>CM047884.1:18458788-18556669 GCA_026212405.1 Petrea volubilis
AAGAAAATTTGTGTTAGTATTCTTTGATGATATCGTGGTATACAGCTCTAGGGCAGAAGAACACATCAAATATTTGAACGTGGAGTTACGATTGTTAAGGAACCACAAGTTTTACGCCAAGGGACGGGAGTTAAGAGGCTGGGGCGACTGCCCCCCTCCTCTTAAATTCATATTGAGTTAAAATTTAAATGCATTTTTTTGAAAATATTAAATTCTTCTTCCTTCTAAATCATAAAAATTTATTTAATATTGGGTTAATTCTAATTTTAATTCTTGACCTTTAACCTTTCGTCAATTTTGGTCATTCATGTTTAGACATTTCTAATTTTGGTCCCTAACGTTACAATCTGTTACTCAATGTCGTCCTTCCGTTAGTTTTTTTCGTTAAAAATCCTAATTTTATTTTCAATTTGCCCCCTTAAAAAAAATACCAAAATACCCCCACATAAAAAAAAAAAAAAAAAGAACTAAAACCCCCCCTTGAAATATTTAGACACAACAAAATAAATTCTATAAGCAATAGGATTTGAACCCAGGTTGATGATAAGAGAAAAACCCAAGCTTGCTTCCTCAACCATTTAACCACACTCAATTTATGTTTCAAAGTGTGTTATACATAAAAGTATACTCTTTGATATTATTTAAGTTCAATTTTTCAATATACGGATAAATTATGAAATAAATTAATCTTTAATCTTTTAAACTTTTTAATTTAGATTTTCATAGCTTACATCTAATTTTTATATTTTACTTTTAATTTTTTTTTCAATTATATTGAACAAATGGAACAGAATTGTAAAATAAATATTTTTTTAACCCAAATATATCCATTTGTTCGATATATTTGCAAAAAAAATTGAAAGTAAAATATCAAAAGTAGATATAAGCTACGAAAATCTAAATTAAAAAGTTTAAAAGATTAAAGATTAATTTACTTCATAAATTTATCCGTATATTGAAAAAAAAATTAATTACCGTTTCACATACTTATAAACAAATTAAATTTTTTTCAATATATACTTGCAGAAATTAATTTTGTCCTTTTATATTAAAAAATAATTTATTTTATTATTTCATTGATATATTAAAAAAAAATTGAACTTAAATAATGTGAAAGAGTATACTATTATTTATAGCACGCTTTGAAACATAAATTGAGTGTGGTTGAATGGTTGAGGAAGCAAGCTTAAGTTCTAATGACATTGGGTAACGGATTGTAACGTTATGGATGAAAATTGGAAACGTCTAAACATAAAGGACCAAAATTGACGAAAGGTCAAAGGTTAGGAACTAAAATTGGAATTAACCTTTTAATATTTTATAAAAATTTGACTTTGCCTCCCCATCCAAAACAAAAATTATGACTCCTAGGTTGGATAAACTAAGAGGTGTTTGGTTCAGTTTCATAAATTTTTCAAAACACTTTATAAAATCTTTGAAAGCTCACTAGATATTATAAAGCGTTTTTACTATAATTTTCAAATGAAAAGCTTATTTTATGACTTTATAAACTCTATTTGTAGAAAGTAAGATAATTTATTTTGAGCATCTTAATGACTTTCTTTGATTTTAGTCAAATTAATTATAAAATTGTCATTACTAACGTGTTATGAGGTCCGTCACCTTATTAATTCAAACACTTTTAGAAATTTCTTCAAAATAAAATCTAGCATCTTAGCCATGCACCCTCGAAATTGCCAAAAAGAAAATGAATTTGCTTGGTCATAATTTTCTCTACCAAGAATAGTGCTGTTTCTTCTTGACATGCCTTTTTGAATCTTATGCTTAGGATAATGCTAAGGAGGCTTTCGACATGGGTGTTACTATTGGAAATGCCATGGTTAACATCGGAAACTTAGCAGACTATTGGAAATGCCATGGTTAACATCGGAAACTTAGCAGTTGAGGCTGGTTGTTGTATCGTGTAGCTACGAGATTAGAGCATAGAAATATGAAACTAGCCCACTCATATCCTCACTTATAACAATGATATGTTCACACCAAAAAATATATATATATCCGTCCGCTAGGCTAACCGTCGAAGGCTAGTCCTGCAGAAATATCGACCGGATGCCCACTGGAAAAAGAATCTAGCGGAAACATCCACGGGTTTGGTACTTCAGTGGAAATTCCTGCCAGAGACTCGGGCCGACGAAAATTTCCGCCGAACATCCGTTGGTTGGAAATGCCGTTGGCGAATTTTGACGAAAATCTGGCAAAAAATGCTAATCTGACGAGGTTTTTTCCGACGGACACATTTCTAATGGATTTCCGTCGAAATCAGTATTTTCATGCGAACATTATGCAGAATTTTCGCGGAAATTTTTCACTGAAATCCACGCGTTTTCCTGGGGTATAAACATTAATACCAAGGACCATAATATAATTTATCTACAGCTGTAGTAGCCAGGTCAATTGCTAATTTTGCTTGCCTAGTTGAGCTTGATAAAATCATTCAATAAATTTTATTATTCCAAACCTTTGCGAATTAATTTGAGTTTATACTATCAATACCCACCACCGCACATCATCATCTATAATCCGGTACTACCAATACTTTTTTCTTTAAATTAAGTTCATATATAATTTTTAAATTTTAGATTTATTAAAATCATATGAATTTTATCTCAAAACTCCATCGAAAACACCAGATATACAGCTCACAATTATGTTTCATTTTGATGAAAGATAAAATTTTATTAAATTGATACATAATTCATGGGGTATTTGTAATTTTTAAAACTATTGAAACTAATTTATATGTACATTATACCTCAAAGGATGTAAACATAATTTGCTCTGGATGAAATAGGTGGAAAAACGTTGCTTATTCACTAACAAAGAAAAGTAATACGAGTGATTAAAAAAGAAAAAAACTAGATTACAATGTAAGAATTATCAGGAATAATATGCATTGAATGACAACATTATTCAAATTGTCATTAATGATGTATATTAGGTGATAATAATTTTTATTTTATTAATTATGGCCTAATGCTGAGAAGGATTAGTACTTTTAATTATTATTTATAATTAGAAGCACCTTCATGAAGACAATATGCTATCGATAGAAATTGTCACGGTTATTTCTAACATGATTGTTCTTGTCACTAAATCATCATATAAAAGTGTAGCTAATTGTCAATAATAATAATAATTTAAATACAATTTTCGTCATTATGGTTTTTGAAAAAAATATGGTTGTGACAAAAAATACATTTAATATTTATGATTGACGATGTGGAGATTATCACCTAATATGTTGTCGTAGGTTTATTTTATATTTTTCTAGTGTGTAGGGTGGCATCAAGATTTAAACTTATCTTTATATATATACATACACTATAGTCTATTGAGACTTGCGATTAATTTCATATAGATTGATCTAATTCTTCAGCCATTTTGATGATCCAGAACGTCCAAGGAGATCGGACTCCGACCAGTCGATCATGTAGTCGCACTCAATCCCGTCTATGAACTTCTCGAACTCAATCTAGACGGGTGAGCTTGTTTAGATTTTTTCGAAATATTTCGTAAAATGTTTGAAATTTCATAAGATATTAAAAAGTTTTTTTACTATAATTTTCAAACAAAGAACTTATAAGTTCTTAAAATAAGACGTTTACAAGTTTATAAACTCTTTTTGCAAAAAGTAAGAAGTTGCTAATTTTTTTGAGTATCTTAATAACTTCCTTTAACTTTAATTAAATTAATTATGAAATTACCATTATTAACATCTTATGAGGTCCGTCGTGCTGTCTTGCATTATTCAAACATTTTAAGAACTTTTCTTCAAAATCAAATCTAGCGTTTTATATTTTTCGGATAACCGTACCCATACACCCTCCAAATTGCCAAAAAAACAAACAAATAAGATATATATATATATATATATATAGAGAGAGAGAGAGAGAGAGAGACAGAGAGAGAGAGAGACAGAGAGAGACAGAGACAGAGACAGAGAGAGAGAGAGAGAAGGATTTGCTTGGTCATATAATTTTCTTTACCAAGAATAATCCTGTTTTTTTCTTGACATGTCTTTTTCGATTTTGTGCTTGGGATAATGCCAGGGAGGCTTTTGAGGCGTTTGATATGGGTGTTACTATTGGAAATGCCATGGTTAACATCGGAAGCTTAGCAATTGAGGCCGGTTGTTGTATCATGCAATTACGAGTTCAGTGAATTTAAAATTAAGTTAAGAGCATTTAATTGCTTTCACCTTCTTGGTAAAGACATTTGTTCTAGTGTTTTTTTTTTTTTTTTGAAGTCATTATTCTAGTGTTTCATTTTGTGCATGAATCAAATCTCTTTTTTATTGTACATAGTCGTTTCTGATTCATTGATACATTGAGATTCCAAAAAGGTGGAATTCTTGTTTACTGATACAAAGCATCTTAGGAAAATTGAAGAGAGGATATCAGGATCTTCTATTATACACACTGGAACAAACTGTAGAAAAAATAACGAGACGCTCACGTACTACTCCGTTGGTCAATTTGGCCGGCATTGTTAAAAACCATAAGTTACAGGGCTAAATGTATTATTAAGGACTAACAATATCAATTTTAGGACTATAAGTGAAACAAGTCCTAAATTTCAAGACTAAATATATAATTTTGTAGAATAAATTAAGCGTATGATGAAACCTAAGTTATAAGACGAAAGATATAATTTTGCCCCAGACTTTATCCAAGTTAGCATTCTCTATTTTGTTCTTCAAAAACTAACAAATGATCAAAAATAAGTGGAGGCAACCCATATGAAGAATACGAAAGCTATTTCAGAAACAATCTTGATCACCTGTGCAACAACGTATATATTGACCAAAAGTGTACATAGTTAGCTTTGCTGTAGTGCGATCTTTTATTTAGAAACTATGAATATGCTAAACTTTTTTATCCCGTTCCTCTCAATTGGTTTAAAAACACCAAACAGAGAACATAAATCTTTGAATCCAAATATGGATAAATTACGTTAAACACCCCAATTTTTAGATTATTTTATATTTTAGTACCCCCAACCTTTGTAAATATACGTTTTAGTATCCAACCTTTATTATTTGTGCATTGATGGCCCTTTTTACACTATTCCTGCAGATTATTCTCCAATATTCCTCAAAATATTCTCAAATATTTCATAAAGATTCCGCCAAAATAATGAAAAACCCACTAGTGCCCAAATGATAAAAGGTTGTGTACCAAATGGTACATTTATAAAGATTGGGTACTAAAACATAAAACACCTTAAAAATTGAGATGCTCAACGTAATTTACCCTTCAAATTTAATAAGTCGTATCAATATTCAACATCAATAACGTCCTAAAAACAATCACGATACATCTAGTTAACAAGAATCACAACATATAACTAAGAACTCCTCCGAAGAATCATACTTTTTACAGATTAAATAAGTAAACAAAAGGTCATTAATTCTAAATCTTGAAAAATACACACTACATAACGTTTCCTTTTTATCACTTCTTTTGGGATATTTGTATGTAAACCACAAGGGTGTATTATCCTGGAGAACAGTACAGTTTATCTCATTCTCACTAGGGTGGTAATTGGGTGGGTTGGATTTAATTTAAGTTGGATTGGATTGAAAATGAGTTGAATTGAAGGTGAATTTCAAAAAATGGGTTGAAGAAGGGTTGGATTAAAAATAAGATAGAGATGGGTTAGAGGTGGGTGGGTTGTCAATAGTTCTTAATGGGTTCAATGTTTGGTTGTCAAATGTTTAATCAAGGCAAAAAAAATAAATTAGAATTATTAGTTTTTGTATTCTTTAAATAGTTCTAAAATGAATTCGAATTAAATAAAAAAAAAACATATATTTTTTTTTATTTATGAAGTAACACTTTTAGAACTCAATATCAACCCATCACCAACCCACCTACAATCCAACATCAACATCAATCATATGACATCCAACCCAACCCAATCCTATCCGTTTTAAAATATATTGGACCCAACCCAATCCAAAACTATATAGACTGGGTTTGGCGCATAGCTTGTAAGTGTTGAAATTAATGTTTTGTTGATAAAATCTAGATAATTAAATTAGAAAATTCTATAAATAAATTATGAAGAAAAATCTCAAGAAAAAATCTAGATAATAAAGTCTAAGCATTTAATTAGTCTAAAAAAAAATCTAGATAATAACACAAATTGTTGTTATTATTTTGTTAGCATAAAAATCTTGTCAAGCCGACTTTCTCAACCACATTCTACAAAATCCTTACCCACATAATTAAAAGCTTGTCCCATAAAATAAGGGAGCACATTGTTTTCTTGTAACCAATATACCATTGGGCCCTGTACATACATATTCTAGTTGAGAAACTGTCCTCAATAATCAAAGCAATAAGACTTTCTCAACTACTTCTACAAAATCCTTACCCACAGAATTAAAATCTTGTCCCATAAAGATAAGGGACAACATTGTTTTCTTCTAACCAATATACCATTGGGCCCTGTATATACATATTCTAGTTGAGAAACTTAATTTGTCCACAATAATCAAACCAATAAACAATTTTACTAAATATTACATCTCAAATTTCAACATTAACCCATTTTGCCACCTCTAGTTCTCATATATAGTTGAAGAATGAAAAATTATTATGAATTTGCATATTTCATCATATAATTATATAAAATATCTATGTTATTTTCATTCGTTCATGCATAGTTTGTCATGGTCCCATGCACAGTTGAGTATTTTTAGTACCAGACACCCCAATGTTGATTTTAATTAAATTAAAAATTTTTTGAAAATAAAAATTAGTGAAAAAAAAACTTATGAAATGTGAAATTCATCAAAAAAGACCCTTCAAAAACATTTTAAGTTGCACACGCCATTTCTACATCTGGAATAGTGTTTTAGGACTGCAAAATCACCATTTTAATCTTCTAAAAGTTGAACCCTCTATTTTGTATTTGTCTGTTACCTCCATTTTGAATCTTTCTTTCTAAAACATGACTACAAGCACAGCAACTAACATGTCTTGCAAATCGAAGATAAATATTTGAAAATTTTCGGAGGCTAGGATTTGAATTCCAAATCGATTTTTCTCTCTTTCATTTTTGTGTAGAATGATCAAAGAAAATCAGAAAACTTGTTATTCTCCAAATTAACGATAAGGGGTAAAATTGACAATTCATATTAAAATTTTCAGAAAGCACCCCAGAGGACGGTGTACTAATTTTAAAAAATATGAGGATTTTAAGATAATTTTTTCTAATATAGGGATTTTTATGCAAGGATGGGCGATTTTATGAATTTAACTCTATAGTTGAAGAAGGAAAAATTCTTACGAATTACATATTTTGTCATATTATACAAAATATGTATGTTATTTTCATTAGTTAGTTCTAAATTGAATTTCTTTTGTACTGTAAACTTGGGGATATCAATTGGATTTTGGATCTGCGAGACTAAAGTTGACGTACAAAGACATTGACCCAACCCAAGTCGTCGCTCCTTTGTTTTTATTTTACTAAAACGGTCGGGCCTACCGCAAATGAGATGCGGCCCGCTGAAATCTCATGTAATACTGGAGCTTGGAGTCTCACCCCAAGGGGTGAGATTTGGGTAGTTGTGACATGACATCAATGGTGATCATTTTTACTTTATTGTTCTTGGATCTTGTATTGACTTTTCTTTTGTCCTCCATCCAATTGAAGTAGGAGGGTGTTTGGCTAAACTTATAAGTTCCTCAAAACATCTTATAAGATGTTTAAGAACTTATAAGCTCTTTTTAAAAAAGTAAGGAGGTAGCAACTTATTTTTTAAAATCTATCAAATTCCTTTGTTTTCAACCAAATTAATTATAATATTACCATTACTAACATCTTATAAGTTATACCCCTTTTTATTTATCCAAACACTTTAATAACTTATTTTTAAAATAAGATTCAATATCTTATAAGCTCCTAAAACATCTTATAAGATGTAAGAGCTTATAAGATGTTTTAAATAAGCTTAGCCAAACACCCTCTAAAAAAATTATATCTCTACATCACATTATCAACCTCTATCCAATCAGCATCATCACCATCACTTGACTGAATAATCCCATGCATTTTGTCAGTCAGAAAAACAAAAATGTTTTGCTCTTCTCTCTCTCTCTCTCTCTCTCTCTCTATATATATATATATATATATATATATATATATATATGTCTGTGTGCTTGTGTCATGTGTGTGTATATTCAAGAATTTATGTATATGTATTTTGGGACTATATTTGGAGAAGAAACACGAAATGCAGATGCTCAAATTGAAGTGGGTGGGAAGGGGGGGGGGATGCATTTCATTATTATTTGATTATCAAAAAAAATTCTTTTTTATTTTTATATTCAGTGTCCCCCCCCCCCCACAATTTTATCTTTGCTTTTAGAGTAAACGAAAGAGAGATAAAAATGCATAAGTCTTAAAAGACTCGTATATATCAATTTGGGGAATAA
Source organism: Petrea volubilis (assembly GCA_026212405.1). Lineage (NCBI taxonomy): Eukaryota > Viridiplantae > Streptophyta > Magnoliopsida > Lamiales > Verbenaceae > Petrea > Petrea volubilis. The sequence goes on from CM047884.1 coordinate 18,467,257, forward strand.
AATTTTAATTGTGAAAATGGAAATCTTGGATTGACGAAATTAGGAGAAATGTGGAGACATCTTAAATTGGTGATAAGAAATGATGAGCCAACAATGCCGTTGCACAATACAATTAAAATAATGTTATTAAGGAAAAATATGAGGGATATTTTAGATATTTTACATTATCTCTATCATTCAGAACATAAATCAAATGAGCATAGGGACTTAAGAAAATTGGGATTGTACAAACAATATCACAAATCAAATAACAATATCTAACTACTTTTCATACCCAAATTCCACTTATCAACTCTAAATGCAATAGTATCATATCACAAATCAAAAATGCCCTTGAGAGTCTTCAAGTAGCTTGCACCTAAAGGGCTTTTTATAAGTATCGTACCGAATAAAGAAATAGTAGATAAACAAAATCCTTGCACATTAGTAAGATAAAAGGCCCTCTTCATCAACTAAACTACTCATTACAATTTACTATATCTCTCTAACTTAGTTAATCGGTTCCGTAAAATCATGGACGGCCTGCGCAAACTCGCAATCGCTCACTACGCAAGAGCGACGGCAGAGGAGAAACAATTGGCCCAGCAATTCTTCCAGTCACTGGACAGCAACGGGGACGGGCGAGTGAGCCGTGAGGAGTTCCAGCAGGCGTCCAGTTCCGAGTCTTCCAACCATATGTTCAAGCATCTCGATGAAAATGGCGACGGGACCCTGGACTTTGCCGAGGTTCTGACCCTTTACTACCTGTTGCAAGTCCCCTCGCGTAGCTGCGCCGCCTGTGGTGGTTTGATCATGGGGCACTACTTTTCATGCTTGCTGTGCGAGAAAGATTCCCCGACAACGTACGATCTCTGCTGCGGTTGCTACGGCAGAGGGGAATTCTTCCACCACCACTCTGTAGCTAACTTCTTCGACGACCGTGCTATGCGGGCGCTGCTGCCTCTCTTATTGAAGAACGCTGAAATTAGCGAGCCTAAAGAGGTAGTATAGTGCCAGTGTGGATTTTCTACTACACAACCGCATCACCTTCAATTGCACTTCCTAATACGTACACGGTTGGTGTATTGATAACCTCTTGAGAATGAGAAAAACTTATGATTGGGGAGTGTATCAAAAGATGATGTACGGTTGTGCGGTAAAAGATACAAATTGGCAACATACTTTTGTGGTTTTTGGTTTGCTTGAAATTGGTTCTATATCACTAATGATGCTTAAAATTTAATGTTAGAATCACATTAGTTTTAAAGTTCAAATAGTTATATTTTGGTCATTTATGTCATAAAAAAGTAACACTTTGATCTTTTTGATAAACTTTTCACCCAAATTTTAATGAAAAACATTTAATCAAAGGGCATTTTTGATAATTTTTGTTTAAAATTATTTTCAAAAATAAATTGATCGGTGAAAATTGACAAGCAATGCACTTCAAATAAGTGGCTTTTAATAAAATTTGATTGAACAATCATCAAAATGACTAAGCGTTACAAGAAAGTGAGTAAATTAATTAGTGACAATATAACAAGTAATAATAAAAAAGTTGTCTTTAATTATATAGATTTAGTGATAATAAATTTATATTGTCACAAAACATAATTTGTACAATGTTAAATGGTGACAATGTAGTTAAGTGATAATATAATGCAAAATTGAGAATTACTGATACACCTATAATGACAATTTAGTGTCAATGGAATATTGTCATAAAATTCTAATGCCAATTTTTTTTTGTTACTAAGTTGTCACTATAGATGTATCATTAATTGTTAATATTGACCAATATCAATTTTTATCATCATTGAATGATACTGTGACAACATAAAAATTATTGACACAAAAAAAAAATAATTAATGACCAATAGAAGGTATTGTCACTTATACAAATATTATTGACAACTTTTATATTGTTATGTTTATATGTTGTCACTAATTTTACTTTTTTATATAATGAAAATATTACTTGTTTATAGCATAAAGGACACAAACATAAAGATTTAAATTTCAAGAACCGAAATTATTCGAATTTTAAACTTTATGGCCATTAATAACATTAACCCTTTTAAATTAGGGCGAATTACAGAAACCTCCCCTGAGGTTTGGCAAAATTACAAAAAAACCCCTTAACTATTGAAAATTACCAATACCCCCCTGAGGTTTGCATAATTAACAAAAAAAACCCCTCCGTTAGGTTTCCGTTAAAAAATTATGTAATTTTTCTAAAATACCCTCGTTCAATATTTTATTAATTATTGATTACAATGATGTATTATAAATACCTCCCCTGAAGTTTGCTGAAAATACAAAAAAAACCCTCTTCAAGCATCAAGATTTACAATACATCCCCTAAGGTTTGCTAATCTAACAAAAAACTCCTACCACTAGGGTTTGTTAATTTAATGACTAAGAGGGGAGAAAACGATTAACTTTTTTTGCTTTCAAGGCTTTTATGATTGTTGGGGATTTTTAAGATGAATGTTTTGCAAATTTCTGACATATGGAGGCCGCCGTCATTGTCAATTTCCGACTGGAGGGGTTTTTTTGTAATTTCACCAAATCTCAAGGGGTTAGTTTGTAATTTCACCAAACTTCAGAGTAGGTTTTTGTAATAAAACATTAAGGGTAATTTTGAAATTTTAGCCCTCCGTTAACTATTACATAATTTATGTAAACCTCACGGGGGTATTGGTAATTTTCAATAGTTAAGAGATTTTTTTGTAATTTCGCCAAACCTCAGGGGAGGTTTTTGTAATTCGCCCTTTAAATTATATATCGAAAAAGTTTTTGTAATATACCTATGTTCATACAATCCATGTGTTAGAAATAGTGATGGTTAATTACATACAAAAACTAACATTAATTACATACAAAAACTAACTCTTTCACCCATTTTGATGGTCATGGTCCAGAATGTCAACGGAAATGCTCGGGCTCAATCGAGTGGATCAACTAGTCGAACTCAATCTAGACGGGTGAGCTCGTTTAGATTTTTAAGTTGGATATATGTATATATGTGAATATTTATGTGTGTATATATATGTGTCTGTGTGTGTTACGTTGGATAAACTAAATTGAAATACCAAATTTGTTTGTGGAAATAACACTGTCCTTCTAAATTTGAAACCCCATTTGAGAATTGAGAATTGAGATCGTCTATTGCAAACCGTGTTTCATTTCCTATTTTATTTCATGGATATATGCCAAATGCATAATTAAGGAAACAATTTTATACACATTACATGAATATATACTATGAAATAGAAGATGCAACACCATTTTGCAATAAAAAAATCTTATCCGTTTTTGCACTTCAATTCACCTTAAATTATATTTGTTGCCAATTACCAATTATTTATTTATTTATTTTGGCAGTTAACCTCCTATTGCTAATTTCTGGGAAAAACAAAATATATTGGTATAGAATTACTTATTTCCTAAATCAGAAATATGGTTTAGTTATATACTTCACTCAAGTAACTCAAAATTGAATTCCGATAGAAAAAATTTGATAGAAACATCTCAATATGCTATTCGAGAAACATCTCGCATGTGTTAGAAATAGTGATAGAGACTTATGGTTAATTACATACAAAAACTAACTCTTTCGCCCATTTTGATGGTCATGGTCCAGAATTTCGATGGATAGGTCTCAATCGAGTGGATCAACTAGTCAAACTCAATCTAGACAGGTGACCTCGTTTAGATTTTTCTGTTGGATATATGTATATGTGTGAATATATATGTGTGTATATATATGTGTCTGTGTGTGCTACGGTAGATAAACTAAATTGAAATACCAAATTTGTTTGGGGAAATAACACTGTCCTTCTAAATTTGAAACCCCATTTGAGAATTGAGAATTGAGAATTGAGATCGTCTATTGCGAACCGTGTTTCATTTCCTATTTTATTTCATGGATATACGCCAAATGCATAACTAAGGAAACAATTTTATACACATTACATGAATATATACTATGAAATAGAAAATGAAACATCATTTTGCAATAAAAAAATCTTATCCGTTTTTGCACTTCAATTCTCCTTAAATTATATTTGTTGCCGATTACCAATTATTTATTTATTTATTGTGGCAGTTAACCTCCTATTGCTAATTTCTGGGAAAAACAAAATATACTGGTATAGAATTGCTTATTTCCTAAATCATAAATATGGTTTAGTTATATACTTCACTCAAGTAACTCAAAATTGAATTCCGATAGAAAAAATTTGATAGAAACATCTCAATATGCTATTGGAGAAACATATTCTTTTCACATTTTTTTGTTTTTTTTTGGTCACAAAATTGTCACGGTATAGGAATATCACTAATTATTAGTGGTAACAACTAACACACTAATTTTGTCACTATTAAACAATTTTGTGACAAAATAAGAGTTATTGTCACCAAATAAATATGATTAGAGACAAAATAAAAAAATAGCACTTAATGCTTATAATTATTGAAAATTTTCACATCTCTCGCAACTTTATTTTTTATCACTAATATTATTTTCTTGGTCTTATGTTTAGGAGAAAGCAAAGGTGGCTTTTAAGGCATTAAAGACGGGTGTTTCTCTTGGGAATACAATGGTTAACATCGGAAGCTTTGCAGTTCAGGCTGGTTGTTGCATCATGTAGTTTACAAGTTTAGTACCCCAAAGTTGTGATAATTGCATTTTCGACCTTCATTTTCATCTCCAATATTGGTTCTTGTACTTATAGTTTAAAAACAAAATGTCATTTTTTTTTTCTCCTTCTCGTGCATTGTTGTCAACAATTTTAACAAAACAAAAACTGTTGTGGCCTAATAAGTACTTCTATAGCACATGTTATTTTCATTTCACCAGACAAGTATGGTTCACAATGGGTCACAAAGTGACTTAGAAATCTTATAGAAGATGGCAGTGTAAAAAGTAACTCAGCACATGTCCATCTGCTCTCTTTCTCAGTTTCTTGTATACAGCTAGACCGTACGGTGCAAAGTAACAAAAAATAACATCTAAGCTAGGACAAAACAAGGAAGACTTGCTTGGTCATATAATTAATTTTCTTTACCAAGAATAATCCTGTTTTTTTCTTGACATGTCTTTTTCGATTTTGTGCTTGGGATAATGCCAGGGAGGCTTTTGAGGCGTTTGATATGGGTGTTACTATTGGAAATGCCATGGTTAACATCGGAAGCTTAGCAATTGAGGCCGGTTGTTGTATCATGCAATTACGAGTTCAGTGAATTTAAAATTAAGTTAAGAGCATTTAATTGCTTTCACCTTCTTGGTAAAGACATTTGTTCTAGTGTTTTTTTTTTTTTTTGAAGTCATTATTCTAGTGTTTCATTTTGTGCATGAATCAAATCTCTTTTTTATTGTACATAGTCGTTTCTGATTCATTGATACATTGAGATTCCAAAAAGGTGGAATTCTTGTTTACTGATACAAAGCATCTTAGGAAAATTGAAGAGAGGATATCAGGATCTTCTATTATACACACTGGAACAAACTGTAGAAAAAATAACGAGACGCTCACGTACTACTCCGTTGGTCAATTTGGCCGGCATTGTTAAAAACCATAAGTTACAGGGCTAAATGTATTATTAAGGACTAACAATATCAATTTTAGGACTATAAGTGAAACAAGTCCTAAATTTCAAGACTAAATATATAATTTTGTAGAATAAATTAAGCGTATGATGAAACCTAAGTTATAAGACGAAAGATATAATTTTGCCCCAGACTTTATCCAAGTTAGCATTCTCTATTTTGTTCTTCAAAAACTAACAAATGATCAAAAATAAGTGGAGGCAACCCATATGAAGAATACGAAAGCTATTTCAGAAACAATCTTGATCACCTGTGCAACAACGTATATATTGACCAAAAGTGTACATAGTTAGCTTTGCTGTAGTGCGATCTTTTATTTAGAAACTATGAATATGCTAAACTTTTTTATCCCGTTCCTCTCAATTGGTTTAAAAACACCAAACAGAGAACATAAATCTTTGAATCCAAATATGGATAAATTACGTTAAACACCCCAATTTTTAGATTATTTTATATTTTAGTACCCCCAACCTTTGTAAATATACGTTTTAGTATCCAACCTTTATTATTTGTGCATTGATGGCCCTTTTTACACTATTCCTGCAGATTATTCTCCAATATTCCTCAAAATATTCTCAAATATTTCATAAAGATTCCGCCAAAATAATGAAAAACCCACTAGTGCCCAAATGATAAAAGGTTGTGTACCAAATGGTACATTTATAAAGATTGGGTACTAAAACATAAAACACCTTAAAAATTGAGATGCTCAACGTAATTTACCCTTCAAATTTAATAAGTCGTATCAATATTCAACATCAATAACGTCCTAAAAACAATCACGATACATCTAGTTAACAAGAATCACAACATATAACTAAGAACTCCTCCGAAGAATCATACTTTTTACAGATTAAATAAGTAAACAAAAGGTCATTAATTCTAAATCTTGAAAAATACACACTACATAACGTTTCCTTTTTATCACTTCTTTTGGGATATTTGTATGTAAACCACAAGGGTGTATTATCCTGGAGAACAGTACAGTTTATCTCATTCTCACTAGGGGTGGTAATTGGGTGGGTTGGATTTAATTTAAGTTGGATTGGATTGAAAATGAGTTGAATTGAAGGTGAATTTCAAAAAATGGGTTGAAGAAGGGTTGGATTAAAAATAAGATAGAGATGGGTTAGAGGTGGGTGGGTTGTCAATAGTTCTTAATGGGTTCAATGTTTGGTTGTCAAATGTTTAATCAAGGCAAAAAAAATAAATTAGAATTATTAGTTTTTGTACTCTTTAAATAGTTCTAAAATGAATTCGAATTAAATAAAAAAAACATATATTTTTTTTTATTTATGAAGTAACACTTTTAGAACTCAATATCAACCCATCACCAACCCACCTACAATCCAACATCAACATCAATCATATGACACCCAACCCAACCCAACCCAACCCAATCCTATCCGCTTTAAAATATATTGGACCCAACCCAATCCTATCCGCTTTAAAATATATTGGACCCAACCCAATCCAAAACTATATAGACTGGGTTTGGCGCATAGCTTGTAAGTGTTGAAATTAATGTTTTGTTGATAAAATCTAGATAATTAAATTAGAAAATTCTATAAATAAATTATGAAGAAAAACCTCAAGGAAAAATCTAGATAATAAAATCTAAGCATTTAATTAGTCTAAAAAAATCTAGATAATAACACAAATTGTGGTTATTATTTTGTTATCATAAAAATCTTGTCAAGCCGACTTTCTCAACCACTACTACAAAATCCTTACCCACATAATTAAAATCTTGTCCTATAAAGATAAGGGACAACATTGTTTTCTTCTAACCAATATACCATTGGGCCCTGTATATACATATTCTAGTTGAGAAACTTTGTCCTCAATAATCAAACCAATAAACTATTTTACTAAATATTACATCTCAAATTTCAACATTAACCCATTTTATCACCTCTAGTTCTCATATATAGTTGAAAAATGAAAAATATTTATGAATTACATATTTCATCATATAATTATATAAAATATCTATGTTATTTTCATTCGTTCGTGCATAGTTTGTCTTGGTCCCATACATAGTTGAGTGTTTTTAGTACCAGACACCCCTCTGTTGATTCTAATTAAATTAATTTTTTTTTTTGAAAATAAAAATTAGTTAAAAAAAAAACTTATGAAATGTGAAATTCATCAAAAAAAGATCCTTCAAAAACATTTTAAGTTGCACATGCCATTTCTGCATCTGGAATAGTGTTTTAGGACTGCGAAATCACCATTTTAATCTTCTGAAAGTTGAACCCTCTATTTTGTATTTGTTTGTTACCTCCATTTTGAGTCCCTGTTTCTAAAACACCACTACAAACACAGCAACTAACATGCCTTGCAAATCAAAGATAAATATTTGAAAAATTTTCGGAGGCTAGGATTTGAATTCCAAATCGATTTTTCTCTCTTTCATTTTCGTGGAGAATGATCAATGAAAATCAGAAAACTTGTTATTCTCCAAATTAGTGATAAGGGGTAAAACTGACAATTCATATTAAAATTTTCAGGAAGCACCCCAAAGGACGGTGTACTAATTTTTAAAAATATGAGGATTTTAAAACAATTTTTTCTAATATAGGGATTTTTATGCAAAGCTTTAACATGGGTGATTTTATGAATTTAACTCTATAGTTGAAGAAGGAAAAATTCTTACGAATTACATGTTTTGTTAGACTATACAAAATATCTATGTTATTTTCATTAGTTGGTTCTAAATTGAGTTTCTTTTGGCCTAAATTCCATATTTGCTCCCTGTGGTTTAGCGAAGTTGCGCGAAACCCCTTATGATTTAAAAATAGGCGAAATGCCCCCTGTAATTCATAAAACCATGCTCACGTGCCCTAGAGCAACAATGCCATTAAATCCTAGTTGACGGCATTAAACTTTAACAGGTATTTCCCGTTATACCCCTTTGTTTTTAGCTATTAGATCTTCATCTTAAAAAATTAACAGTTAAGATTGATTTTTAATTATAAAATTATATATAAAATATAAAAATATATAATTATATATAAATTTAACTAAATTATAATAATAAAAAATACACACAAACACAAACAATTTAACACACACTAACACACACTTTGCACACACACTAACATTAAACACACACACACAATCTGTGCACACACAAACACACACCCAGACGCACACACTTTGCACACACACATAGTCACACACTCTACACACACACACACACACACACACACACACAACACAACACGCTCACACTCTCTGCACACATACACAGTCAAGCACACACACATAGTCACACACTCTACACACACACACTCCACATACACACACACATAGCACGCTCACACTCTCTGCACACATACACAGTTAAGCACACACAGCACACATACACACACTCTCTACACACACACACACTCACGCACACACACACAGTCATGCACACAGCACACACACACACAGGTACGCACACACATGAACATACACAAACACGCACACACACAGTCACGCACACACACTCTGCACACACATGAACACGAACACACACACACAGAGTCGCGCACACACACACGAACACACACAAACAAGCACACAGACAGTCACACCTCCTTCCCCAACGGCACCAAGCTCGACGGCGGTGGATCTCTTTCTCCCCCGATGCCACCAAGCTTGATGGCGGCGGATCTACACACGCATACTTACATATATAGTTTTTTTCATTTTTCATCAAATTGTGTAAAATTATACACTATTTTGACCAACTCGAGGAGAGGAACCTATTGATGGTGACATTATTGAGTTTTAATGGCTGATTTAACAATTATTATGGGAGGAAGATGCAATAAATATTGTTGATTTTTTTTTGTCAAATTAAATGCAAATGGTTTGAGATTTTGTGAAATTGATAGAGGGGTTTTGTTGAGCTAGCGAAAACGCATACACTGATGTTTTGGGCCACTACTCCGGCGGTGGTGGTGGTGAAAGAGTAATGATGAAGATGGTGAAAACATTAAAAGGAAAAAATTAAAATGACGTATTTGTAATATTAGATAAATTAATTTAAATTTATAAGAAATAGGTATAATAGTGAATATGTTTGTATTTAAGGGTATTTCGGTCATTTTAATCTCTTTTAAAAGTCAATATGAAGCTAAATTACATGCCCAAATGTACCCTAGGCGCGTGTGCCTCACTCTCCGTTAACATGGGAAATTATGTAGCATTTTATAACCACAGGAGGTTTTTCGCATATTTTTAAACCATAGGAGATTTTATGCAACTTCACTAAACCACAATGGATGGAATTTAGCCTTTCTTTTGTACCGTAAACTTGGGGATATCAATTTGATTTGGATTTGGAGACAAAAGTTGACGGACGAAGGCATAGACCCAACCCAAGTTGTCGCTCTTACGAATTACATATTTTTTCAGATTATACAAAATATCTATGTTATTTTCATTCGTTGCTTCTAAATTGAATTTCTTTTGTACCGTAAAACTTGGGGACATCAATTGGATTTTGGATCTGCGAGAGTAAAGTTAACGGACAAAGACATTGACCCAACCCAAGTCGTCGCTCCTTTGGCCTTTAATCAGTACAATTCCATATTTCAAAAGTCTTCGAGTGGCTTGCACCTAAAGGGATTTTTATAAATATCGTACCGAATAAAGAAATAGTAGATAAACAAAATCCTTGCACATTCGTAAGATAAAAGGCCCTCTTTATCAACTAAACTACTCATTACAATTTACTACATCTCTCTAACTTAGTTAATCGGTTCCGTAAAATCATGGACGGCCTGCGCAAACTCGCAATGGCTTACTACGCAAGAGCGACGGCAGAGGAGAAACAATTGGCGGCCAAGCGATTCTTCCAGTCACTGGACAGCAACGGGGACGGGCGAGTGAGCCTTGCGGAGTTCCGGCAGGCGTTGTTGATAAATGAAGAGTTTAATCTTGATTCTTGAGGAGTCAAAGAGCCATTCATGGTGGTGGCAAAAACAGTCGGGAGTTAAAAACGTTATTTTATATAATTAAGTTTTGTAACCTATGCAATTAGTAGTCTAAGAGTCATGTCACTTATTAGGAGACTAGTATAAATAGTGATCATGTTTATGCATTTTGTGTGGAGTGTGGAGTGTGTGTAGTGAGTGAATGTGATTGAGTGAGTGAAAGAGTTAGGAGAGTAAAAGAGTTGTAAGAGTATTTTGTAAGTAAAGCGTCGAAGTGAAATAGAAGTGTTGATTGAGTAGAGAAAAATTAGAGTGTGTTCTCCTCTCCACTTCCCCTCTCCTAAGTTTTGAATAGTTTTTCTACACCACCCCCACCACGTTTCACGTTTCCGCAACAAAGTGGTTTCAGAGCTTGCGCAACAAATTGGTATCAGAGCCACGTTCAAAAGCCAAGTTGAGAGCCACGTTGAAATGGCAACTACAGGAGTTTTCCCATTCCCAAAGCTCACAAAAGAAAATTATGAAAGATGGAGTATCCAAATGAAAGCATTTCTTGGAGGCCAAGGTGTTTGGGATGCCGTCGAAGAGGAATACGAAGAGCCTGCGGATTTAGCAACTGCAAGCAGAGACGAAAAGAAAAATGCAAAGGAGGCCAAGGTAAGAGCTCAAAAAGCTCTCTCGTTCATCCAACTTGCGATGGATGACAATATTTTTGAGAAAATTGCACAAGCCACTACTGCAAAGAAAGCTTGGGACACTTTAGCTACTACCTTCAAAGGTATTGCCAAAGTGAAGAAAGTAAGGTTACAAGCCTTACGAGGTGAATTTGAATCATTGCAAATGAAGGAAAATGAGGCAGTTTTTGACTATATCTCAAGAGTACTTTCGGTTGTAAATCAACTAGAAAGCAATGGCGAAAAGAAAGAAGATGCCCGAGTTGTTGAGAAGATACTTCGATCTCTCAATTCGAAGTTCAATCATATCATTGTTGCCATAGAGGAGTCTAATGATGTAGACGAAATGAAAGTTGATGAGTTAGTAGGCAAATTACAAGTCTACGAAGAGAAGATAAAAAAGAGAGCCAAAGAGCCAATTGAACAAGCTCTCCAAGCCAAAATGAACCTCCACGAAAAGAAAGATGACGTTGACAGAAGCAATCGACGAAGTGGCCGCTCATCTTATCACGGTCGTGGACGAGGTCGTGGCAGAGGACGAAGTCCCTACATTGCCAATCAAAATGAAGAGAAACAAGGTGAATCCACTCCGATACGAGGTGGATTTCGAGGTAGAGGATTTCAAACGAAGTGGCAAAATCGAAGAGACATTGAATGCTATAACTGTCATCGACAAGGACACTATTCCTATGAGTGTCGAAGTGAATCCAGTGAGGAGAAGAAGACACACCTTGCTGAAGAAAAGAAAGTTGATGGTGATACCGCTCTCTTGTTGGCACACAACCAACAAGGTGAAGGCGAAAAGAGCACTTGGTACCTTGACACAGGTGCTAGCAATCACATGTGTGGTCACAAACACATGTTTGTCGAAATGGATAATTCAGTGACAGGAAACATTTCATTTGGAGATTCGTCAAAGATTTCTATTAAGGGACGAGGTAAAATTTTAATTCAATTGAAGAATGGAGATCATCAGTTCATTTCGAATGTGTACTATGTCCCTGGGATGAAAGCAAACATCTTGAGTGTAGGCCAACTTTTGGAGAAAGGGTATGATATACACATGAAAGATATGATCCTGTACTTGCGAAATGACAAAGGAGTGTTGTTAGCTCGTGTGCCTATGACAAGCAACAAGATGTTCTTATTGAACATCAAGAATGAAGTCGCGAAATGCTTGAAGGCGTGTTTAGAAGATACATCGTGGTTATGGCATTTAAGGTTGGGACATCTCAATTTTGGAGGCCTTAAGTTGATGTCGAAGAAGAGGATGGTGAAAGGACTTCCTTCTTTTGACCACCCTGATCAGTTGTGCGAGGGTTGTCTTGTCGGAAAGCAACACCTTTACAGTTTTCCTAAGGAGTCGAAAACAAGAGCAAGAAAACCATTGGAGTTAGTTCACACCGACATATGTGGACCTATCACTCCGACGTCACTTGGTAAAAACAAATATTTCATTTTGTTCATTGATGATTATAGTAGGAAGGCATGGGTATACTTCCTCAAGGAGAAATCAGAAGCATTCTCGGCCTTTAGAAGGTTCAAGGCGCTTGTCGAAAAGCAAAGTGGCTATCAAATAAAGTCACTTCGATCTAATCGAGGTGAAGAGTTCACCTCGCGGGAGTTCAAGGCATATTGTGACGAAGAGGGTATTCGACGCCCCATGACGAATCCATACTCCCCGCAGCAGAATGGGGTAGCGGAGAGAAAGAACCGGTCCATTTTGAACATGGCCCGATGCATGTTGAAGAGCAAGAACTTGCCTAAAGAGTTGTGGGCAGAAGCTGTAGAGTGTGTTGTATACTTGTCGAATAGAAGTTCGACGAGGAGTTTGTGGAATCAAACACCACAAGAGGCATGGAGCGGATACAAGCCGAATATATCTCATTTGAAGGTTTTTGGAAGCATCGCCCATATGCATGTTCCAGATCAACAAAGGAGTAAGCTGGATGACAAGAGTAAGAGGTATATCTTTATTGGGTATGATCAAAACTCTAAAGGTTACAAACTGTATGATCCAACTAACAATAAGGTCAAAGTGAGCCGTGATGTTCACTTCGACGAGAAGAGCTCGTGGGATTGGAGCTCACAACAGAAAGAAGAATACAGTTTTTACCCATTCGAAGAGGAACCAAATCGGAATGAAAAGGAAGACGAAGTGGAGGAGCCAGTCACTCCGACTAGACAATCAACAACAAATTCCACTTCGGCAGATGCAGAATCCAGCAATCAACCTAGAAGGAATAGATCGCTTGCTGAAATATATAATGAATTGAATCAAAACAATACATTATTTTGTCTCTTTGCAGAGACGGAACCAATTGATTTCGAAGAAGCAGCGGAAAACCCTAAATGGATGATGACCATGAATGAGGAGATTGATTCCATTAAACGAAATGATACTTGGGAGCTTACCTCGCTACCAGCAGGATATAAGCCCATCGGAGTGAAATGGGTTTACAAAATCAAAAGAAATTCAAAGGGCGAAGTGGAGCGCTACAAGGCGAGGAGAGAGCCGGAATTGACTATGACGAAGTATTTGCCCCAATTGCAAGGTTGGAAACTATAAGACTTCTCATTTCGTTAGCAGCTCAAAATAAGTGGAAGATCTATCAAATGGATGTAAAGTCCGCTTTCCTAAATGGTTACCTTGACGAAGAGGTCTACATTGAACAACCGGAGGGTTACACTATTCGAGGTCAAGAAGACAAGGTGTTGAAATTGAAGAAAGCCTTATACGGGCTAAAGCAAGCACCGAGAGCATGGAACACTCGGATAGACAAATATTTTCAAGAGAAAGGATTCAAGAAATGCCCCCATGAACATGTTCTCTATGTCAAGATGGAAAATGGTAACATCTTAATAGTTTGCTTGTATGTCGATGACCTCATATTTACAGGTAACGATGTGAAAATGATGGATGAATTCAAGAAGGATATGTCCAAGGAGTTCGAGATGACAGACCTTGGAGTGATGTCATACTACCTTGGAATCGAAGTGAAACAAGGCGATGCTGGAATTTTTATTTCGCAAGAAGGTTATGCCAAAGAAGTGCTAAAGAAATTCAAGATGGAGGATTGCAAGTCAATCAACACCCCAATCGAAGTGGGAGAGAAGTTGCCAAGTCACCTCGGTGGAGATCGAGTTGATCCCACCTTGTTCAAAAGCTTAGTTGGAAGTTTGAGGTACTTGACGTGCACGAGACCAGATATCCTTTATGCTGTCGGAATGATTAGTCGGTACAGGGAGAACCCGACAACCTATCATTTCAATGTGGCGAAAAGAATACTTCGCTATATCAAAGGTACAATGAGTTATGGTCTATTCTATTCTGCCACTAATGATATGAAATTGGTTGGCTACAGCGATAGTGATTGGGCAGGAGATGTTGATGATCGTAAAAGCACCACTGGATTTGTGTTTTTCTATGGAAAAACTGCTTTTACTTGGAGTTCAAAGAAGCAGCCAATAGTGACTTTGTCAACATGTGAGGCTGAGTATGTGGCTGCAACATCAACAGTGTGCCATGCAATATGGCTAAGGAGTTTGCTCAACGAGCTCAATGTCGAACAAAGTAATTCGACAGAGATTTATGTCGATAACAAGTCAGCAATTGCTTTAGCAAAGAACCCGGTTTACCATGATCGAAGTAAACATATTGACACCCGATTCCATTTCATCCGGGAGAGTATTGCTAAGAAAGATGTGCAAGTAAAGTATGTCAAAACTGAAGATCAAGTTGCTGATATCTTTACGAAGCCGCTCAAACGAGAGGTGTTCGAGAAGTTGAGGAATTGTCTCGGAATGAGAGAATCAAGCTTAGGGGGGGGTGTTGAGAAATGAAGAGTTTAATCTTGATTCTTGAGGAGTCAAAGAGCCATTCATGGTGGTGGCAAAAACGGTCGGGAGTTACAAACGTTATTTTATATAATTAAGTTTTGTAACCTATGCAATTAGTAGTCTAAGAGTCATGTCACTTATTAGGAGACTAGTATAAATAGTGATCATGTTTATGCATTTTGTGTGGAGTGTGGAGTGTGTGTAGTGAGTGAATGTGATTGAGTGAGTGAAAGAGTTAGGAGAGTAAAAGAGTTGTAAGAGTATTTTGTAAGTAAAGCGTCGAAGTGAAATAGAAGTGTTGATTGAGTAGAGAAAAATTAGAGTGTGTTCTCCTCTCCACTTCCCCTCTCCTAAGTTTTGAATAGTTTTTCTACACCACCCCCACCACGTTTCACGTTTCCGCAACAAAGTGGTTTCAGAGCTTGCGCAACAGGCGTCCGGTTCCGGTTCCGGTTCCGGTTCTGGCCATATGTTCGCGCGTCTCGACGAAAATGGCGATGGGACCCTGGACTTCGCCGAGGTTCTGACCCTTTACTACCTGGTGCAAGTCCCCTCGCGCAGCTGCAACGCCTGCGGTGGTTTGATCACCGGGCACTACTTTTCATGCTTGTTGTGCAAGAAAGATTCCCCGGCTACGTACGATCTCTGCTGCAGTTGCTACGGCGGAGGGAAATTCGTCCACCCCCACTCTGCGGCAAACTTCTTGGACGACCGTGCTATGCGGGTGCTGCTGCCTCTCTTATTGAAGAACGCTGAAATTAGCGAGCCTAAACAGGTAGTATATTGCCAGTGTGGATTTTCTACTACACAACCGCATCACCTTCAATTGCACTCCCCAATACGTACACGGTAGGTGTATTGATGGCCTCTTGAGAATGAGGAAAACTTATGATTGGTGAGTGTATCAAAAGATGTACGGTTGTGCAGTAAAAGAAACAAATTGGCATGATACTTTTGTGTTTTTTGGTTTGTTTGAAATTGGGTCTATATCACTAATAATGCTTAAAATTTAATGTTCGAATCACATTAGTTTTTAAAGTTTAAATAGTTATGTTTTGGTCATTTATGTCATAAAAAAGTAACACTTTTATCTTTTTGATAAACTTTTCACCCAAATTTTAATGGAAAATATTTAATCAAAGGGCATTTTTGTCATTTTTTGTTTAAAATTATTTTCAAAAATAAATTGATCGGTGAAAATTGACAAGCAGTGCAGTTCAAATAAGTGGCTTTTAATGAAATTTGGCTGAAAAATCATCAAAATGACTAAGCATTACAAGAGAGTAAGTAAATTAGTGATAATATAACAAGTAATAATGAAAAAGTTGTCTTTAATTATATAGATTTAGTGATAATAAATTTATATTGTCACAAAACATAGTTTATACAATGTTAAATGGTGACAATGTAGTTAAGTGATAATATAATACAAAATTGAGAATTAGTAACACACTTATAGCGATAATTTAGCGTCAATAGAATATTGTCATAAAATTCTAATGCCAATTTTTTTTGTTACTAAGTTTTCACTATAAATGTGTCACTAATTGTTAATGTTGATCAATATCAATTCTTGTCATCATTGAATGATATTGTAACAACATAAAAATTATAACACAAAAAAAAAAATTAACTAATGATCAATAAAAAGTATTGTCACTTATACAAATATTATTGATAACTTTTATATTGTTACATTTATATGTTGTCACTAATTTTACTTTTTTTTTTATAATGAAAGCATAACTTGTTTATAGCATAAGGATACAAACGTAAAATTTTAAATTTCAAGAACTGAAATTATTCGAATTTTAAGCTTTATGGCCATTAATAACATTTACCCTTTTAAATTATATATCTAAAAAGTTTTTGTACTATACGTATGTTCATACAATCCATGTGTTAGAAATAGTGATAGAGACTTATGGTTAATTACATACAAAAACTAACTCTTTCACCCATTTTGATGACAATGGTCCAGAATGTCAACGGATATGCTCGGGCTCAATCGAGTCAATCAACTAGTCTAACTCAATCGAGACGGGTGAGCTCGTTTAGACTTTTCAGTTGGATATGTGTGTGTGTGTGTGTGTGTGTGTGTTACGTTGGATAAACTAAATTGAAATACCAAATTTGTTTGGAGAAATAACACTGTCCTAAATTGTAACCCCATTTGAGAATTGAGATCATATATTGCAAACCATGTTTCATTTCCTATTTTATTTTATGGATATACACCAAGTACATAATTAAGGAAATAATTTTATACACATGGCATGGATATATACAATAAACTAAAAGATGAAACACCATTTTGCAATAAAAAAATCTTAGCCGTTTTTGCACTTCAATTCACCTCAAATTATATTTGTTGCCGATTATCAATTATTTATTTATTTATTTATTGTGGCAGTTAACCTCCTATTGCTAATTTCTGGGAAAAACAAAATATACTGGTATAGAATTGCTTATTTCCTAAATCATAAATATGGTTTAGTTATATACTTCACTCAAGTAACTCAACATTGAATTCCGATAGAAAAAATTTGATAGAAACATCTCAATATGCTATTGGAGAAACATATTCTTTTCACATTTTTTTTGTTTGGCCACAAAATTGTCACTGTGTAGGAATATCACTAATTATTAGTGGTAATAACTAACACACTAATTTTTGTCACTGTTAAACAATTTTGTGACAAAATAAGAGTTATTGTCACCAAATAAATTTGATTAGAGACAAAATAAAAAAAAATAGCACTTAATGCTTATAATTATTGAAAATTTTCACATCGCTCGCAACTTTATTTTTTATCACTAATATTATTTTCTTGGTCTTATGTTTAGGAGAAAGCAAAGGTGGCTTTAGAGACATTAAATACGGGTGTTTCTTTTGGAAACGTAATGCTTAACATCGGAGGCCTTGCAGTTCAGGCTGGTTGTTGCATCATGTAGTTTACAAGTTTAGTACTCCAAAGTTGTGATAATTGCATTTTCGTCCTTCATTTTTATCTCCAATATTGGTTCTTGTACTTATAGTTTTAAAACAAAATGTCATTATTTTCTTTCTCCACCTCGTGCATTGTTGTCAACAATTTTAACAAAATAAAAACTGTTGTGGCCTGATAAGTACTTCTATAGCACATGTTATTTTCATTTCAACATACAAGTATGGTTCACAATGGGTCAAAAAGTGACTTAGAAATCTTATAGAAGATCGCGGTGTAAAAACTAACTCAGCAAATGTCCATCTGCTCTCTTTCTCAGTTTCTTGTATATAGCTAGACTGTACGGTGCAAAGTAACAAAAAATAACATCTAAGCTAGGACAAAACAAGGAAAACTTACATCATCTTCGAAAAAACTTAGCTCTTGATTTGTGAAGGATGCTTACATGCTTTAGCAATGGGTATCTGAGGTTCAGAAAAATGTCCGTCGAAAATACGATTAGCTACCCATCTATTTGCAGCTTCAGTATAGTGTATCCCATCCCAGCTGATATGCTCCAATGGGTTGCGGCAAGCAGACCCATAAACCTCAGTTCCATTCACCGTCGCCTTCTCACCACAGTCGACCACCCCCAATCTTCCACAGCAATATCCGAGAGGATCGGGAAAACCTGAGATTTTGAGACACATCAAACGAATCATTTCATATATTTTCTTACAGGGGCGAAATGTGTAACTACGCATACTTACAGGGGAGGGTGCTGTAATTATTTCTTTACCTTGGTTCTTTCCCTGGCTGATTAAAGCATATTTAACAGAGTAGATGTCCACATAAACAAGCATTGCATCTCGGAGTTGGGTCCGTAATTTGGATATTTTCTCCTTGAGCTGCTTATTGAATTCTTGAGCCACCTCATTGTATGACTTAACACAATCACTTGGATCGGCATTATCTAGATCCGGTGAATGTTTGACAACAAAGAAAGGCAAACATCCAATTGGACCAGTATTGTGTATCCAAAATGTCCTTGCACCTAGTTCGTACAGTCGCTGAAGCCAAATGAGACCATTAAAATGAGAATACCGATAGCACCGAATAAAAATTAAAAGGTGAGTATTAAAGTCCCAAAAATATTGGTAACATTGGTAGTAATAATAAGGGTTAATTACACTTAGACCCCTCTACAGTAGCATAATTGCCAACTCCTTCCCTCAAACTTTCACAATTACCAACACACCATTTAACAAACTGCCCCTTCTATTAGGGTTATGACGGTAAATGATGAAATCACCAAAAAAATTTATGTATGCTCCCTGCTTCATACCTAGTCCAATCGTCCTCATATTTTCTGGCTAAAATACCCTTTGTAACATTTGAAACTTAGACAGGGTGTAAAAGTAATAATTGTATAGATGAAAGGGAGTAAATGTAATAAAATACTGTTTCGATATTATAGAGGTTAATCTATATAGTTCGGGTATGACAGTAACACTTTCATTCCGTTAAACTTATGAAGTTCCAATTTTTACAAATTGTGCAATACAACTTTTATTTCAAAGAGCTTTGATGCAGGAAAGAATTTATTTTTTCATATTGTACTGCTATAATAGCGGCAAGTTTGCTAACAAACCCGAACATGGTTAGTTGAAGAAATTTAGTTACCTCTAAAGCCACAGAAAACTGATCAATTATATGAGGAATATACGCCTTCACTTGTTCCTCTGTCATCGTGGTTAATCCAGCATGAAGATCATTCTGGCCGCTATCAATCGTGAATAGGGCTCTTGAAAAGCTTTCCGGTTTTGGCACTGAGGTTTTAGAGCCATAATTCTTGGCTGAAAAAGGTCGAACAATTTAGCAACAGCCAAAGACATACTTATACCAGAAAATGTGCCGCAAGCATTACTGACCTTGGCCATGAGACTCAATACTGCGAGCTTTAAATTGCTCAAACTGAAAAAACTGTACATCAAGAGTGAGAGGATTAAAACCAGCACTGCACAATTTGGCATCGAGATGCTGAATGGTGGATCCACTTGCTGCGAAATTTGCTCCGTGCGCAAAATTAGCTCCAATAGAATCAAGATATGCTACCAAGTATGGAAATCCAAGTTTTTCAGCTGCACAGACCAGTGGCAAGAAGAAATACTGAGTCATTTGATATTGATACACAGAACGGTAGTACAAAACATGGGGAAATTCAACTCCTGCTAATGATTTAACGGTTAATGCTAAAACTGATTAAGTTTGTCAAACAGGTGATATATTTCAACTGCCACTATCTGATTAAGCTTGTTGCGGCAAAGATAATACCAACTAAAAGCATATAAACTTCAGGACAGGTCCATCTAATTGTCCTCACTTTAGTTTTATCTTTTCAAGAAAATATTGAAAGGCTCCAAGTTGGAATGGCATACAAAACTTCTTTCTTTTCCCTTTGATTTTTTCTGTTCCCTCTAAATTTTCACAGAAAACACCCTGTCCCGTATATAATTCTTGATAGCAATATGCACAAATACATTAAAAACCACCAGAAAATTGAGCAAACAAATCCCACTTCAGTTCATTTTCACTCACCAATGAAATCAATGATCAGACGGCCATCCGAGTACCGGCCGGAAGGTTTTCCGAAGAAGGTCTGCCCATTCGGAGACGGAACACGGCCAAATGTTGCCGAAACACTACCAGCATCAGAATTCGAATCTCCAAAGTTGTAGATTGAACTAAATCCACAGCCACTTCTTGACTGCCCATAAGCCACCCCACTTTGCTGCCCTCTAAATGCAAACACTAAATACAACGCCACTAAAACCACCCCAACTGCCACTGCTTCAATCCCTCTTCTAACACCGCAAGAGCCCTTTAATCTCCCAATAATTCTACTGATTCTTCTCCAGTCCATTTTCTAATTTATAATACTTTTGGGGTATAGAGACATGAAACTACTGATATTTTTTTTTAAAAAAAAGGAAATGTTGAAGGGTTAAGTGAAGATTATGGGTGGTTGGTGGGTAACCAGGTTTCAATCTCTAATGGGTTCTTGATTTAGTATATGTAGCAGAGATTAAGGGTCGTTTTGTATATGTATCGGTATTTAGAATTAATTATGCATTCACAGTTAAAAAGTATAAATCTTGACAAGTGGGTATCTAAAACTTGCAATAAAAAAAAAAAGTACAATAACGCCATAGATGTATTTACCTGCTCCATTTCGAAGAATTGCAGTGTCCTGTAAAGCTTCCCGGGGGCCTGTAGATCATCAATATTCAATTTCGAGGGAGAAGGGAAGAGAAAGAATTTTTATTTTCCCCTTTTTTTTGTGGGGAGTGAACGAGTTATTGTCAAAATACCCTCATTTTTTAAAATATTTAAATTTTATTTTAAATCAAACTTTTAAAATTCAATTTTATTATATTGTCACAATAAGATCAAACTTTAAAAGTTCGATCTAAATTTTTTAAATATTATAATGTATTTTTTTTAAAAAAAATATAAGATCGAGCTCTAAGAGTTCGATCAAAAAAAAATATAAATATATTTTTTTTAATATAAGACTGAGCTCTTATAGCTCGGTCAAAAAAAAATATTTTTATTTATTTATTTTTTTAAATTGGAAGACCGAGCTCTTCAAAGAAAAATATAAATATATATATATATATATATATATATATTTTAATATAAGACCGAGATCTTAGAGCTCGATCAAAAAAAAATAATAATTTTTTTTTTAATAATAGTAAGACCGATCTCGGTCAATGTATTAAATTTTATTTTATTTTTTTGAAAAGTTATTTTCTTTACACTATATATATAAGCAAGATCTTCCAACCCAAATTTTTAACTCACAAACTTCTTCTTCACTTTCGCAACATTACAATTCTATCTCCCAATATTAAAAATTTTCTCCCACAAATCTAACAGTCACAAAAAAATTTTATTTACTAAAGAGATATGTCGATTCATCGTCATTTGTGTGGTCCTGAGAGTTTGGATGTGCTATGTGCACAAGACAAAAATGATAGGATACGTGTTTTGGGCATTCAAGCTATGTATAGATACTTTTCAACACTGCCGCAAGGTCATTAGCCTTGACGGAACTCATTCGTATACAAAGTACAAACACAAGTTGCTAATTGCGTGCACAATGGACGGAAATCAAAATGTGTTGCCACTGGCATACGCATTAGTTGATGAAGAAACACGTTCATCCTGATTATGGTTCCTATCAATGTTGGTACAACATGTTATCGGACAAAATTAAGGTGCATGTCTCATTTCAGATAGACATATTGGCATAACTTCAGCAGTCGAATAACTCGTTGCATTCAAAGAGCCTATTGGATGACATCGATTCTGTCTTAGGTACATTTGCTCGAATTTAAACGCAAAGGTCAAAAATATCCTCGCCAAAGACCTATACTGGAATGCTGAAAATGCTCCAACTGAGTTTGACTTTAACAAGATCATGGAGTAAATACGAGCAACCAAACTCGAAGCAGCAAGATACTTGGAACGCATCGACTTGGAGAAATGGATAGCCGTATACGACGGTGGAAAACGGACAGGCATAATGACTACAAATATGTCTGAATGTATTAATGGCGCCTTCAAGGGTGGTCGTCGTCTACCCATCGTCGCGTTCATCCATCTCACAACCGCGCCATAAATTGGTTCCGTCAGCGTTTTACTATGGGAAACGGTATGCGATCAAATAACCAACCTTGGACCGACCATGCATATGCCTACTACAATACTTACAAAAATACCCCACTATCACATGTCGTCGAGAATTTTGTGTACCACAAACGTACGGTATCAATACTTGCCAGAGACACAGGACACGGGGCTGGTCGTCGATTTGTTGTGAAGCTAACAAAAGGTACATGCTCTTGTGGGATTTGGCAACAGTTTGGTATACCATGCTCACATGCTTTAGCCGCGGCAACCCAATTTTCGATAGACACCAAACAAATATTTACGTGGTACTACAATATAGACTCCTACCAGCAAACATATATGGGTATATTCAAGCCTATTTGGGATGATGCTTATTGGCCAGAAGCTGATTTCAAATTAGTTTACAATCCCGACAGGTTAAAGGAGCAACGGCGCGGCCGTGACGTTACTACTCGCATTTATAATGAGATGGATCAACCACAAATCAGGGAAAGATCAAGGCAATGTGCCCAACAACGCTAATAATTGGTACACACCAATACTAATTTTTCATATATTTATGCTTAGAGCTCGATCTTCAAATTTAAAACTAATACAAAATTAAAACTAATACAAAATTAAATTTAGATCGAGCTCTTAAAGAGCTTTATTATTTTTATTTTAATTTTAATTTTAATTTTTTTTAAAATATATTTTTTAACGCCTTATATAAACATGCTCCAATTCAAAACTTTAACTCACAAACTTCTTATTCACATTAATATTTTTTATTTACGAGTTATAATGAATTCTATAAGTCTTTTAATAAAATAGATTTAATAAAAAAATAAGACAACACAGTTTTAAGACAACACTATGACAGTTTTAATATGTTACTTACTATGTTGTCGTCAATTTTCCTTTTTCTTGTTATAGTGATTTATAATTAAACATAGGAGACATGGATTCCATAACTAAGTCCAACTTTTAAGATGCAGGATAGAGTTGCGTTATTTACAATTACTATACTTATTATGTAGTTAAAATATATTTTATAAGATTATTAATTAATTAATGCTACAGTCAGACGAATATAATTGTACTTACTTTGTGAATAATTAGTGCACTCAAATTCAGGTTAAATTAAAATCTCAGATATATGAATGGTGATTTGAAAATTATGGGTTATTTGCTTTCACATGAGCACATATCAATTTCAAGTCTCAAATTATTTTTCATATTTTTTTGGTCTTGTTTTTGGACAAACTTCATAGGAATATGATATTCAATTTTAAAAAAATTATTTTCCTTTGACCGAGCTCTAAGAGCTCGGTCTTACTATTTAAAAAATAAATAAATATTTTCCTTTGGAGCTCGGCCTTATATTAAAAAAAATTATTAAATTAAAAAACTTGGAGCTCGGTCTTATTTTTTAAAAAAATTATTAAAATATTTAGACCGAGCTCTTAAAGCTCGGTCTTAATTTTTCCGAATAAAATATTTTAAAAAAACTTAGACCGAGCTTTGAAAGCTCGATCTTACTCTGACAACAGTAAAACCGAGCTCTCAAAGCTCGATTTAGGGTAGAATTTAAATATTTTGAAAATTGAGGGTATTTTGACAATCACTACTCCCAAAAAGGGCAAAATAAAAATTTTTTCGAAGGGAAGAAGCCCCTTCTTGAAAATTTTCAATAGCTTTTTCTTTACCAAAAAAAGGAAAAAAAAAATAGCTTTTACTCTACAATTGCAAAAGTAAAATAATGCACCTACAAACGAGCAGAGCCTACGAGCAAGGGAGAAAAAAGGGCCGGAGCTCGGGCTCGAGTTTTGTCCGAACTTGAATCGATTCTGACTTGGACTTATAATTGAACTTATAAATAAATTATATACTAGAATTGAATTTAAATTCGAGTTTAAATTTTTTTAATTATTTTATTATATTTGAATTGTAAATTTGAGTTCGGATTCAAGTTCGAAAATAAAATCAACTATTAAAAAAACACTCGTAAACCTACAAATAAAAAAAATAAATCTTTACCCATTTTGATCGGATTCAAGTTCGAAAATAAAATCAATTACTAAAAAAACACTCGTAAACCTACAAATAAAAAAAATAAATCTTTACCCATTTTGATGGTCCATAATGGCCAAAGGGATTGGACTCCGACCGATCGATCATCAAGTTTGACTTAATTCCGTCAATCAACTTTTGTTTAGATTTTTAAGTTGGATATAGGGATGAAGTTAGGAGGCTGGGGCAATTGTCCCCCTCCCCCTAAGTTCGTATTGAGCTAAAATTTAAATGTATTTTTATAAAAATTTTGAATTATCTATCTCCCTAAATTAATATTTTATAGAAATTTGACTTCGCATTCCCCCTCCAAAACAAAAATTATAACTCTTAGGTTGGATAAACTATGAGGTGTTTGTCTTAGTTTTATAAATTTTTCAAAACACTTCATAAAATCTTTGAAAGTTCACTATATATTATAAAGTGCTTTTACTATCATTTTCAAACGAAGAGCTTATAAAATCTTATAATAATATCTTTACGAGTTTAGAAACTCCACTTGTAGAAAGTAAGATAACTTATTTTGATATAAAATTATATATATCCTTACATTATGTGGGAAAGTGAACATGTGATTTTTTTTTCAAATATATATATATATATATATATATGTATATGTGTGTGTGTGTGTGTGTGTGTGTGTGTGTGTGTGTGGTAGTGTTCTGATACAGAACTTGTGCGTATAAATGAAACGCAGATAATAATAGTAATAATATGCGAACCCTTTAAGAAAAATATGAAAAAAGCAAATACAAGTTCTGATGTAATATTTCAAAATACACAAAAAAAAATGTCAAAACAAAATAAGGATATATATATATATATATATATATATATATATATATAGTTTTAATTTAGAGAAACTGAATGTACAATGGATTAACGAAAATTGTACTAACCTAATTGCAGTTTCTAAGATTATGAAACGAATTCCATATGTCGAGTTTAGTACTTTAGATCAAACGAATGTGCATAGTTTGTTTAGTTCGATATTTATTCAATAGATACAAAATTTTACCACAATAATTTGATTAAAAAATAAAAACACATGAATCAGTTTCTGCATTAGTGAAAAAAATAAAAATAAATTAACTCTTTTTATATTACTGAAAATGTATGAATGCATTTCAAATTTTATGTATGTTAAAGTAAAAAAAGGTTATAAGATTGATTTTTTTCCAAAATATGTTAGTTATGAGCTTATTATTTTTTAACAAAACGTTATGTATGAGTTTATTCTACTGTTGGACCCATTTTGAACCCATTTAAAATTCATAACTGATTGAAACCCATCTAAAACCAACCCAACTTAACCCATCAATGAAACTCAAAAACCCAATCCAACCTACAACCAATTGGGTTGGGCTGAACTTATGAATTTCTACCCAATTTGCCACCTCTAGTCTACTATTGAAAATGCCATGATTAACATCGGAAACTTAGCAATTGAGGCTGATTGTTGTATCATGTACCTAGAAATATAAAACTAGCCCCCTCATATGGTCACTCATAACAATGACATGTTCAAACCCAATCAAAAAAATAAAAAAGCGCGCGCACACACACAATGATATGTTCACAACGTTCCAAAGTTTAATAAATTAAAACACAGAGAAAAGTTCGATTGAAGGAAATATAACTGTTAACTGAATATTCTTCGTATAAGAAATTTACGATGTTTGAGAGGCTGTAATTATAGGATGGTAATTGCTAACTATCAAATACTTTCCATTGTTGGTGAAAAGGCAAGGGATAAGAGACTAATTAATTATAAACACAAAAGATAACATTGATCATCAATTATTGATGTTCTAATAACTATAACAAGTTCAAATTGTTTTTCGAAAGGTTCAACAACAAATTGAAAAACCAATGTTACCCCCCCCCCCCACCCAAAAAAAAAAACAAAAAAAAAAACAGGAGCACTGACCAAGATGCATGTAAAATTTAGCTCGAGCTGGACTTGAAGTGGGGAGACAGCACCCGCCAGCCCCCACTTAGCTCCGCCTCCGTTTGTAAAGAATTATTGCATGCTTCAGCAATGGGAACCTGAGGTTCAGAAAAATATCCATCGAAAATATGACTGGCAACCCAATTATTTGCAGCTTCAGTATAGTGTACCCCATCCCAATTGATATACGCCGACGGGTTGATGCAAGCAGACCCATAAATCTCAGTTCCGTTCACCATCACCATCTTTGCACATTCTACCAACCCCACTCTCCCACAGCAATATTCGAGAGGATTAGCGAATCCTGAGATGGTAGACACGTGAAGAATCATTTCATATATTTTCATCAAAAATATATAGGAGTACCAACACATATAGGTTTATTCTGAAAAACTCCGCATGTAGTAAGCTAATTGCTGAAAGGACGAATTGCACCGCCCTCCTCTGTATATTTATGTAATTACATAAACCTCCCATCTTGGTTTGAAAATTATAGTTACCCCTTCAACAACTGAAGCGTCATCAAAAGTGACAAAAATATAACAAGAAACTTTGACAGATTCGTCCATGTATACAGGAGCAGTTTGGGAAATTTAAAAGAATTTGAATGATGGCATCATTTATCTGTGCGTGATGAACAACAAAAAGGGGTAACTCTATGGTTTGACAATTTGCAGGGGAGATCTGTGTAATTAGACATACTTATAGGGGAGGGTGTGGTGCTGTAATTATTCCTTTATTAGATGGGGCAGTCACCTTGGTTCTTTCCCTGGCTGATTAAAGAATATTTAACAGAGTAGATGTCCACATAAATAAGCATTGCATCTTGGAGTTGGATCCGTAATTTGGATATTTTCTCCTTAAGCTGCTTATTGAATTCTTGAGCCACCTCATTATATGATTTAATACATCCACTTGGATCGGCATTGGTTGGGTCTGGTGGATGTTGGACAACAAAGAAAGGCAAACATCCAATTGGACCAGTATTGTGTATCCAAAATGCCCTTCCACCTAGCTCGTACAGTCGCTGAAGCCAAATGGGACCATTAAAATGAGTATACCAACAGCACTGGATAAAGCTTAGGATTATAAAGTCCCAATAACAATGATAATAGTATTAGAAATAGTAAAACGGGTTTATTACACTTAGACCCCCTTGAAGAATAGGGATATTACCAAATCCTTCTCCTCAACCTTTCATAATTACCGCAACACCATTTAACAAACTGCCACCTTCTGTCCAGGCTATAAACCGATAACAAACCAAACAATGATTAGTTGAAGAAATTCAGTTACCTCTAAAGCTACAGAAAACTGATGAATTATATCAGGAATAGATGCCTTCACTTGTTCCTCTGTCATCGTGATTAATCCAGCATGAAGATCATTTTGCCCACTATCAATTGTGAACAGGGCTCTTGAAAAACTTTCAGGTTTTGGCAACTGGGTTTTACATTCATAATCCTTGGCTGGAAAAGTTTTTAAGGAATTTAGCAATAGTATGATACATACATATTCTAGGAGACATGCAGCAAGCATTACTAACCTTGGCCATAAGACTCAATAACACGAGCTTTAAATTGCTCAAATTGCATGAGCTGTACATCAAGAGTGATAGGATCGAAACCTGCATCAAATAATCTGCCATCAAGGGGCCGAATGGTAGATCCACTTGCTGCAAAATTTGCTCCTTGTGCAAAATTTGCTCCAAGAGAATCAACATATGCTATCAAGTATGGAAATCCCAGCTTTTCGGCTGCACATGTTAGGTCAGAGAAGAAAATTATTTGACATTCACATGAACCATCAGACTAGAAAACAATGGGAATTCAATTCCTGCTGAAGATTTTGCACAAATGTTAAGAAACAACTATGAGGGTGTTCTGGTTACAAGTAAGCTTACAAGCTCCTCGTAGCCAAACACCCTCGAAATGCTTACTTACTATTGTTTGAAGCAAATTAGTCACCAGGAAAGTGGTCAACTCGATGCATGTTCAGGGTGGGGCTCTCGACAATTTCTCAATGATAACAGAAACACACAACCTATCCTAATCACTCGTATGTAAAAAACGCTTAAGCATGCAGTTGATGCAGATAAGTTAATTCCAAAAATGACAAAGCTTGACAAACAAATCCTAAATTTCAATTGCCAATATCAGGTCCATCTGCTTTGCAACTCATCTTCATAAGCTTGTCAAAACAAAGAACAAGTTTCAACCTAAACAGTACACACATTTCCAGGTATATTCAGAGGATTTTTCTTCCAGACGAAAAAGAAATCACAACATTTTAGTAGATCTCTTGTCCTATATATAATTCTTGAACAGCAATATGCACAAATACATTATAAACCGCCAGAAAATTGAGCAAACAAATCCCACTTCAGTTCATTCACTTACCAATGAAATCAATTATCAGACGGCCATCCGAGTGCTGCCCGGAAGGTCTTCCGAAGAAGGTCTGCCCATTCGGAGACCCCAAAAGGCCAAACATTGCTGAAACACTACCAGTATCAGAATTTGAATCTCCAAAGTTGTAGATTGAACTAAATGCACAGCCATTTCTTGGCTGCGCAGAAGCCACCCCACTTTGCTGCCCACTAAATGCAAAAACCAAACACACAGCAACTAGAACCACCCCAACTGCGACTGCTTCAATCCCTCTTCTAACACCCCAAGAACCCTTTAATCTCCCAATAATTCTGCTGATCCTTCCCCAGTCCATGTTCTAATTGATAATACTTTAGGAGTTTAGAGACATGAAACTACTGATAAAATTATGAAAACAAGAAATTTTGGAGGCTTAAGCAAAGATTAGTGTTGGTTGGTGGGTTCTCGATTAGTGAATCGATAAGTTCGTAGATCTTCTAACATCAATTCAGATTCTCTGCTACACAACGATACTACGTCTTCTCCATCACTAATACACACCATGTATATTGGTGAACGATTGAAATAAAGTTAGAGAAAAATTTATTATATGGAATTTTTTTAAATATTCTTTTTCCTAATCTCAATCGCTCATTTATCATGTATTGATGAGTGGAGGAGAAAATGTAGTACCGTTGTTTAGCAGGGAACCAAATTACTTCGAACATAATTAAATGGCAGGAATTCTGAATCCTCACTAATATTAATTATAAACAAAAAGAAATGTCAATGTGGCATTCTTTTTTCTTATTTTTAAGAAAATGTCATGTCAGAATGCCACATCAGCAAAATAGGAGGAAGAAACAAAACAATTTCACATCAGCAGTTATTATTAACGAACTAAGATTTCCGTCAATTAATCAATTTTACTAACTACATGGTCTACATATTACGGGTGGGATATAATTAGTAAAATTACCAAAATGTTTGGAATGTAATTGGTAAACTCTACAAGCGTTGGGCCACATTGAAAAAGCTAACAATCTATCGGACGAAATAATTTAGCTTAATTTTTGCGTGTATGTAATATACACGTATTTAGTATTTAGGGTGAATTACCAAAACTATCCCTAAATTTTAGGAAAATTACAAAAAAATCACCATATATGAGAAATTATCATTAACCTCTTGAGTACAAGGGGTTAACATTATGTGTAATAGAATGATGAAAATATATAATTTGCACTTCTTATTTTTCGTTTTTTTTTTTTTTTGAAGAAATAAAGGGTGACTTATAAAAATACACTTAAGGGTTAGTGAAATTACAAAAAAAAAACTCTACGTATGGAAAATTTACTATTACCTCCTAAGTATCGGATGACCAATGTTATTTCTAATGGATTTTTTTTTTTGTTTTTTGCATTCTCTTTAGGGATAATTACTCCAACTACCCCTGAATTTAAGCAGAATTACAAATAACATCCCCTTATATCGGTAATTAACAATAAGCCCCTAAATTTTGTGGACTTATTGGTAAAATAGGCGGAATCAATAAAATATCAATTTTACTCCTTAAATATTTGAAATATTTTTTTATTTAAAAAAATAAAAAAATAGATAAATAACTGAATTGACCAAAATACCCTTCTTAAAACCCCAAATCACCCTCTACATCCCACCCCCACCACCCAACCCCCTAACTCACCCCTCCCCCCCCACGTCCCACCCCCACCACCCAAACCCCTAACTTACCCTACCCACCTGCATTCACTCGCCACCGCCGCCGCCTCAATCGCACCGCCCCCTGTCGCCCCACACCATCACCCCAGCCTTTCTCTCCCGCCAACCTCTACCGCCGCCTCACTCCACCGCCGCCACCTCCGCCCTAACTCCATCACTCGCGCCGTCGCCGCTCCCACCCCAATCTTTCTTTGCCTCACAATCTCTCGTCCTCTTTCCTTTTTCTTTTCTCAGATCTGAGGGCTGCGATGGAGGTTGTGTCGAGGGGCGGGCGGCGGCGGAGGACTTTTCTCCCTACCCCCCCCCCCCCCCGGGCCCCTCTGTATCTCTCCCTCTAGATCTCTCTCTCTCTCGTGTGCGAGCGCGGTGCCGAAGCTAGGACGTTGGGCCGCGGCGGCGGAGGACAGTGGGCCACGGTGGAAGACGATGGGCGACGAAATATGTATGTATATAATTATATATATGTAGATATATTTATGTTATGTACAAATATATTTTTTTTATCACCATTTGTGCAAATATATATATACACACACATTATAAATAAAAAAATGTTTAAATATATTTTTTGATTTATTAGATATAAAACATAAAATTACAATTAACCCCCTTTCATTGTATTAAATTATAATTTATTACCTCCAAAAATGATATTATACAACATAAACATCCATAAGGGTAAAAAAGTCATTTCATAATTGGCCAAATAATATTCCTGCCTTCACAAGGGTAATTTCAGGAGTTCATATTAGTATATAGACGTTGACCGTTAGTCAACTTATCGGAAGGTGAAAATTGAAAGACGATAACAAAACTTAGGGGAGTATTGGTAATTACCGATACAAGGGGGTGTTATTTGTAATTTTGCCTAAATTAAGGGGTAGTGGGAGTAATTATCCCTTGTTTTTTAATGTTTTGAGTATTTTTGTTGGCAAAGTGATAGGTTTGTGCTAAATTTTTGTTTTATTGTTGTTATTGTTCCCGTATAATTGAAGAAAGCCCCAAATTTTTATTTTAGAATTTTATGGCAATAGCCAATAAGGTATTTTTTTTAAGTGATTTCACTAATTATTGAGGCTTTTTCACATTGTGATGGTTCGATTATCTATGAGCTATGATTATTTGGGGAATCAAATAAAAATAAAATACTTCTTCCATTACAATGATTTGAGTAAAACTAGAATAAAATTTTCATACTATGGTATATTGGAAACAAAGCTAACAACTCATGCTCACAACTAACATCTTATACAACAATCTTACAAAACTAACGACTGTAAATGACTAGTTTGAAAAAAAAATTAACATGCTTATTACAACTACCCTTTGAAATTTCTATAAATTACAATGCACTGTCGTAAACTATGATAAATAATAACAAAGTCACATTTGAGGGCATGAGAGTCATTTCATTTTGAATAAAAAAAAAGTACTTTCGATAGGTCATATTAATTGACTAATTAACAATGACCATTTGAAAACCTAATGACATATATAAAATATTAGACGGAACACAACATTGAGAGAGTAATTGTAATTTTTCATATGGAGGGAATTGCTTTTCATAATTTTATCATACCTTATGAATGATAACCATAATTTGCCCTATATTTATATGAGTTAACTATTTTAACCTCTTTACAACTTGTCTTTTTTCTCGAGCGTAATTTGTACTGAAATATAATCAAAAGGTGGAAAATACCAAAAAATTCTAAATAAAAATACATTGTGCTATTTTTATAATTTTGGAGTATAGAATACCAGTAATCTTATCTTAAAAATGCAAGAGACAACTTACCCATGGCTTCCCATATATATATATATATATATATATATATATGATGTGTCAGCTTGATTAAATGACTAAAAGGCCCCTGAACTGACCTGTCACAAATTCCAATAACTACCAATATTCCAGCGGCCGCAGTCTTTCCCTCCAGCTCCGCCTTTAAAATCAGTTTCAGCTCAAAAACGAAAAACAGAACAAGAATTTTACTCAACTGAAAGATAAACAGAGAAAAAAAATATGAGCGATCAAGAAGCAAACTACCTCCAAGAATTCCAAGAAGAGGAGAGCATCTGTAGGTCCATGCTCCACCTCTCCACCGCCGCCCACCACCCCTCCGCCTCCTTCGCCGCCGCCCACAACAGCTCCGCCAAACGACAGTCCCATTTCTCGCCATCGTCTTTTCGAGAACCCTCTCCCAAAAGGGCCGCTATCCATCCCCCTTCTTCCCCTTCCACCTCCACCGCCGCCGCCAATCATCCACTCCTTGGCTTCACGAAACTCCCACTGCCGCAACCCTTTCCCGCCGCCATGCCGCCGCCGCAGGGCCATCTCTACCGCACCTTCTCTGCGCCCATTTACTCTGCTGGAGCCCTCGTCGCTGCAGGGCCAAGTCTACAATTACCGGAATTTCCCACTTCTCCGGGCCCAATCTTGACCCAGACACCGCAAGAATTCCCGAACAAAGATACCGTTCAAGACCCACCTCCATTTTCGCTCCACCGCACGGTTTCTGATCCCAGCCCTGTCTCCAGCTGTCAGGTGGCGGCGGCGGGCGGCACGCCGCCGACGGGCCGACCACCGGCGAGAAGTCTTTCGAGGTCTCCGAGCTGCGGAGAGAGCCCTAGTACCAAAGTCGGTTGTTGTCAGTAGTATCTGTGAAATTCGTTGTTTTCTTTTATATATTTTTTATGGGTTTTTCTTGATTTAATTGCAGAGGCTGAAGAGAATGAAGGAGAGGATGAGAGAGATGAGCAAGTGGTGGAATGAAGTCGTGCTTGAAGGCGAGGAAGAAGATAGCGAACCTGAAAACTATACCACTGATAACACTCCAAAGGTCTAATTTCTATTTCATTTTTGTTTATTGTTTTCAAATTTCTATTTAAAGTTACGTTTCTTGGCATGTCATTGTGTTTAACTCTCTGATTATTTATTGAAATGTCTGCCTTGTTCCATATTTATTCATTGGCGCAATGCGTTCTTGAAGTCTTTGTGAATGATTGTGTTATGACTTGCATACACAGAAGAATGCATAAGTCTCATCCAGTTGAAATGCTCCTAATGTATTTTGATGAATCTTATTGTGTTAAACCCAATATCTGGTCATTGTGTGAAAAGCCTGCCTGTATAATCGTTTTTTGAAGTCTTTGTCGATGATTATGGCATGGTCTGCATATACTCAAAGAGTGCATAAATCATATCCAGTTGTAATGCTTCTAATGTATTTTGATTTTTTTTTTTCTAATGTATTTTGATGAATCATTGTGTTAAACACAATCTCTGATCATTGATTGAAAAGTCTGCCTACTTAATTGTTTTTCAAAGTCTTTGTGGATGATTATGTTATGGTCTGCATATCCTCAAGAATGCACAAATGATATCGAGTTGAAATTATATCATTTTTTTTTTCTGTTCATTCAAAAGGTTATTTGCTGTAATATTTCAGGATGAATCAGAGATTGAAATGGAGAATCCTTCTCAGGAAGCTGTTTGGGTGGAGAAGAATGGAGACTGCATTATACTCCATTTCAAATGCCCTTGTGGGAATGGCTATCAGATTCTGCTCTCTGGCAAGAATTGTTACTACAAGTTGACGAACTTCTGAATCCGCAAAAGTCAAGCAATGTCAAAAAAGCCCACTTCCATACATTCATGTTACGCGATCTTTACTCAAAGATTTCTAGAGATACCAGCTATTTTAGATTAGTTTTCTGATCATATACACAAAGAGTGATACACAGTTGCTATTGTGAGACAGAGTTCTTAGGATGTGCAGAATTTGCTGTAATAGTCAATAAAACAGTTCTCGTGTTTTTTTCTTCTTTTTCGCCACTGGTTATGAGCAGAATTACATATTCCAATACTTAGTTCAGTTCTGCTGTACGAAACTAAAATTGCAACTATAGAGATGTTGAAAATGTGATAGCAAGATGTTGCTTTTAACCTGTGTCAGGTTGATTGCTTCAAATGCTAATGAATGCCAAATTTAACATCGAAGAGATATCACCTGCGTTGGAAAACTGAGAGGTTACTTTCTCTTTATTTATTTTTGCACCTATGTTATCCACCTGATACCTTGATTGAAGGTTTCTGGTTGATTACGTAAAGTATATTGCAGTAGGAATGTTATAGTTTTCGGTTCTTGGAAAAGACAGAGAGGGGAACTTTTAACAGTGAAGCTGAGAGGCAATTTTAGCTTTAGAGTTGTGAAGAAAAAAGAAGCTTTGTGACCAATGTATAGGCAGCGTTTAGGATATATCCATTTTCAACTTGATAAAATTAGACAAACAATTCTTGTTATCCTGGATAAAAGTTAGACATTGGTGATCTTTTGTGTGACTTATATCTCACAGAATTGGATCCTCTGTGTCATTTCATTAGTTAGATGCACGGTTTCTGCTGCTATGGCGCTTTCTTCCTTTAGCTGATGAGCCAAATCTGAGTTCGACTATGCGATCCGTTGCTTTGTGTATCGTATTAGGACTAAACTTTCTGATTCTTTATTTGGTCATTATATTTTGGGTGGCATAATCATAGGCATGGCATTTGATGAAGTAAAACATTCCCGCTCAGGAAAGAAACACACAAGAGAATCAAACTAATGGAAAATTTAGTGTACATTGATTGAAATGATTACACGCACACACACACGCACAATGAGGTTGAACAATCCAAAAAGGAAACACACACAAACACACAATGGACAAGGACACGAAGGATGTCTATTTATTTTCATACAGGAAAATGTGAAATAAGAAATGTTTAGTTATGCACAGACATTAGGATTGGCACATAGGTACTGGTCACAAGCCTTGTAGAGCCCCATAGACTGCTCTTTCCCGGCTTTCACCTCTTCGTCGTTGAGCTCAACACCGGGTTTTGTGTGATACTCACTATGTAGCTTAACCGCACAACCTCCATCACTGGTCGGCTCAAATTTGAGGTGATAGGACACCTTCTCAAGCTTGTCAGCAAGTACTTCTCCTTCGATCAGAGTGTACTTGCACACAAAGTTGTTTTCATCAACCTCATCAACTCTGTGCTTGATGTGCTGGAAGTGGGCACCTGACAGATCATACAGAATTCAATCATATAGTGATGAAGCAATAATGTAATTGATTTACTCAAAATAAATTTTTTTTCTCTATTTTATTTTAATTTTTTTGTAAATCACTAACCTTCGGGGAAGTTAATTTTCTATATGCTTCCGGCATGAAGGCCACCTCCTCCAACAATCTCTAGGCTCTTGATGGAGTCCATGAATTTCGGGACTTGTTCGTGTCCGTTGGTGATCAAAACCTTGAACATTCTAGGTGCAGAGGCCTTGCTCTTGTATTCTTGCAAAAAGCTCTTAACACCCATGTTTGCTGATCTTAATTGAGAAAAGGAAATTAATTGAACTTGCGCAAAAAAATGTATAAGAAAGTGATAGGAAAATAAGCTTGCAAGTGTGCTGAAAGCTGAAGCTGGCGATGTGTATTTATAGGCAGTTGTTAGTTAAACATGGCCAAAGATTACAATGTTCAAAGTAGTGCACTATTGAATGTCCGTTTCGTTTATGATCGTCCGTTGATTTTTCAAACTTCATCCACGACCACCGTAGCTAAAATATAGAGGGTGGCGATGTCATCAGTCAATTTCTAGAATTTCTCTTTTTCTGAAGCCGGCAACCGTTTATAAGGAATCCGTTACTTGACGGGTGACGACCAAAAGAGTCTGTTTGGATGATTTTTTTTTTAAAAGTATTTGCCATGTAGTGTTTTATAGTAAATTGGTTTTTTTTTTTTTAAGTTAAAAAATTTTGTATTTGAATGTAATAATTTAAAAGTACCTAAATATGTACATATTTTTCTTTAAAAGATATTTTGGATAATTTTCAAAAAAAAATTCACTTTAAAAATTCTTTTTCCAAACTTCTACTTTTTTAAGAAAAAGTCCAGCAAAGCACAATCAAACCAGCTCTAAGTTGTCTTGGTCATGCAAAGGGGGGGACGCTAGGGCTAAACAAATTTTCCCTATGAAATAGATTGGAAGAATATTTAGAGAAATTTAAGTATGGAGAAAGTTTAAATGTGAGTAAGGAAGTTGGATTTGGAGTGGGAGGAAGTTTTTTCCTTGGACTAGAAGACTAGAAAACATGGAATATGGATTCATACGTAAAATTATAATTAAAGACAAATTTAAGTGTTATAACAAAGGCCAACTGGTGATATAATTGGAACGACATTAATTTGCTATCATAATTATGCGATTAAATTTGGTGGCAATTTGCACTCCAAAAATAAGTAAAATGAACACTTTGCACTCTTGAATAAGAAAAATAGCACAATATACCTTCAAATTGATATAATTAAGACAAATTGCATCATCGCCTATTTTTTGGCCGAAATACCATTAACATGAAGGGTAAACATCCATAGAAAAAAGAAAAATAATCCCTTCTATATTTTAGGATGCAAAGTGTTCATTAGTTATATTAGGATAAAAAATGCAATTGATATATATATATATATATATGTATGTATGTATGTATGTTAACTTCAGAATAATTATTCTAATTTGAGTTTCTATAAATGGTCATTTAACTTTTTAGTGTTTACAAAATAAATAAATAAATAAATAATGTTGGTGGGTTAATACATATAAATGTATTTTAACCCTAAAATTTTCCCCAACATGTGAAATACAAATTTATTTAGAATGGATTACAAATTATCGTTCAACATACTAGTAGCTCTTATAAATCATCATTCGTAAAATGACAATTTTTGACCATTCTAGAAAAAGTTAATATTATGCAAAATAAAATATACTACATTAATTCATATGACCGGTAACTATTTTTCAACATAATTGATTCGACCAAACCGAACCTTGACTAGTAGAACTTCATGGATACATAGTTCATCAAACTCAGAAAAACAATAAATGCATTTATAGTTGATTTCGATTTGGATCATTAAATTGCATTGTAACAATTCCAATATCGTTAATTTTTTCAAAACTGAACACCGATATACAATACATATATACATGTATATTCAATTAAAAAGCGACAAGAAAACCAACACTAAAACACCTAAGAAACTCTCGATTTAACTCTCTTTATCAAACGTTATGCATAATAGATCTTCAAATTCGGCTAAAAGATTCACAATGGTTTCAAAAACAAACACCATACCCACCATCACAACATATCTAATAGTCAACGATGCGATTCTAATCAACGCATTCCAATCAGCCAAAACAACGACAGCTGTAGGAGGGTCGCCTATAGAGGATTGTTCCAAGCTATCAGAAGAGAAATGTGCGTCTGTGGTTTTTGCTGCTATATGGGATGAAACCCAATATGTGCCGCGCGATTGTTGCCATACTTTATGGACTTATGAGTGGCTTTGTTATCAAGAATTTTATAAGGGCATTAGGAAATCGCAGCAATGGAAGAATAAGCCTGACGATCAGATTTTGTACAGGGTTGGCGAAGTAGCTTGGCCATATTGTTATTCAGATTAGTGCCTAACAAGTTAAAACCAAGTTAACATGTTTTAACTTGTTGTTCACACTATAAGAAAAAAATAGTAATTTTGTGAATTTTTCGGTAGAATTCTCCCAAAATTAAATAATTTCGGCAAAATGATTTCACCGAAAAATCCTTCGCCGCTTTTCAATTTCGACGGCATTTTGGTGGATTAATCTACCGATTTTTTTTTAAATTAAATCAATTTGACAGAATTATCCATCAAAATTTAATTATTTTTCAGCGAAATTTATGCGTATTATTCCGCTCGAGCCGAAATTAATCCATATTTTGCGATCACTGGAAGTTGAAACTCGCCTCTTGGTTGGCAAACATGTCTCTTGCTATTGGACTATCATCACTTTATTATCTTGTTTTCTTCTTTTTCTGTACTTAACATATATGTCTGAAATTATCACTTTAATAATTTTTGAAATATCATTACATCATTATTTACTTTTAGTTGCATTAAATTTAAGGTTAATTAAATTATCAAATCATTTATTCTAATTTAATATAATTTATAATAGATCATTGCATTCTTCTTTGACCAGAAGTAATAATAATAATAATAATAATAATAATAATAAGGTTTATAAATACACAAATATTATGTATGTAGCATACAATAATCAAAATAATAATAATAAGGTTAATATAAATATTTCTCCAACAATATATGTGTATATACACAAACATTATATAATATTTTTAATTTTTTTTTAATTTTTGATTCTTTTTACCAAAATTTGAAAATTTAAGATTTTTTAATTATTGATAGAAAATTCTACTGAAATTTTGTTGAAATATTTTTTAATTTTTTAAAATTTTTTGGTGGAATTTTTCATCAAAATTCCGCCTAAAATTGAAAAATAAATATTCAAATATAAAAATATTTATTTTTTTATTTTTGGCGAAAAATTCTGCTAAAGTTTTGCTGAAAATTGAAAATTTAATATTTTTTATTTTTTTAAAAAGTTTTTGATGGATATTTTTGCAGAAATTCCTTCGAAATTTGAAATTTTAAGATTTTTTTATTTTCGGCGAAAAATTTAGTTGAAAATTGAAAAATTAATATAAAAATATTTATTTTTTAATTTTCGAAGGAAAATTCTGTCGAAATTCTTCTGAAAACTGAAAATTTAATATTTTTTAAAATTTTTGGCAAAACTTTTCGCTAAAATTCTACCAAAAATTGAAAAATTAAGATTTTTAAAAAAAAAAAATTCGGTGCAATTTTCCGTTGAAATTCCTCCAAAAATTTAAAAATAAGTATTTTTTTTTTAAATTCCGCTGAAAAAATCCCCCAAAATTCCCATTTTTTCTTGTAGTATCAATTAAATAATAAATTGAAAGTTTTACACTTTTTGATCATCTTCATCTCATACTATTAATTATATTAATTGTTTGTATTTAATACATATTGTTAAATCTTTATGATCACATTAAAAATTATGGAAGTTGATTTCAAATAAAGATGAATGGAAAATTTAGCACATATTGGTTGGAAACTTTACATAAAAAGCACAAACAATAAAATATAGCAGTCCAAGAAAACACGCACGCGCACACACACACCTACTCGGCTGGACAAGAACAGGAATGATGCCGATTTATTTTCAAATCCGAAAAAAGTGAAATAGGGAGATATAACTAATTTAGCCATGTGACACCCACACCTCCCAAACAACCATATGTGCACATTTTACCTCCTCCTACTACTACTACTAATAATAATAATAATAATAATAATAATAATATTCGACAGATTAAGCCTTGCCTTGAATAGTATTACTCCTACAATGATTGAAAAAAAAAAAAAAAGAATGCGACTTGTTCTAAACATTTGCATTACTGGAAACTTAATTTAAGAGATCGACCAATTGAAAGATTATGCACAAGGAACGACTTTGGCATAATGAAAGAAATCGAATTAATTAAGAGAAATTCCTCTACTAGACCTTTTATTTAATCAAATGAGTTTTAGTCCTCAAGGTTTTTGTGGAATCTAATTTATAAAATAGTGAGAATGCAGCTTGAGATGTTTTCATCGAACCGGTAATTTATTCATGTATAATAATGCACGCAATCTACTTATACACGCACATTATTAGAATTTAAATTATTTACGACGACTCACCGTATTTTTTTATAATAGAGTGCAACGTCCACTAAATTAAGAGCCAAAAAAATCTTTTGTTGCAAGAGGATAAAATGGTTTGCTATTTGTTTATTTGTTGGATTTC
This sequence comes from Petrea volubilis, assembly GCA_026212405.1. NCBI lineage: Eukaryota > Viridiplantae > Streptophyta > Magnoliopsida > Lamiales > Verbenaceae > Petrea > Petrea volubilis. Next base: position 18,507,801 of record CM047884.1, read on the forward strand.
TAATTGTATTGACGGGGTCCATTGTGGTAGCGGTCTCCTCCATACTTGCGAAGTCTTGTCATTGCCATGCTTAGTTCATACGTCTAAATCAAGATTTTTAAAATCTGATCATTCAGTTCCAATTCTACTAAATTAACATTGGAGGTTTCATTTGTGTGTGTGTTTTCATGTGACATGTATATTAGTTAATTAGTTGATGTTGGATCTTGGATGATTGCTAATTAATTATTGATAATATTCCTGTTGTTGATGATGATATATGTAGCCATTTTCGAATGCAAACGCGGAACTTTGTCGCCCTGGGACTGACTAATTCCAAAAAATATCATGCCGTCCATGACTAAGAGAGTTTTGTATATAAGGGGTGGGGTCCATTTGACATATAGTTATTACTTTATAAATTCAATTTTTTTTCACTATCCAAAAAAACAAAAAAAAGAACAATAAACTCAATTTTTTTGGTAATTTATTATTATGTAAACCCTAAACAATGACTGACTATGATGTCTTGGCGTTCAAGACCCGCTACAACCGACGATTAGAAGATCTATCTATACATCTAATCAGTCTATTTATTTATTTATATTAATAGGCGAGACATCCTCGATATATATATAAATTAAAAAACATATAATTTAATTATATACTTAAAATTTTGAAAAACATAAAATTAAAAAAATTAATTTTTTATTTGAATATATAATTAAACTATTTTAAATATATTTACTAAACTTGTGAAAGATAAAAAAAATGATTAAATTATAGAATTAAAAAAATAAGAATAGAAGAGAAATAAATTAAAGAAGTTGTGGGGGGGGGGGGGGGGGGGGACTTGTCTGATCAAAGACACCAATTAATTATTAAAAAGTAGCAAATATTACATAAAGAATTATAGATATTCGTGCGTAAGTATTTCTTCAGCTTATGAGAAAAATTCCACCCATTTTAATCACAATTTTGTTAAATCTAGTAATCCACTAGTAAAATGAACAGATATAATTTCACACATATAATGTTATACTTTTATAAATATTTCAAGTATAAATTAATCGTGATACTTTACAAAGAATATCTTAATAAATAATATTCAAATTTTAGTTAAAATTGAATTTTGCGATACTATAAAATATAAAAATAAACTATTACAGCGTTAGAAATATGCGAAACTATTGACTACCATCTCAAAATTAAAGTATCACAAAATTAACTTAATTTGCGGCGCTTTTGTTGTTGTTTTTTTTAAATAGTCCTTTGTATATCATGTGTTAGTCAATCTTAATTGAATTTTTAACAGTTAGACGTAATTGTATATTAATTGACCAATGCATCAATCATTGAGAAAATGATATAATTCATATATTCACCATCTAATTAGCACTTAGTTACTATTTTAAAATATACAGCAATTCTATGGTAGTGTATTTTTTTTTTTTATCAAATTTATGACAGTGTAATTCGATGAAATTAGATTTAACCAAGAATTTCCCGGCGCCTAACTTTATTTTGGGTGATTTATAGCTGAAAAAGCATATAGGTTTCAATGTCACTCGCAAACCACGCATTCAATTATAAATCAATTTCGTAATGAATTAATGCTAGTTGGGAAAAATAGAAAATATGCATTACAGAGCTCTCACTCGGGAATGGAAAATTCTTGCCCAGACCCAGCTTGACCGCACCCAACCAATCATATAGCAAGTGTTAATACACTTGCCATGTGATTGGTCACTCTCCCTAAACTGTACACCAATCACATGACAAGTATAAAATATTCACCACCTCATTAGTCATGATGTGGCCGAACCCAGTACGGGTAAGAATTATCCCTCGGGAATGAAGCACAAAATGTATTCAATTAAAAGGGAAAATTTAGTGTATATTGCTTGCAAAGTTTACATGGAAAGTACAAACAAATATATGGAACCATTAAAATGAAAACACACACACACACACACACAAACAAACACACTGAGCCGGACAAGGACAACCAAGGATGTCCATTTATTTTCAATCAGAAAAAAGCAAAACAGAACATGTCTAATTTAGGCGCAGACATTAGGATTGGCGCATAGGTACTCGTCACAAGCCTTGTAGAGCCCCAGAGACTGTTCTTTCCCGGCCTTCAGCTCATCGTCGTTAAGTTCAACACCAGGTTTTGTGTGATACTCGCTGTTGAGCTTCACCACACAACCTCCATCGCTGGTCGGCTCAAATTTGAGATAATAACACACCTTCTCAAGCTTGTCAGCAAGTACTTCTCCTTCGATCAGAGTGTAGTTGCATACAAAGTTGGCTTCATCGACCTCATCCACTCTGTGCTTGATGTACTGGAAGTGGGCACCTGACAGATCATACGTATTATTAGATGACCGTCTTATTTAAAAGTTTAAGCCATTAGAAAGACAAGAGATGTCGTGTACTGAATACGTGAAATTACGTGAAGATTGCTTACCTTCGGGGAAGTTAATTTTCCACACACTTCCGGCATGAAGGCCACCTCCTCCAACAATCTCTAGGCTCTTGATGGAGTCCATGAATTTCGGGACTTGTTCGTGTCCGTTGGTGATCAGAGCCTTGAACATTCTAGATGCAGAGGCCTTGCTCTTGTATTCTTGCAAAAAGCTCTTAACACCCATGTTTGCTGATCTTAATTGCGAAAAGGAAATTAATTGAACTTGTGCAGGAGAATGTATAAGAAGCTGACTGGAGAATAAGCTTGCAAGTGTGCTGAAAGCTGAAGCTGGCGATGTGTATTTATAGGCAGTTTGTAGGACTATGAATGCCAAAAATCCCAATATTCAAAGCGGACATTGTTGACTAAATAATTCCATTTTATCATCTATTGATTTTTCCAACCTTTCCCATTTCAGCGGATAACTATGCAAACGTTTCATTGTCAACGAGCCTACCACGTCCTATTTTCTAGTCGTCAAAAATAGGCATCTATTTAATAATTTACGCTGTATCCTATTCACGCACGAGATACCCTTTGCTAAAATACATACACCCTGAGTTATGAGATAACAACAATTAAATAAAATATAAAGGTGTAAAATATATACATAAGAAAGCGTCCCCTTCAGTATTATCGGAACGATCCATTTGAGATTTAATTAAACCCAACACAAAACATAGTTTTGTAACAATTTTTGTTGGTCACAACTCTGTTGTTATATGACTCATCTTTAATTGTTGTTTTAATTTTATTTTAATAGATTTCAGTTACAAATTCATCACAACTATCTTATATAGTAAAGAGGATACTTTTTAATAATGATGAGTATAAGAGAAAATATAATATGATTGGGTAGAATTTTTTTTTTTAATTAATTAATATGCTGGTATAATAGAAAATTCAAATTGACATATACACACATGTACAATTATTATATACATTTCATATATAAAGCATGTAAACGTGTATATCTATCCATATGATGTACGTAGCTCACTGGGCATGACCGAGGAGGATTTGCAGCAGGTCGGGTCAGGGAGTGGGAATAGAGCATTTCGAATTTTCCATTAGACAACTATATAGCCATTTCTACTTCATTTAATTAATTAATATGCACCACGGCTTCATTTGATTTGGTGGATTGGATTCACATTCCTTAATTTGATTTTGGGGGTGTTGGGTCGTATTATGGGATATGAGTTATATATTTGATTTGTGAGTTTGTGTATCCATGAAATAGTATTATGGACTAATAATGTAGTTTGATTTAAGATATTGGACCGTATTGATTGTGTATGTATTATTTTACCCTCAAATTTGATAATTTTGAATAGAATTAAAAGGGCAAAAATATAAATACACAACCTATATATTCAATCCACAAACACAACTCCCATAATAACACCCCCTCCCATGAGACTAAATACATTACTCAACCATGTGTTCAATCCATGTGACATGAATTGAGGCATTTTAGTACATATCAATACCCTAAATCAAATATGGTTATTCAATGGATTAATATTTGTATTACAATGTATTATCTTCAATCAAATGAAGCCCACGTATATTAGTAAATATTAAAAATAAAAAATATATATTTTAAAAAAAATCATATAATAAATTTTTTCTTTTTTATTTTTATTTCAACCGTTATATATATATATATATATATATATGGGGTATGTATTAATAAATATAATAGAAGACAAATGTACAATAATATTATAAAATATTCGAATAGGAGCATAGAGGGAATTGCGGAGACATGGGGTTCGGTTGAGAGGATATTAAAAAAAAATATTAATTGAGTGAAGGGTCAATTCGCCTATGACTGCTGATACTACGATAACGTTGGTCATTTTTAGAGTTATAAATTTCCATTCAAAACAGGCAACGCTGTTTACACTTTCACACTCCTTTACATGGAATCAATTTATAATGAATTATTTGATCAGAAAAGGGAACATAATTCAATTAATTATACCTGGAATTAATTATATTCCTTATAAAGAAAATAATAGATAATAATATTCCTCGCCATATAACCAATTTTTTGAATAAAAAAAAAATTCGTCACTGAAAATTAATTTTTGAACATTTCTGAAAGAAAATTTTGCCTTGAATGAAGGGAGTTGATGAGGAACACAATCAATTAGAGGGGACATCTTACCGACCCACTTGTATGGAGAAAGAAGACTTGCCGATAATTTTCATGAAAGGAAAATAGAATTTTATTTAGAACTTTCTAGAGTCAGTACCCAAAAAAAAAAATGAAGAAGAAGAAGAAGAAAATTCGTATTAATGACAAAATGTGTGTGTGTATATATATATATACACACATTCTTATAAGTAACATGTATTAAGTAGTGATATCTTCCATGTTGTCACAAATTAAATCTATTCACTAACAATTAAATAATTGTTATTTTTTTAACGGCAAATTTTCTCTAAGCTATTAAATAATTCCTTTGCGTCAACGATTATTTAATTAATTAGAATTTTTTTAAAAAGACAAGGTATTTTTTGAATTTCTAGATGTACAAAAACAATAAATATTTTTGTTGAATTGTCAATGAAATGAAAATTCAAATCAAAGTTTCAATGAAATGAAAATTTGATATGCCGAAATGTCATACAAAATATCAAATGGAGATAATTATTATACCTATTTTTTCATGTATTTTCGTTAATTCATTTTTCTAAACAAAAAAGAAAAATAAATATTCAAATAAGTATAATGTCTTGTTTATTAATTATTTTATAAAAGATAAAAATATATAATAATCTAAAAGCATACTTTTTATAAAAATTAAGCATGAAAATATGCAATATTAAATATAACTTCTTCTTTTTTTTTTTTATCAATATTTTGATAATTAAAGATGTGAGAATTAATTTAACATTTTGGAAAAACGAAGACCAGAGAAAAATCGTCGACAGCAGGGTTCGAACCTGCGCGGGCGAAACCCAACAGATTTCAAGTCTGTCTCCTTAACCACTCGGACATATCGACTATTAATGACTCCAAATTTTGTAGTTTTCTAATTGACCTTTAATTCTGTTATGTCCAATCGGTTTGTCAATATATGAGTTTACTCGTATTATTTATTTATTATGCTTTTTATTATTTTAAAATTTGACTTTACATGTTTTATAAAACCTATTTACCGAAATATTGAAAAGAGTTATACCCCTAGTTAATTAATTATATATGATTTGAGTAATTGTGTTTACAATTTAATTTCTTGATGTTTTTTGCTTTTTGGTGGAAGAGCTGTAGATAATTTTTTTTGAGTTGTGAATTTATGACGTAATAATTTGATTCGTACTTCACGTTTTCAATCAAAAATGAAAAAGATGTGGAACTAGGGGCAACGATGCACATGATTGATTCTGTCAATTACAAATGTCTGGACCAATTTTACAACTAAAAGCACGTAGCTCGGGGCCTTCTTGCAGGTCTTATCGTACCACTTGATCTCAATCCTGTAAAGCCTTGTTATAGAAGCCTTTCATTTCAAGTGCGGGCTAGCCTACTTTCAAGCCTTTTATTTTAGTACCCTAACGATAAGCTAGAGCCAAACTAAATTGATGTGATGTGATGTGATGTGATGTGATGTGACCCACGCACGCTCCGGAGTCTTAGACCCTTTCATTAGAAAGAAAGCCTGTAAGGGAAAGGCCCAACCCAGGCTTGTGCGGTTAAGGTTGTTGCACACGACCTCATTAGAAAAGAATGAAAAAAAGATGGATGTTTTCACTTAAGGCTAATGGACCTTTTATCAAACGGATCTCCTTGAAGATTAGGAATCGATCTCTATTAAGGATCGAATACATCTTTGGCTTATGAGTTATGCGTTGAGGCTTTCCGGAGTCTCTTTAAGCAATTTGGCACTTTCGGCTAGTGCATGATCATGCCTATGGAGAGTAGGCCCACAGAAGATGGCTAAGGTCTATGAGCATGTCTTATCTAAGTTGGGAGTTTATATTCGTTTTCTAAAATCCTTGGTTTCGAGAAGAGGCTCCGCCTAGTTTGCCAAGAGGTCTCATCTGGGATTGAGGGTTACCAGGCTATCTCGATTAACATCGAGTCTGGCGTGAATTGTGCATATGTCGCGGCAGACCTCTTATCTCTCGAGCTCAACTTCCGTGGAGAAATGCGACCGCGGGAGCTTTCATTATTCCAGGATAGATTGAAATTGAATTTATAAATTTTGGTACCAATTCTCACATTTGCTTAATTTGGGGGACTGACCAAACAATTTTGCAATTTTGAAATTAAAACATTTATTTATTTCTTTATAATTGATTTTTGTGTAGAGATTTGAATATTAGGATTATTGATATAAATCTTGATAGTTGTTCAATATTAAATTTAATAAATCTTGATATTTATTTATTGGGCTATTAACTTGGGAGTCATTTGGGGAATGTGATGGGGGAAAAAAAGAAAAGATGTTTAATTTTTGAGTTTTGAATATATTTTTTGATTGTGAGAACAAAGAGATAGAAAAAAAAAAATTATTTTAATACTTTTTGTGTTTTGATCATATATTTTTATGTGGGTTAATATTAATTTTATTGAGTATTGTTGAAGATTTCTTTGCTAAGTATTTTTTAAATACAACTCATTACCCATTATATTTACATCTTTTGAAATAGAAAATAGAGCTTGTTATTTTTTTAATATAATTTTTTATAAATTATTTTCATTATAGCTTTTTTGTATTAATCGTATAATATAATAACTTTTATTATTTTATATGTCAATATTATATATACCACTTATATTTATACGTTTTAATAATAATCTCGAAAAATTTTTGCAACGCCAATCAAATTTTTGGCTCCAAAAGAAGCACTCAAGCATTTCTATATATTGATTTCAAGCTTACATATAAATGAACCCACACTGAGATGGACAAGAATGTCCATTTATTTTAACTTGAATAAAAAAAAGGAAAAAGAAGAAGCAGAAAACAAAGGACTCGATTGTTTTTTTCGCACGGACTGGACAGGCACAGTATATAAGAGATCACTAATTTAAGCGCAAACATTAGGATTGGCACAGAGGTACTCGTCACAAGCCTTGTAGAGCCCCAGAGACTGTTCTTTCCCCGCTTTCACCTCTTCCTCGTTGAGCTCAACACCGGGTTTTGTGTGATACTCGCTGTTTAGCTTAACCACACAACCTCCATCGCTGGTCGGCTCAAATTTGAGGTGATAACACACCTTCTCAAGCTTGTCACCAATTACTGCTCCTTCTATCAGAGTGTACTTGCACACGTAGTTGTTTTCGTCGACTTCATCAACTCTGTGCTTGATGTACTGGAAGTGGGCTCCTGACAGATCATACAGATTATTAGATGACAGTCTTATTTAAAAGTTTAAGCCATTAGAGACGAGAGATATCGCATACTGAATACGTGAAAATTATGTGAAGATTTCTTACCTTCGGGGAAGTTAATTTTCCATACACTTCCGGCATGAAGGCCACCTCCTCCAACGATCTCAAGGCTCTTGATGGAGTCCATGAATTTCGGGACTTGTTCGTGTCCGTTGGTGATCAGAGCCTTGAACATTCTAGATGCAGAGGCCTTGCTCTTGTATTCTTGCAAAAAGCTCTGGATACCCATGCTTGATCTTAATTCAGCAAAGGAAATTAATTTAGTACAGTTGTATATAAGAAGCTGATGGGAAAATTAGCTTGCAAGTGTGCTGAAAGCTGAAGCTGATCAAGGCAATTTATAGGCAAGTTTTAGGAGTAACATGGCCAAAAATGTCTAATATTCAACGTAGTACAGTATTGACTAGTTTGGTTTTATTTATTTATTATTATTATTTTTTTGGGTCATCGTCTGTTGACTTTGTCCAACTTCATTGTTGACTGACGTTGGCAATGTCATCAAGGGTGGTGGTCAATTAATTCTACAACTATTTGAAGCAGACCACTATTTCATTGTTTTTTATATTAATTTAAGTAATTAATCAACAAGTTATATGATGAAGGAAATATATTTGTTATATATGTTGTTGATATATTTATATTTAAACTTTATTTAATGAGAAAATATGTAACGTATGATTAATAAAATATGGCCGAAGAATATTTTTGAGATAGAAAATTTTTTGAACTTCAAATTTTGATTTTTGGACACGCACCATTAATTTTAATGGGGTCTCTGAGTTGTTATATTTTCGACGTGTACTCGTTTAAATTTAATTTTCATTTTTTTCTTAATTTTGAAAAAATAAAATAATTATGTCATAATTAAATACAAATCCATTTATGAAATTTCGCCGCAGTATACGAGCATAAAAAGACCGTTAGTGACGGTGTGGAAGGAGACGCCCTTATCCACCATCGGCTCATCGTGACGAATTGTCAAAGAAGCATCTATCTTGAACCAAAATATTTAACCATAAATATTTTTTTTGCTCGCAGTTGACCATAAATATTTAAAAGTCCATTTTATACACTAAAAAATGAAAATAATTTTTATTTTACCCTTTTTTTAATTTTTAAAATTTTAAAATAACCCATCTTTTTAAAAGTTTTCTAAAATACCCTAGATTACATTTTGAAACCTCAGTTTTATTGTTCATGTGGGCCTGCGTATTTTCTTAAAAATCCAAATTTTAACCCATATTTCAATAAAACCCTTCCTGAAGTATTTTTGATCATTTTAGTACATTTTTATCTAAAGAATTTCTTTAAAACATGTTTAAAATAGTAAAACTCATAACCATCTTTGTTGACAACTAAATCTTAAATTTTTAATTATTACTCATTAATTTTTTTTTAAATTCATAATGTTAAATCAAGTAAAACCCCATACAAATTTGGTATCAGAGCCATAAAGATCAATAAAATATTATAAAATACAAAATATGAAATATTTAGAATTATTAAAAATTTCATTCATAAATCTTTTAATTACTAAAGAGTTATTCATTTATTTAAATAAATTAAACTATAAAGATTTCAGTGATGATTTAAATTTTGATTTATTATCTTGTGATTTCTCATCTGATGAAACTGATTGGCAGCTGCCTTCACCATGGCGAAGAATAGACTGTTTACACATACAAAAAGATTTCAAAGAATCGATAGAAAATACAAGTAGTTGATGAAGCTAGAGTACATTGCGAAGGAGCATAAAAATGCTAGATTAAGGAAACGATATTATAAAAAGTTAGAGGCTTATAAAGAAATTAGAGTTGTAATGATTCTACTTAGCAATGCCTTGTTATACATTGCATAGGCTTCAAGTGGAATTGTATCAATATCAGAAAGAGTTAGATTTTATATTAAGGAAGCCAACTTATTATAGAGGAGATGTTTTCAGAATTTGTTTTTTAAGGACCAAAATACAACAAATAAATGAAGGTCTTGATGTTTTAAGCCAAGCATGAAGACAAATAAACATCTTAAACGATGGATACAAAACATAAATCTAATTCTTAGTTTAAAGATAATTCTCGAAGAATATAACAGAGAATATGAACACATTAAAACAAAAGAAAATAAAACAAAAATACAAAGTTGCAAACCAAAAATAAAAGATACTCAACAAAATGCTCAAATACATTGGGATAGATATAAAAAATACAAATGGATAAAATAAATAAAAATATTGAAGAATTAAATATAGGAATGAATAAAATACTTGAATTATTATATGTTCTAAGTCAAGAACTTAAAGAATTAAAAATAGAGGTTCAAATCTTAAAGATTTGTAATTCAAACATTGAAGACTTAATAAAGAATACCTATTTAAATAAAAATAAATTTGACAAGAAAATAAAAGAAAGAGAAATTATATTTAAGTCAATAAAAACTGTGAAAGAAACTATACATCCAAATTACTTTGATCCATATATGTTAAATGTTGAATTACCTAAAATAATAACCGAACAAGAAGCCCCTAAAAAGGAAGAAAAATGTAAAGATATAGCTACATCATTTAATCCAACTAAAGAATAAAATTTTGAATCTGAGACAGATAAAAATGAATGAAATTAATGAATTAATGGATCAATTTTAAAAAATAGATCTTTTTGAAATGGAGGAATATGAAGTATTAGTTAACACAAATAATACAAGTGGAGGCCCAAGTGGTACAATAAAACCAGAAGATATGGATTTAGATGAATCAGATATGATGCCTATTCCTAAATATAAAAGGCAATATTATGATCATATAAAGAAAGATAAATATCATAAACAATTAGATAAATTCACTCCAGATAATAATTATAGTGAACCTATAAATCATGGAGGTTCTAAATTAAATATAGATTGTAAAGAAGATACTAAAGAAGCCATAATTTCATGGGCAAATACTATAAAAGTTTTTTTTTTATATAATGCTGATGATACATGGACAACAAATCGACAAATAGATTATTTAATCACTACCTTTGATGGAATTATTTGTAATTAGTGACAAGGATTAATTGAAAATTCGAAAGCTTTAATAAAAAGAAATGTACAAACTAAATTAATAGATAGTACTGATAAAAAAAATTGAAATTTCAGTTGCCTATATTTCTAGTGAATTTCTAGGAGAAAATTGGCAAGAACCTGATAAAGAAAGTTATAAAAAAAAGGAAGAAGCAAAAACTAATTTAATAAACCTTAGAATTTGTAGTATGAAGAATCTAAAACAATATACATGTGAATTTAAAGAATATTATTATACACAATACTATAGTAATGAAGATCAGAGTATATATCTCAATATGTACTTTTGAAAACTTCTACATCCTTGGAATAAATATATACTGAATAAATAAAAGGAAGAAAATAAAGATTCAAACTCAACTCTAGGAAGAAGGATTAGCTTCCTCTTTGCAGAGTTAAGTAAATTATGTAAATCTCAAGATTTATATAGAAGAACTAAAAAAATTTCACCTTTATATTGTAATGAATTTGAAGTTCCTAGTCAATGGAGATGCAATAAAGAAAGATTTAATAAAAAGAAAAGAAGGTTTCAAAAAGAAGTATAAAAAATATAATAATTTTCAAAAGAAAAATATAAAACCAATAAGAAGATATTTTAAAAGAAAACCTAACTATAAAAGAAATAAAACCCTTTCACAATGCTAATATTGGAATTGTGGAGAAATTGGATATAAATCACCAGAGTGTAAAAACCTAAAAAATTTCGAAGTATTGAAGCCGAATTTATTGAACTTCAATATGAATTATCTGAAGTTTCAGATATAGAGAATTATGTAGCTAAAGAAATATACATTGAAGAAGAAGAATATTTCAGTAATTCTGAGAATGAATAAAGATTTAATAGAAATAGAAGATTCAGATAAAGAAGTAGTATTTTATGGAGGATCAGAAGATTATGCTCAACGAATAACCTTTGACCAAAAAACTTTAGCAAAAATAAAAGGTTTAAAACTTGATACAACCAATCCTACCAAAAGTATTTTTACGACTTTTGGTAATCTAATAAAAAGAGAAAAGATAAATATTTATGACTATCATGCAGTTGAAAGATCCATAAATGTTGAACATACTAAAGGGCAAATTAGATTAAATTTGCATACTAAATCCTCAATAAATCAAGCTTTAAACAAAATAAAAAATAAAGAAGTTAGGAAAAAGATAAAATATGTTTATCTTGGCAAGATTCAAATCCTAGTTAAAGCTTTATTTAGAGATCGAATAGATAGTCCTATGGTTATTTCACTACATGACCAAAGGTTTATAGACGCTAAAAATAGTCATTTAGGAACAGTTGAAGGAAATTTAATATACTCACAATTTCGTCTTGATTGTTGTCCCAAATACAGTGTTGATATAAATGATCAGAACATAAATGATACTCTAAGCTTACACTTTCAACTTTTAAAAGATTTAAAACTAAGAGATAAAATGCAAGCATTTACCTTTTACTATAAAGTAATTTATGTTTTTACTAATAGTAATTATGGCAAGATATATCAAGATTAACCATATATATAGAAATTGATGATGAATGTCGTGATATAACGATAATAAAGTTACTAATGATAGAAGAAATTAAAGAAATAAAAGATTATGAAATTAAAATAAATATAAAGCCTATTCTAGAATATGGATCTAGTAGTGGTTCAGTACCTCAAATAGATTTTGGAGAAAATTCTATATCTAGAAAAAGCGTTAGAAAGTTACCTCTTACTAATGTAAAATTTACAAGGCAAGATATAACCAACACAATGAAAATAAATGAAAAATATTTTAATGGTCAAGAATATATTGAAGGACCAAATATATTAATTGATATAGGATCTACTGGCAATCACCTTGCAAGACATAAAAATAAAGGTTTAATTGCAAAGGTTTAAGAGATACAATTAAAAACTTTGAAGGTCAATTAATAACTTGTGATCAATAATCTTTAAAGATTTAAAAATAATTGTACATTGTTACATAGATAGTGATATAGCCGGAGACTATTACGATATAATTTTGGGTAATAGTTTCTTAAATTAGTGTGATTATTATAAAATAGAGAAACATAGTGTCACACTACAAATAGGAAATATAAAAATCTTTTGTAAAAAATATAAAGGGATTTAATTTTCCTTTGAGTGTCTTTTTACAAATAACAGTACAAGATACTAATATAACAATCTGTGCCTTAATAGATAATGGTTCAGAAATAACTTTGTTTAAATCCTTTCTCTATACTAAATGGTAAGAGAATGAAAATACAAAGATAAAGGGTGTTACGGGTCAAGTCGAACATATTAATAAAAAGGCAGATAAAATAAATGTTATCTTAGGAAGTAAACTTGTTATTATAAAAACTATTTATGAATATAACTCTCTTGAAACTAATATATTGTTAGGAAATGATTTCCTACAACAAGTTCAATTTTATTCACAGAATTTATATTTTGTAATACTTAAAATTAAATGTAATCATTATTTAAAATTACCTAGAATAAATGAGAAATTCAGAGTTCAGCCAACGAAGCTTGGTGGATCGTATGATAAAATTCCGATACAAGTACACAATATAATAATAAAAAGGATAACTCTCGAAGATGTAATAAAACATATAAAAGAAAATTATAATGATCATCCTCTGGCTTTTTATAAGGAGTCAGATTAAAGGCAAAAATAGAGTTAACTGAAATATTGTTATAAAAGAAAGACCTATGTTATATACTGAAAATGATAGAAAAGAATTTGATAAACAAATAAATGATTTATTAAATAAAAATCCACCTTTAATTAGAAGGAATAATTGTCCTTTTAGTAGTCCAATTTTCATGGTTGATAATGAAGCTGAGAAAAAGCGTGGAAAACCTAGCATGGTAATAAACTATAAAAGACTAAATCATTTTACTAGGTCAGATAGTTATTATCTTTCTAATAAATAAGTTTTACTAAATTTAGTCAAAAGAAAGAAATATTATTCTAAATTTGATTGTACTTCAGGGTTTTGGCAAATAAAAATGGAACTTGAAAGTATACAATATACAATATTCAATTCACCTCAAGGACAGTTCGAATGGTTAGTCATGCAATTTGGATTAAAGAATGCACCTTCTATATCAAAGAAGAATGGATAAAATCTTTAATAAATATAAAGACTTTCTTGTCGTTTATGTTGACGATGTTTTAATTGCTTCTAATAATTTAGAAGAGCATAAAACTCACCTACTCCATTTTGTTAAAGCCTGTAAAGATAATGGTATAGTCTTATCCTAAAGAAATGCTATAATTTGTAAAGAAGAAATTGAATTTCTAGGATTAAAAATAAATAAAGAAGGAATAAAACTTCAACCCCATGTATCTAAGAAAATCTGTGAATTTCCTCATATATCGGTTGTTTAAATTATACCGAGGGATTCATAATAAATCTTGCTAAAAAGAAGCACGAGATTCAAAAACTGCTTCGAAAAAATAATACTAAAGGATGGAGCAATCAACATACACAGATTGTTAAAAGCCGAAAGGAAGAATGTAAAACATTGCATGAATTAAAACTTTCTGATTAACAGGATAAGTTGATAATACAAACGGATGCTTCAGATCTTTATTGGGTAGCACTACTTAAAATCGATCTCAATGAGATATGCAGGTATACAAATGATATTTTCGGTCAAGCTGAGGTCAACTATACAACCCATGAGAAAGAACTTCTAGGCATCACAATAAATTACCAAGTACACCCCAATACAGAAGGCTACATAGATGACAAGTTTTTTTGTTCTTTTATAGTTTCAAAATAGAGTATATAAAAAGGTTCAGAAAATTTCCTAGCCGATTTCATTTCTAGAAATACAGAATTGGAAAAGAATGAGTTCTTCAACTCTAAAATGGGTGAGATGAGTGTGCATTTCCCTTTAAATGCAACTAAGAGTGATTGTGTGCACTATACATACAGCTACTCCGCTATCTAACACTTGGTGGTCACTACAAAAAAAAATGCAATTAGCCACGGATTTGGCAAAAAATCTGTAGCCAAGGAGATTAGCCACGGACCGGCCACGGATTAGCCACTAATTTTTTCTATGGCTAAAAGTGGCGTGGCTAATCTTAGCCATGGCCTAATGGCCACGGCCATTAGCCACGGTCAAACCGTGACCAAATTTGGCCACTTTTTTCTGGACATGCCTGGCCGTGGCCGTCGCCAATCCGTGGCTAATTAAAAAAAAAAAAGCTAATTAGACCCAAACCCAAAACCCTACCTGCGCCCCAACCCAGAGTCGCGCCTAGGCCCGAACCTGAACATGCGTCACCAAGCATTGTTTTTTTTTGCGCTCAAGGGGGGTCGAACACGGGACATCAATGTTGTAATTGGAGCATGCAACCGTTGCGCCAAAGGAATTCTTTGGTTATTGATTGATTTTTTTATACTTAAACTATATTTTTATAATATTTTAAACTTAAATTATCTAATAAATTTCATTAGTTTTATCAATTTTTGTAATTTTTATAAATTATTAACTAATTATTTCTTTTAAATTAAAGATATTTACCTTTGACTTTATCGTTCAATATTCAACTTTTCTTTTTATGAAAAATATTTAATAAACTAATATATCAAAAACAAAAATCATAACAAAAATCTATTTATATAATTTATATTTATATAATAGCAATTTTAATTCGTGATCATTTGCCAATATCTTCGTATATGTGTGGTATTATATATATTTGTCAAGTATACATATCATATATATATATATATATATATATATATATATGTCAATATATGTATCTATTTTAAATATGTCCAATTAGATATGTATCAATATATATATATATATAGAAATGTCCAAGTATATATATGTATCAATATATATATATATATATGTCCAAGTATATATAGATAATTTATATTTAGATAATTAAAATATCAATAACAAAAATTTATCCGTTGTGCAAAAAACCAAAAAAAAAAAAAAAAAAATTAGCCACGGATTAGCCATGGCCTAATTGTTTTTTTTTTTCGTTTTTTTTTTATTTTTTGCAGCACAAATAAATTTATATATATATATATATATATTGATACATATATTTATATATATCCAAGTATATATGTACCAATATATATTTGTGACTAATCCGTGGCTATATTTATATATATATATATATATCATGTATATATACATATGTTGAAGTATATACATATGAGTATATGTGTGTGTGGATATATATATATATATATGTATCAATATATGTCTATATATATGTCCAAGTATATATGTCATATATACATATATTAATATACGTATATATCAATGTGTATCTCATATATATTAATATATTATATGTACATTCTAATCCGCTATATATAGTCTATATGATATAACTATATATCTATATATAACATATCTAATATATGTTATAAATGTAGTGTACGTATATATCGATCTAATAAATATATATATCTAATCATATGTACTATATATGATCAATCATCTATATGAAATAAACATATATTAGTGTATTACATATCTAACACATGTTATATATGTACTTATATATCTAATATATACATCTAATTATATATAAATACACATATATATAAGTATATCTAATCTTATACGTATGTAATATATCGAATCATTTATTATATATATCAATATATATAATATACATATATTACTTAAGTATAGCAAAAATTAATTATTAAACAAAAAGTTAAAGTGGTGTAGTGGTTTAATACTCTAACTTCAATTAACAGGTTAAGAGTTCAAACAATACCTTTTGCAAAAAAAAAAATTAGCCACGACCGTGGCTAATAATTGGCGGCAAAAACCACGCCAATATTAGCCACGGTCTGACCGTGGCTAAATTAGCCACGAGCAATCCGTGACTAATGTTTTAAAAAAAAAATTTCCCGAACCCGTGGCTATTAGACACGAATTAGCCACGGATTTTTTCCGTGACTAAAATCCGTGGCTATTTAATCATTTTCTAGTAGTGGGTAAAGACTTCTCAAATTCATTGATGGGTGACAATTTCCCAAAAATTGTATTGATGATTCAGATCATCTTATAAATTCTTGTTTTTCTGCAGGAATAAATTCATAAAGAAAAATGGATCTTGATAAAGAAGTAAATGAGCTAAAGAATGAGATTGCTGATATTGTCTTGGTTTGTCAAGACATTGTTGATAGAAATAAAGCTCTAAAAGAACTGATTAAATTAAATTTTAAAACAGTGTTAGAAATATCTCAAGAAGGACTTAGAAGAGCCCTTTATATTCAAGTAAGTTTAAATTTATTCTTTGATTCCAAAAATAAGGAAAAGGAAAAAGAAAAAATGAGTGATGCTAAAAATGAGTGATAAAAAAGAAAGCAATAAAGGAAAAGACAAAGCAGAGTCTTCTGGAGTTCAAGCTAAACCTTTATCTGATAAAGATTTCATTGACTCGATGAAAAATAAAGGAAAGGCTTCAAAATCTCATGATGGATCAGAGGTTATTGAAGTTAAGATTTCTAAAGCAGGAAGCTTCAATAGCAGGAGTTTCAATGATGAAGAGTTTGTTCCCACAAATAAATGGCAAAATGAGTATAACGAAGTTGCAGAAGAAGCCTATAAATGGGTGAATTCTAGGACATTATTCTACTTTAAAGGATATAGTGTTCATCCAAGAATTACAACCATGTTTGGAGCTGATCCGCATAAAGTTTTTCAGCTTGCAAACTATGGATTTCTAGATATTCTCTATGTTGATAAAGATCTTCATGAAATTTTAGCATTTGATGATCCCTTAAATCACAAGTCAGTCAAGTTGCTAGAAATAAAGTTGTTGCACTCAAGTTCTATTCTATAGCTCCAGAACTTGAGATGCGAATTTGGCATGAAGTCCAGCATATGATTACCATAGATGTTTTGACTACAAACTTAAAGATTGAAACCGGTATAAAGAATTTTCGATCTTTTAAGTTCACCAATTTATGGATCATAGAACGAAGAGCCATGAGTATTAAAGTTATTCAATCCATTGCTGAGTTTCTTTAGGACCGTCAATATGAGACACTCATACAGGCTAACAATTGGATTTTATTAAGGAAAGGTGGACAAATTAAATCTCCACTTCTAAAGGAATTTCTTAATAAATTCATCATACATTAGTTTTTCTGCACAGAGCCTACAAGGAAAAAGGCTTGCAGAATGATTGAGTGTTGCAAATCATGATGTAAGCGCTTACGATTTCACAAGGAGTGACGGATGCCATGACGTCATTACTACTAAAAAATTATGGCAAACAGTTGTGGGAGACAACTTTTTGACTCTTAAAGATAAAGAGATAAAGCTGACAACGCGTGAAAATAAAGGAAGAAAAAAATGTGTTTCCAGCACATAGAGATTGAAACAACGGACGCCAAATAAAACTTTGAAGTCCGAATAGTTCATTTTATTTTTCTATAAATTGTGATAGGAGTATCATTTTGAGATCATCGAATCCTCAATCTGAAAAACACTTTGTATCAAAAACCTAGTATAGAAAACCAGCCATAGAAAATTCTTGTTAGACTTTTCTAAATCATGTTTGTATAAATCTCATTTGAAAGAAATAAAGCCATTTTTCATAAATTTCGAGTATTTGAAATTTTAATATAAGAATATTTCATTCTTATATTTCTCCTTATTTTCTAAAATTTTCCAAATCTTACGAAGGCCGTAGTGATTGCACCACTTGAGACAGTAGCCATTTGGAACTGTAAATCCTGTTAAGCAAGGAGGGTATTTAGGCAAACACCAGTCAGGTTTATCAAGGGGAAAGAAGATGAGTCACTAGGAGGATTAAAGAATTAAAGATCGAAAGGAGGTAATATATGTTTAAAAGATTTAGATATTAAGATTTCTCTACTTGATTTATGAAAATTTATGATTTTAGAGTACTTTATTATTACTCATGATTTTGAAAATATATTTTACTGAATTGTGCATATTAAATGGGAAAGAATTTCAATATCATAAAGAATCAATTTAAACGAAGAAATAATTATAAACATAGAATAGCTATTTTAAAAATACTAGAGAATTTACCTGAACACCTAAGAATGCTTATTGCAACATATAATAATAAAGAAGATTATATTTTTGATTATATCAATAAAAGTATTAATAAAGATTTTCTTGATAACTACATTAAAGAACTAAACCTCATAGAAAATGATATTCAAGCACTTTGGAAAATAAAAATGACAATAGAAAATTATATTCTAATAACTATTAAAAATTGAGAAAGAGTAAATTTAATAAAATTTATATATCATGCAACATGGGATCTACCTTCCTTTTTCTAAATAAAAGGTATCCAATCTTAAACAAATCTAAAGTTTTGGGCAATAAAGTAAATAAATAAACTTTAAATAGTGGAATTGCTATTTAAATATTGAAATCACTATTTAAAAGGGGTAAAAGGAAAAAGATTTTGTAACGTAGGCTATTTGGAATATAGAATTATAAAAATAGGTTAATTTAAAAATGTTTTCCTAAAAAATGCATACGCCAAAATGATAAATTAATTCATTATAAAGTTAATTTATTGGATGAATTTTGCGTATAATAAATTTATCAGTAAATATTTTGTCACTAATTATTTTTTTAATTCTATTTATATTGAATTTTATTATTATTATCATTATTATTATTATTATTATTATTATTATTATTATTATTATTATTATTATTATATCACAAATTTCGATTAGTGAATGATGTGTTTTGCCGTAGTTTTACCCACTTTGATGGAAAGGAAAAGAAAAGGAAAAATAGAAAAAAAAACAAAAAAAAAAGAGAGGACTTTCCCAGTTAATAACAACATTTGAATTATACTTTTTTTTTTAAAAAAAATTCTCGAAGAGAGAAAATGAAATTTAAGTCGAAATCACGTACTAAATTTAAGATAAATTTGCATTTATTTATTACAAGTAACATTTATTAGTTAAAAACAGTCAGGGTCATTTTTGCTTTTCACAAACTAAACTTTATTTTTCTACATTTTACCTCTCCGACTTCATGATTTTTACACATTACCACTTGGAGGCCTATTTTTTATTACCAAAAAAGGAAACATATAATTAAAAGTTTTGACTGTTATATCAAAAACTGTCAAAATTTTGTAATGCTAGATCATAATTATATAATATGGTAATATTTAGCATTTTCCAATCCTTATGCAGTATACATTTCACAGTGGCACTCCTCACAAATTTGTTTTCGTCTACAATTTAGAAAAACACATCATCAATTAATTATTTGTGAGAGGAAAACGTAAAAATATAGAAATTTAAGATTCGTTGAATGCATGAAAACTAAAAAATTATAGGTCCCGTGGTCGGCAATATTCAAACCTGCGCGGGCAGAGCCCACATGATTTCTAGTCATGCCCGATAACCACTCCGGCACGACCACAACAGATGACCGATTGGCAAACATCATTTTCATTTCGCATTATGTTACTTTACAATAGATATTTGAACGACTGCTGATGATTCTTCAAATTAAAATAGTTTGAATAAGAGATGAAACACAACTTAAAATAGAAGATCTTGTGTATTACTCAGATGCAACTCCTTAAACAAATTGTTTCCTTGAATATGTTTGAATAATTCCACATATAAATTAGGAAAAAGATAGAAATCTAAAATTAGTATTCAATAACATGATTTTCTGTATTCGTACTGAACCAAAATATTCGGTTTAAAAAAAATAAAGAACACATTTAACCACAGTTAATTGTGGAAAAGCCCACTTGATTTCTAGTCATGCCCGATAACCACTCCGGCACGACCACTGTTGAGGCTTGTGAATAAAATTTTCAGCAGGATGAGAAACTATACATTTTAAGATGTAAAGGAGTAAGTTGATGATAAGAATTTGATTACCGTTTGCACTTGTATTCGTTTATAGAGTAAAATATCTGTATTTGTTTAAAATGGATATTATCCGTATTTGATTATAGATATCAATTATAAATGGATATTGATATGGTAATTAGATATTCTATCCATTTAATATCCGTTCCAAGTACATATCTATAATTTTGTTATATTCGTTAATTATTCCAATAAACAATGTTTGCAAAAAATAAAATAAAATATTGGATATCATATCTCTATAACTTACAAAAAAATGCAAAAAATATGTATTAAACAAACATATATGAGCTTTAGGTGTTACTAATAAAATGTATAATATCTATTTTTAGTGAAAATAATTGTCGAAAAAAATCACACATGATGAGTTGTTAAGTATTTGTCATTTAATCTAGTTGCTATTAAATATGCTACGCATGGCCTTTTAAATTTTTTCGCTAAATATTTCTACCAAAAATAGGCAAGAGGCTGGAAGGTGTAAAAATTTGCAGAATTTAGGAGGTAAATTGGAAAAAAAAAGGTAAAATAAATTAGTGATGAAGCATATTCTAACATATCTACGACAAATAAATTTGTTAGTGATATGTTTCTTGTAGACGAGAGAGGTCGCCACCGTCTCTGCCTTCGCCACCGCCCTCCGCCTCCGCCACGCCGCTGCCCTCCGTCCTTCACCTCGGCCTCCACCGCCGCTGCTGGGTGAGAAAAAGAGATCGAGAGGGGCAAGAGAGAGAGAGAGAGATGTAGACGACAGAGATGTCGAGGGGGGAAAGAGAGAGAGAGAGAGAGAGAGAGAGAGAGAGAGAGAGAGAAAGGAGGTGACAGTGTTTGGGGTGGGGTGGTTAAGTTAGGATTTTATTTGAGAAGATGTTAATTTTTTCTCCAAGGAAGAGTATTTTGGCCAATTCAATTTTATAAATATTTTTTTATTTTTTAAATGAAAAACATTTCAAATATTCAAAGGGTAAAAATGATATTTTATTATTTCCGTCTATTTTATCAAAAAGTCCACAAAACTCAGGGGGGTATCGGTAATTTCTAATACAAGGGAGTGCTATTTGTAATTTGACCTTAACTCAGGGGTGATGGGAGTAATTATCCCTATTTTATATGTCAGTATTATATATAATGCTTATATTTATAGGTTCTAATAATAATAATCTTGAAAAAATTTCGCCACATCAATCAAATTTTTATCTTCATTCCTAAAAAGAAGCACACAAGCATTTCTATGTATTGATTTCAAGCTTACATATAAACGAACACACACTGAGATGGACAAGAATGTCCATTTATTTTAACTTGGAAAAAAAAAAAAAAAAAAAGAAGAAGCAGAAAACAAAGGACTCGATTGTTTATTCGCATGGACTAGACAGGCACAGTATATAGTAGATCACTAATTTAAGCGCAAACATTAGGATTGGCACAGAGGTACTCGTCGCAAGCCCTGTAGTACCCCTGAGACTGTTCTTTGCCGGCTTTCACCTCTTCCTCGTT
The DNA here is from genome assembly GCA_026212405.1 of Petrea volubilis. NCBI lineage: Eukaryota > Viridiplantae > Streptophyta > Magnoliopsida > Lamiales > Verbenaceae > Petrea > Petrea volubilis. The sequence continues at coordinate 18,530,109 of CM047884.1, forward strand.
GAGCTCAACACCGGGTTTTGTGTGATACTCACTGTTTAGCTTAATCACGCAACCTCCATCACTGGTCGGCTCAAATTTAAGATGATAACACACCTTCTCAAGCTTGTCAGCAAGTACTTCTCCTTCGATCATAGTGTACTTGCACACAAAGTTGTTTTCATCAACCTCATCGACTCTGTGCTTGATGTACTGGAAGTGGGCACCTGACAGATCATACAGATTATTAGATGACTATCTCATTTAAAAGTTTAAGGCTGTTAGAAAGGAGAGATATCGTATACATACTGAATACCTCAATGGCTCAATCCAGTTATAATAAAGATTTATCTTTTTAGTAAAAGAGTTCGTGAAAATTACGTGAAAAGTTAAGATTGCTTACCTTCGGGGAAGTTAATTTTCCATACGCTTCCGGCATGAAGGCCACCTCCCCCAACGATCTCAAGGCTCTTGACGGATTCCATGAATTTTGGGACTTGTTCGTGTCCGTTGGTGATCAAAGCCTTGAACATTCTAGATGCAGAGGCCTTGCTCTTGTATTCTTGCAAAAAACTCTGGATACCCATGCTTGATCTTAATTCAGGAAAGGAAATTAATTAATTACAGTTGTTCAAGGAAATTTATAAGAAGCTGATGGGAAAATTAGCTTGCAAAGTGTGCTGAAAGCTGAAGCTGATCAAGACAATTTATAGGCAGGTTTTCGGAATAACAAGGCCAAAATGTCTAATATTCAACGTAGTACAGTATTGACTAGTTAGGTTTTATTTATTTATTTATTTATTTATTTTGGGTCATCGTCTGCTGCTTTGTTCAACTTTTTCCATGGCTAATGAACTTTATACAATTTAGAAGGTGCTTGGGATTATTTTTATTTTTGAAAAAGTTGAAAAAAAAATTGAGTAGTAAAAGTTGGTAGTGTTTGAAAATAAAAGTGAGAATCAATTAAAAGTTGATAGTAAAAGTGTAGAGTGTTTGAAAATAAAAGTGAAAGAATCAGTTAAAGTTGATAATAAAAGTGTGGAGTATTTTAAAACAAAAGTGAAAAATAGTCAAAAGTTGATAGTTAACAGTTCAAAAAGTTCAATTTATTTACGAAAATATCAAGAAGTACTTTTAAACCGACAGAAACAGCTTCCTCCTAGTCGTAGCTTTTTTTTCAACTTATTTTAAATAGAAGTTGTGTAAACAAACACTCAAAATAATTTTTTTTAAAGCTAAAAACAACAAAGTGATTTTTTTAGCCAATTGCAAACACCAGTTCGAATATTCTATTATATAATCATGTTAAATTTTCTATTACACTCATTAATATACGTCACGTGTATTGGTGAGCGATCGAGTTATGAAAAAAAATTTAAAAATTCTCTTTCCTCATCTTGATCACTCATCAATACAAGTGACGTGTGTTGATGAGTGTAATAAAAGAATATGTAACGCGATTATGCAATAGATTCGAACTATTGCAAACACCCCCTAGTGTTGGCAATGTAATCAAGGGTGGTAGCCAATTAATTCTAAAACTGGTTGAAGGCAACTATTTCATTGTTTTTTTATATTACTTTTAGTAATTAATCAACTAGTTATATGATGGACATATATTTGTTATATATGTTGTTGATATATTTATATTTAAACTTTATTTAATGAGAAAATAGATAAGATATGATTAATATAATACGGCCCCAGAATATTTTTGAGATAGAAAATTATTTGAACTTCAAATTTTGATTTTTGGACACGCGCCATTAATTTTAATGGAGGCTCGAGTTGTTATATTTTCGGCACGTACTCGTTTAAATTTAAATTTTTTTTTTCTTAATTTTAAAAAAATAAAATAATTATGTCATAATTAAATACAAATCCATTTATGAAATTTCGACGCAGTATTCCAGCATAAAAACACCGTCACGCCCTTATCCACCGTTGGCTCATCGTGACGAATTGTCAAAAGAAGCATCTATCTTGAACCAGAATACTTGACCATAAATATTTAAAAGTCCATTTTATACACTAAAAAGTGCATACGCCTAAATGATAAATTTTTTTGATACAATCATCTCGGGACATTCTATAGATGTCAACCGAAAAACACCCCCATACACTCGCACACACTCACTCAAAGGGGAAGAGGTAGAGGACAAGAGGGTTCGAACTCAGGACATTCCTGATATCACTTTCGAACCCCCACCACTCGGCTCTGAGCCCAGTGGCGCCTAAATGATAAATTAATTTCACTATAAAGCTAATTTATGTGACAGATTTTGTGTTTAATAAATTTATTAATAAATATCTAATTATTTTTTAATTCTATTATTACGACATCATAAATTTTCGATTAGTGAATGATGTGTTTTTCTCTAGTTTTACCCACTTAGATGGAAAGAAAAAGAAAAGGAAAAAGAGACAAAAAAAAAAAAGACAAGAAAAAAAGAGGAGACTTTCCAACATTTGAATTATACTTTTAAAAAAAAAAATCTAGAAGATAGAAACCACCATTTAAGTCGAAATCACATACTAAATTTAAGATAAATTTGCATTCATATATTACAGGTAACATTTATTAGCCACAAACAACCAGGGTAAACGTCTTCATTACTCAACAAACATGAGGGAAAATTCTTGCCCATGCACGATTTGATCGCATAATTGATCATTTTCTTCTAAATGTATATCAATTAATGTATATCTGTGTTACGTACGAAAGCAATTTTAAATATAAAAAAAAAGATAGAAAAGCTACAATAAATCAACTTGTATTTTGGTCATTTTTGCTTTTTACAAACTAAACTTTATTTTTCCACATTTTACCTCTCCAACTTCATGATTTTTACCCGTTACCACCTGAAGGCCTATTTTTTATTACCAAAAAAGGAAACATATAATTAAAAGTTTTGACTGTTATGTCAAAAACTGTCAAAATTTTGTAATGCTTGATCATAATTATCTAATATGGTAATATTTAGCATTTTCCAATCCTTAAGCAGTATACATTTCACAGTGGCACTCCTCAAAATTTGATTTCGTATACAATCTAGATAAACACGTCATCAATTAATGATTATAACATGCCATATCTTATTCTCTCCATTTGTGCCTGGAAAACGTAAAAATATAGAAATTTAATATCCGTTGAAGCAAGAAAAAAACAAAAAATTTGAGGCCCCGTGGTCGGCAGGATTCGAACCTGCGCGGGCAGAGCCCACATGATTTCTAGTCATGCCCGATAACCACTCCGGCACGACCACAGCTGATGATCGCATTTGTTATTATTATTTTAGTTATAATAGATATTTGATGGAATTCTTCAAATTAAAATAATTTGAATAAGAGATGAAATACAATTTGATATAGAAGATCTCATGTGTTACTCAAATGCAACTCCTTAAACAAGTTGATTCCTTGAACTTGTTTGAATAATTCCACATATAATTAGGAAAAAGATAAAAATCTAAAATTAGTAGAATTAGAGTATCTCCATTCAATAAAATGATTTTCCAAATTTGTGCAATTATCCATTTCCAATTTGAGCAATTTGCGTTGTCTTCATTCTTCAATATAATCTAGACATATTTGTACAATACAAGCATGTTGCAATTTTGAAAATGTGTAACAAACGTGGTTGGCAGTATTCGAACCTGTGCGGGCAAAGCCCACATGATTTCTAGTCATGCCTGATACCACTCCGGCATGACCACTGTTGAGGCTTGTGAATAAAATTTTCAGCAGGATGAGAAACTATGCATTGTAAGATTTAAAGGTGTAAGTTGATGGTTAAAATTTGACTACCGTTTGCATTTGTATTCATTTATAGAGTAAAATATCAGTATTTGTTTAAAATGGATATTATCTGTGTTTGATTATAGATATCAATTATAAATAGATATTGATACGGTAATTAGATATTCTATCCATTTAATATCCTTTCCAGATACGTATCCATGATTTTGTTGTATTCGTTAATTATTCCAATAAACAATGTTTGGAAAAAAAATATATTGGATATCATATCTCTATAACTTACAAAAAAATGCAAAAAAAAAAGAAGTGTATATGAACTTTAGGTGTTATTAATAAAGTGTATAATATCTATTTTTAGCAAAAATAATTGCCGAAAAAAATCACACATGATGAGTTGTTAAGTATTTTTCATTTTATCTAGTTGCAATTAATGAAATGTATTACATGTGGCGTTTTAGATTTTTTTCGCTAACTTTTTCCACCAAATAGGCAAGAGGCCGGATGGAATTTAGGAGGTAAATTGCCAAAAAAAAAAAGGTATAACACAAAAATTGTCATAGTTCTCATGACAAAATGAGAGATGAACAGATGGAGGCTCATATTGACTCTAAAGACGGGGTTTTCCTCAATCACATAACTCAATTAGAGAACTAGCGCTGTTCATGAACTGGGGAATGGAATCTAAAACTAAGGAGACGTAGCTAGCTCAACATGAGGAAAGGAACTGGCCTCATGCTATAGTAGTCTTCTTTCGTCTACTTCATACTCTCATCTGATTGCTAATTGAAACCAAAAATGACTGTCTTTTTTCTCAATGGCAGTTTCTTGTGTAAGGAAAGGGATTCACGCGCTGGTTGACTTGATTGTTCGCCTTTTTCATTCGAGTTCTAAGCTTCCACTGCTTTTGGAGTGCGACCATCCCATCCTACATTGGTTTCAGGCGGGCTTCTGGCGAAAATCCCATATAGTGAACTAGGGTTATAACGTTTTTAATTTTTGGTTAACTAGATTTTGTAAAACATGTAAAAGTCAGATACTAAAATAATAAATAGTACAATAAATAGGTAAGATGAATAGATTATGGTTTTGACATATTTGTGTTACGAAGTCAATGACAACAAAGTGTTGATATGTCTGAGTGGTTTAGGGGATAGACTTGAAATCTGTCGGATTTTGCCCGTGCAGGTTCTAACTCTACTGTTGATGGTTTGAATTTCCTTCTCCAGTGGAGATTGTTTTTCCAAGTTAAAATTAATTCTTATATCTTTAATTATAAAAAGAAATAATAAAGTTAAGAACTTATATTTAGCATTGTATTATATTACCATTGAAATTAAACATTGATTTACTTTCGATCTGGCCAACTATATCAAATGTTGAGTTATCATTCTTGTATATATGTTTTTTTTTTTCAATTTATAAAAGTACGCTTTTAGATTCTTATCTATTTTATACTATTTTAATGTTCTATAAAATAATTAATAAAAATAAGACATAATACTATAAGAATATCATTAAGAAATAATGGTGACAAGTAAAATAAAATTCTTGTCATTATGAAGAAATGCTATCAAATTTAAGCTAAGAATTGAAAATATAATAAATCAATGGCCATGTACATTTTAATATATTTATTACAAATAAAATCCATCACAAAATTATATTTGGTGATAGATTTCTTTAAGTCAGTTATGGCTCGTCTTGCCATTAATAAAACGATATTCTTTTGTGATGATAAATGGAGCTAGCCGTTTGATAAATAAAAATCTAACTAAATCAAAGTTTTGAATAAACTGAAAAATTGATATGCCAAAATGTCATACAAACTATCAAACGGGGATAATTATTTACCCACTTTTGAAGGTATTTTCGCCAATCGATTTTCTTAAAAAAGAAAAATAAATATTGAAACAAGTATTATGTCTTATTTATTAATTATTTCATAAAAGAAAGTTATTGAAACAAGTATTATGTCTTATTTATTAATTATTTCATAAAAGAAAGCTAATGTTTCATTTAATTATTTATTTTTATAGAAGCAATACAACAATTGATATTTCCCTTTAATAATTCAAGCATAATGACTACGTCCTTCTCATATGATAGTTTCCTGCCAAACACTATTAATATCACTAAATTACACGAAATCACAAATGCGGCCCTGAGATTATTAATGTCATGGGTTTAATCGCCACGAGTGTGTGTCTGTTGTTCTACTTTAATAGTAGTTTACTCGTTTATTAACTATGAATTAGTCTCATTTGTGATTTGAATTCTAACAGTTTAATTTGTGCTTCAACATAAAAGGAAAAAAAGTAGAGTCGATAACTATATGGTATACACGTTGTCGATAATGTAAATTACGAATAATAGGATCCAGTTTACAACTAAAAGTTATGTTATACGTGTTGTGGGTTCAATTCGCAACCTATGCTTGCCTTTTGTACTACTTTAATATTAATTTATTTATTTCTTTATTATAAACGTAGCCTGATTTGCGATTTGTATTATAATGAAATAATTTGATTTTTGTTTTACTATTATTAACACGCAAGAAAAATAATCGAGTCAACAATTCTATGCTATACACGTGGTCAATTATGTCAATTACTAATGATGAAGACCAAATTTGCAACTAATAGTCATTTTTAGTCCAAATCTTTAGAAGGGTGCCATTTTCAGTCACAAACTTTGAAGGTTAAATTCCAAAATATCCCTTTGTATTTTGGTGAAACGGCTAAAAACCCTCTATAATCTAAAAATAGTTTAAAAACCCCCTACAATATGAAAAACTTAGCGCATTTACCCTCTTCGTCAATATAAACTTAACGGCAATCATTTTCATTCCAATACCCATTATGTCCTCTTACAAATAACCATTAGATCTTGCTTTGGAAAATGAATGGTCAAAATTGGTCTTTAAATATAAAATAAAAATATTAAATTAAAATTTTGACTTAAAAATATCTAATATATAAATATAGAGATATGTATACACAAGTCTCTAGCCCTCTCTCTCCCCCTTTCACACACAACACACATGTCTCTCTATTTTTCTATCTCTCTCTCTCTCTCACACACACACACACCACCCCCTCTTTTATCTCTCTCATGTGTGTATACACACACACACACACACACATATATATATATAAATAATTTGTCCAAATCTTTAGAAGGGTGCCAATTTCAGTCACAAACTTTAAAGGTTAAATTCCAAAACACCCCTATGTGTTTTTGTGAAATGACTTAAAACCCTCTGATGAGGCATAGATCGTCCCATATTGGCTGAAGACGAGGCGCTTGTGCGCTATAAAGGCCCAGACACTCTCCTCTATTGCGAGGCGCCTTTTGGGACAAAAACCCTCGTGGTTCAAGGGAACCCCTCGTGGTATCCACAGCAGGAGGGACAATACCTCATAGGGGAGGCCATTGTGTAGAAGGTACGGCTATGGGCTCATCATCTGGCGCCATCTATGGGGACGTGAGCCATGTGCTCCGCTCCCAAGCCCCTCGTCAAGGGGGCTTATGATGAGGCATAGATTGTCCCACATCGGCTGGAGATGAGGCGCTTGTGTGCTATAAAGGCCCAGGCCCTCTCCTCCATTGCGATGCGCCTTTTGGGACAAAACCCTCCTGTGGTTCAAGGAAAGCCCTCGGGGTATCCATAGATGTACCTTCCACACAGTGGCCTCTCCTGTGAGGTATTGTCCCTCCTGCCGTGAATACCCTGAGGGGTTCCCTTGAACTACGGGAGGGTTTTGTCCCAAAGGACGCCTTGTAATGGAGGAGAGGGTCTGGACCTTTATAGCACACAAGCGCTTCGTCTCCAGCCGATGTGGAATGATCTATGCCTCATTTCCCCCTATGATCAAAAAATAGCCTAAAAACCCACTATGTTACGAAAAAGTTGGCGCACTTGCCCTCTCCGTCAATATAAATTTAATCGCGTTAATTTTTATTTCACTACCCTTTATGTTGTCTTACAAATAACCATTAGATCTTACTTTCGAAAACAAACGGTCAAGATTGGTCTTTAAATATAAAAATAAAATATTAAGTAAAAATTATGGCTAAAAAATATATAATATATTAATATTGAGATACATACACACAAGTATCTACCCCTCTCTCACACAAAACACACACGTAGGGGTGTAAACGGATTTTAAACGTAGTGGATATACAATATCTGATTAAATTTTTCAATATCTGTATCTGTATGCGAATGCGATGGATATTTAAAACCTCATATTCAAATTCAAATCTGACGGATATTTTATGGATTCGAATATATTTATATCCATTTAATATTTCTAAAATCAAATAAAATTATAAATATCCGAATATTCATTTTCGCTAACAATTATCTAAATATCCGATTGAATATCTAAATCCACTTATCTGAATATATTAATTTATTTATATAAATTAAAAAATTAAATAAATTATATAACTTATTTAATGGACTTTTTATTTATATATATAAGTATAATTAATATATTTACTTATATTTCTATTTCTTTATAAATTAGATTTTTTTTATCTATTTTACTTATAAGAAGAGATTAACATATATGTATATATATATATATATTACAACTATTACTACTACTACTACTACCACCACCACCACCACTAATAATAATAATAATAATAATAATAATAATAATTGATGTGGGTCGATTTTGGGTGCTAGTCGACCTCGATCGAAACTCTGGTCGAGTATATGAATGAAAGTATTTGGTTGAGAAGTTGACCTGCAACAAGGGAAAGGCAACGTAAGCTAGCCGAGATGGGTCTTGGCAAAAACCCTCCGATGCTTAAGTTAGTGAATCGATTTTGTCTAAATTTGAGCAGAGTAAAGGTGTTGAGGGTAATTAAATGATCTCCATCTTACTATAAATGCAAGGGTTTTTATAGTGTGTCCCAATACGTCACTCCCTATAGGAGCCTTAGGGCTTAGTAGGTCATCATATGATGAGGTGAAGTGACCCATAAGCCTAAGGGTAGGGCCCTAGGACATTTGGCTTTTAATTAATGAGGTATGGCGTTAGCTGGTGATCCCATACCTTGAGCTGATAGAGAATTTAATGCCAGCAGAGGCTGAATGGATAAATAACTCGATCGGGGTGATCAACGGGCTTGGTTGGAGGACCTACTGACCCCGTCGAATAAGGTCATGACTGATAAAGAACTCGACCGAGGTGATCGACGAGTTTGGTTGGAGGACCCACCGACCAGATCAAGTAAGGTCCCGGTCGATATAGAACTCGACTGGGGTGATTGACGGGTCTGGTTGGAAGACCCACCCACCCGATCGAATAAGGTCTCAATCGATATAGAACTCGACCGGGGTGATCGACGGGTTTGGTTGGAGGACCCACCGACCCTATCAAGTATGGTCCCGATGGATAAAGAACTCGCTCGGGAGAATCCCGATCGAAATATACCACGTCAATAATAATAATAATAATAATAATAATAATTTTAATGTTATCGGATACGGATAAAAGATATAATTAAACAAATATATCCAAAGGGTACATATTCGGAGCGAATATCAAATAAAGTGGATATATAATTACCATACTCGTATCCATTTTTCACTCGTATACTTGTAATCGGATATGGATAATATTCACTTTATACGGATATGGATAATATATCCTACAAACATATACGAATGCCCTATAACGAATTTTCGATATTCCATTTACTGCCTTACACATCACACATCTCTCTCTCTATCTTACACACACAACACTCACGTCTCTCTATCTTTCTCTGTCTCTCTCTCTCACACACACACCACCCTCTCTTTATCTCTCCCATGTATGTGTGTGTATTATATACACATACATAAATATATATATATATATATATAATGCACACAAACAAATACATGTACAATACACATATACATATATAGATGCACACAAAAGAAAAATAGACAGCAGGTTGGGCGAGAAGATTTGAGGGTGGCAATGGCGATTTGCGGGAGAGGTTCGGCAACGGAATTGGCCATCGCATTAGTATGGATGGAGGGGGGTGGCCCCACTCGTTGGAGTTGGGTGGAGGCTCGATTTATAGTGCACTACTAGAAAAAATAGAATTAGCCACGAATTTTAGCAAAAATTCATGGCCAAGAAAATTAGCCATGGATTTTATCCGTGGCTAAAAGTGGCGTAGCTAGTCTTAGCTACGTCCTTAATTAGCCACGGGCAGGCAGTGGCTAGTAGCCACGATCACGTCGTGGCCAAATTGGCCATTTAATTCTGGCAAATGCCAGGCCGTGGCTAGTCTGTGGCCAGCCTGATCGTGGCTAGTCCGTGTCCCTTAGCCACGGCCTGGCCGTGCCTGGTGCCTATGTGCCTCACAAAATTAGCCATGGTCAGGCTATGGCTAATCCGTAGCTAATTTTTCCATATTTGAGCAGCATTATACCCTTTTTTTCCCAACCAGCCTGCATCCTAGTTTTATTTTTCCAATCAAAAAACACAAGCATTCAAACAATACATCATTCATGCCAATTATCCATTCAAAATGACGATCACAGATCGTCCAATACAAATTATATCATGAAATAGATTAGAAAGTCTCATTCATAATGCAAATACATTGCAAACTTAAGCAGTTAAGGTCTAATGTCTAACAAATAGTTTGTCATAATAAAGTTAGTAAAATGTTAGAAAGTGCCAATGTCTAACAAGGCCCAATACCATCATCCTCATCATCATACGTAATTTGGTAGAGTGTGTCTGGATGTGGATTGCCGCCCTCCCAATAAAGTCCCATGAGAACCCCTCTGTTGGGTGGGGATGGGCTGCACATGTGGTGAACCAACTGATGGGTGTAGCTGATTAGGCAAAGAGACGAAAGTATACTGGATCAAACTTTGAACGCACTGAAGCAAGGCATGGAGTGTGTGCTTCATCTCAGTTAATTCAGAGGATTGTTTCTCCTCAAACCTCAAAAACCTTAGCTTCAACTCAAGCATCGACGGATCCTCCCATTTCAGGGGGTAAGTATGGGAGCCTAAAGTCCCTGTACTACGTGATCCACCTGGTATGCCGTACCACCGACCCTTATTCGGTTTAGCCATTGTCTCCTTCCACACCTATAAATCCGTGAATATAGTTAGATTTAGACATAATATATCATTCATATATATCTATATATTATATTAGAATATGAAAGTCGAGTTATTTGACTTACATCGAGCTTGGATGGTCGAGGTAGGGGCGTGCCATCAGTAGATTAAGGAGGCAGCTGGGAATTAATATCGTCCCACTTCTCCTTAAATGCGTTCTATAAGTTTACAGGTTGAAACATCACCAACAAAGTCAAAATATCAATATTAAAGTTAAAACATAATGAATACTCACAAATGAACACTTCGCCCTCTCATCGGACCATTTCAAGTCTCCATTCTCATCTTTATAAGACTAGAGATGGATAAACGACTGATCCACGGTCGGATATTCCCCCATTTGAGGTTCCTGTAATAAGAGATAGGGAAAATTACACTGACCACCCCTAAGGTTTGGCTAATTTACGAAAAATCCCCTACTTTTTCAAAAATTACCAAAAAACCCCTGAGGGTTATACCAATATTACAAACTTCTTTCAATTTTCGAAAATACACCTTCCCTTTTTTTGGGTGATTTACACTGACCACCCCTGAGGTTAGACTAATTTACGAGAAACCTCTTATAGTTTTAAAAATTACCAAAACCCCCCTGAGATTGTACAAATATTACAACTAGCACCTACTTAGGTTGACTTATCAACAATATTAATTCTTTTTTTTTCCCTCAATAAAATTGTTATCATAAAATTTTCATGTAGTTGATTTGAAAAAAAAAATATGATTATTTATTCAAATAAATATTCCAAATTTAGGGTTATGGATTTATACTAAATTAGTCTAATCTCAGGGGTGGTCAGTGTAATTTTTTCTACGTAATATATGAAATAAGAAATGTAAACATTGATTGAAATCAAAAAAATTGAAATTAAATAATGCATTTGAAAACATTATTTAACTTGAGGACTCTAACTCATTTCTCTTAAAATTTACTCCGTATTAGCGATAATATATCATACTTGATGTGTTGGTAGATTTTTTTAATGCATTAAATTCAAAATATTTATTTGAATAAATAATCACATTTTTTTAAAAATCTATTAATTGAAAATTTTATGATAACAATATTACAGAGGGAGAAAAAAGAATTAATATTGTTGATAAGTCAGTCTAAGTAGGTGCTAGTTGTAATATCGGTATAACCTCAGGGGATTTTTGGTAATTTTTGAAACTATAGGGGGTTTCTCGTAAATTAGTCTAACCTCAGGGGGTTTTTGATAATTTTTGAAAAAGTAGGGGGATTTTCATAAATTAACCAAACCTCAGGGGTGGTCAGTGTAATTCGCCCTAAGAGATATAATATTTTCATCCGATATATAAAAATTCTATCACTATCAATCATAATTTTGAAGTACTTATGAAATATACATACTAACCAACTCGTCGTTGTGAGTGAGGTGAGATTTTGAACCCCTTCTGTAGTCGATCATTCCCCTTCCACCAGAATCCAAAGCCCGATTAGCTTTGTTGACCGTGCTCTTTTTAAAAAAACTGGGCAAACCCCATTGTTCTTGCAACTCCTGCCAAGCGTTAGCACTGATCCACTCAGGCTTCTTATTTTTATGACGAGCTTTGTTAAGCATATTCCTTAGGAGGTCCGATCCCTTGTGCTCAAATATTTTTCAAATGGCGTCATGCTGGTCAACTCTCCAATAGTACACTCTTTGTATAATAAGAAACATATAATTTATAAAATAATGAATGAAAAAATTATAAAAGAAAATTTATATATATATCAAGACATACTTGGAATTCGGAGAACCACTTGGGATTTCCTTTCACCTCCCCCATGCCTCTGTATACCCGTTTCTGAAAATGCGGGTGATCGTCCTCACAGTCTCCATGGCATGATTGAACCTAATGAATATAAATCATATGTAAACAAAAATCGAGGTTTGAATAATTTTATCTTAAATAACGAACAAAAATAAACTTACTCATGTCCCCGCGAATAAATAACGAGCTTTCCGTCAACTTTGGTATTATTCGAAGTCTCAATCGGCATATCATCACTGATCGGCTCGTCTTCACTATGGCCTGATGTGTGATGATGAGAGTCATCGTACGGATCGTCTTGGATGTGCAGGTCCTTCGTAGGGGGCATGCGAAAGCCACGTCGGTTGGATCCTCCTTCACTACCAGTGACCTTCTCTTTGCCTTTTTTAGAACATGTCATCTGCATTCATAGCAAAAACATCACACAGCAAGCACCTTTTTGCATTCATCTAAAAAATATCAAATAACTGTTATTTTTTAACATTTCACATCATATTAGGTAATCGACCAATCCATTGCAATATAACACTCATAGCAAATACATATACATGCATTCATAGCAACGAAAAACAAAGCAAAATATTTATTCATAGTAAATTTTAGTCTTATTCATCTTCGTCTTCTTTTTCTTCATCATCGCCATATTAAGTCATATTTTCGTCATCCTCCTCCTTGTCATCTTGAGACTTAGAGTTCAATTCTTCTTCGTCACCACTTTGACCCATTTCATCAACTTCTACATTATCATTGGCCATGTGCTCAAGATATGATTGGTTGACCTCTTCTACGGCACCCGTACAATCAACGAGGTTACCTGTCAGTTTATTATCGACGACACCATTCACTATTCCAGAGATGGCTAGGTGGCAACTTGGCTAGAGTGTACAAGTGGGAATGATTGACAAACTTTTGGCATAGGTTATCAAAGTTGTCAATCGATGCGAGGGGTTGGCAAATGTACCATGAAGAGGCCACCCCCTAAAAGGTAGTGACAAAGCTTAGCTGCAAAGTCGTTACCAATATTGACAATTATTCACAAATGGCGGTTTGTTATCAAAACAAGACCACGAAGTCGAGTTGTGAATGAAGAGATTACTCATGACCCATTGCAAGAGTCATCACAAAATCAAACAGAGGGAAGGCAAATCTTTACAAGCCTTTTTCGCTAGGTTCAACATTGAGTTCCTCAAAGTTGAGAACGTGCAGATTGACTTTCTCCGTGATGTTCTATGCTTGATGTTGTGTCTGCGCAAGTGCACGCAGTCGTACAAGTAATAAATAGTGAGTAGAGTGTCGAATCCACAGGGATTGTGATTTGGCCCGTGAAATTGACTTGTGTTGCTTATCTAAATTGAACAAATTGAATAGTGGTTGTGATTTTCTAAATAAATCCTAATTTTCTGAAATAAAAACAACTTGCGGAAAACAAAAATAACAAATAATCGAGGCGAGAAAAGCAAGTGTAAGGTGGTTTCATTCACGTAATTTGCTATTCTAATCCAATCCCCAATTTGAGTGGTTTTCGTGGTTGTGTGAAGCCTAGGAACGAATATATCCACAATCTCTCTCGAGCATTGCAGAATTAACTCATACAATTCCTCTAAGCCTAAGACTAACCAATTCTCATTCAATTAATCCCAACTTTAGAAGTTTTGTATGAATTTTTAAATACTGCCTTAAGGCTCAATAAAAGTTAAATTCACTCTCGTGCAACTTTAACCCCATTGATCTTGTCTAATTAGAGCTAATATCGTGAATCGTCTCTCGACCTCATCACGATTCCCAAATTCGATAATTAGGGGTGATCAAACCCTAACCACGTATTAAACCATTACACAAGAATCGCACCACAAGAAAAATATATGAAAACCAATTCAAACTCGTAGGATTTTCATAGAATAGCAAATAAACGATGAATTACACCATCCTTACACTTAATTGAAATTAGTTCATAACGAAATTGAACATAATAACAAAATATAAAAGAGAACTCATGAAAAGAGAAGAAGGGAACTTAATTGCTGGAATTTTCAGGTGTAGAACTCCCTCGTTCGGTTGTTCTTCCCTTCGTTCTTGTTTTCCTCTTCTTTCGTTCTCCACAAACTCCACAAAGATGAAAAAAAATATGAAAAACTAAGTTCTAAACTCTAAAACCTAAGGAAAAACGTGAACAGTAGCCGCCTGCAGTTTTCTGGACTTAAAAAGGGTGGAAAAACCCTAGAGGCACCTTCCAAAAATAGAGTCCTAATCGCACTAGGAAAGCTGTAAATTATCTGCCGCGGGTTTTGGGTACGTACCCGAAATATTTTGGGTACGTACCCAAATTTCCAGAGTCATTCAACACTTCACTGACTGGAATTGGGTACATACCCGAAATTCCTAGGTACGTACCCAAATTTACAGACTTATTTCTTCTCAAAATCTCTCAAAATCTCTGAAATTGGGTTGGTACCCAAAATATCTTGCATAGGTACCCAACTCTTGATTCCACTTTTTCGTCTCCTTGATGGTATTTTTGCCATTTTACCTACAAAACACGATTTATCTCAAATTTAGGCATAAAGAAGTTCAAATGAACAAAAATACATGATAAGTCCATCAAAATAACCATAAAAATCACGTAGAATTACGGACTTATCAACTCCCCCAAACTTAAATGTTGCTCGTCCTCGAGCAACTCCAAATTAACAACACAAGGGACTTGGACACAGTGAAAGCTCATTCTGGGAACACTACGCACCAAAGTAAAACTTCCCTTTGTTTTTCTCAGAAACTATTAAGCACTATGTCATTAGTTCAATGTGCAAACAATTAACATTCCATGCGCACTCTACAAACAACCATCATTGTCAAGCATCCCCCGTGTTATCGTGTGTGATATGATCAAGAGCAACAATCACCAATAATCTGGATCAATTTATATTCCTGCGATAGGCGCAAAAAGTGGACTCCATAAGTCGGTTTTTCATTCTTATCTCCACTAATGTAGACCACGATAAACTGGGAATCGATAGGACTTAATTAAGCTTGTAATGTAGGGCTTGGGTGAAGGGTAGGAAAACATAGAAAAGTGTGTGGCTCATGCACCCAAGTTACTTAAATTGGACAAGTTGGAGTTTTTAGAGCATTCTTCGAGCATTCCACTCCCCCAAACTTATTCAAAAGCATCACTCTCCATATAATTTTTTTTTTTTTTTTTTTTTTTCATTGGGTGTTTGAGAGTGCTAGCTCGCTTTTTCTTTCATTTTCTTTTTTTTTTTCTTCATTCTTCTCTTCTTCTTTTTTTTCACATTTTTTTCACATTTTCCAGCAAATTTTTTCTCTCTGAAGCGAGCTAGTATATCCCGAATTCAAGTATACGTACAACCCTCCACTTAATCCCCTCATAATTCCACAATTATCACAATTCAAGTAAAGTGCATAGAAAGGATTAAGATATGTAGACATTGTGCTTTTGGGCTTGTAATGTGGCTATCAAAAGAACTAAGCACAATGTAGGCTCAAGGGGGACTCAAGGGTTACGTTTAACAAACAAATAGGCAATTAAGGCTCAAAAATTTTCAAAAAATGGCCTAAGTCATCTCCCCAATTTAACATAGTCTAGGATTTCGCCTTGACAAGAAATCAAATCGATTCTAGTGTCCTAATGCATTAAAGCACATGCGAAAACCTCTCACAAAAACATAAATTTTCACTAAATCATTTAGCAATCATTGCTCCACCCATGTGCTCAAAGTGATTGGGGGATAGCAACACAACAACAATCATTCTTCAAGTGCACACAAAATGCTTCATGCATACTCATCGTCCAGACATAGCATTTCATAGCATAAAATCATCATAGAATAAGGAATTTTAACAAAGCACGTGTATTCCAAGAACGACACAAAACAAACGGCACAACACAAAATAGTTTTCGAACATCTAACATATAGCCGTTATCACCAAAATTTAGCTTGAACACAACGGAATTGAACTTGAACTATACGTGGCGTTGTTATACCAGGACACGAGTCATCAAAGATGACTCTTTTCGTCTGGCCGTCCGGGTTTCCAGCCGATATACAATTCTTGTTCACATTCCATACACATAGCTAACAACAATTAACCTCAAAAGTATTATCCTAGGCAATTAAAATCCTCCCCCACACTTAGAGGGTACTTTGTCCCCAAAGTACAGAAAGCAAGGCCAGACAAGACACAACTGAAAAGCAAAGAACTACGAAAACAAAGACACAACCGACAAGACACAAACGGAAAGCAAAGAAAAGGATAGAAAACACCTGAGGTCAAACTGCATCATAGAACTCGGTCTCATCCTCCTCCTCGGGTGGTGGTGCGGAACTGTGTGGTGCGGATGCGGTGGAACAAAACTCCGGTGGTAACGTAGGGAACTGGCTCGGGGGGATCTGCAGATGGTCCGCAAAAGTCTCGAACCAACGCTGATCGTAAGCCCACTTGGCTTGAAATGCGGCCTCCAAGTGATCCAGACGACGGCCCGCGGATGTATAGCCTACTCGGCAAGATGGTGGCCGAGGAACAGCTGGTGTGCGTAGAGACTCAGGAGTAATGAGAGGTCCGGGTGGTAAAGACTCCTCTTCCACAGCGGCATGAACTCCAACTGTACGAGCTAAGTCAGTAATCAGATGCGGAAAAGCGAGGCCCTCCTTCGTGCCACCCTTTACACAAGCTCGAATTTCGGCATTGATGATTCGACCAATATCAATTTCTGCCCCATGGTAAATAGCATACATCAAGAGTGCGCGAGTCTTATGCACACGGCTCACATTGCTTCGGGGAATGAGGCGAGCTGAGATAAATTTGAATAAACATTTAGCATTGTCTGTGAGCTCGCTAGGGGGAAAGTCCTTCTTCAACCCATACTTCCCTGTGGTCCAAACCATCGGGTGTCCGCATAAATAGGCACCAACCTCATCTAAAGAGATTTGTGTGTTAGATAGCCATTGTTGATAGGGGTCTTCATAATCCTCGTCATCGGATTCGTAAGTGATGGCGAAGTTGTTGTTGATGGCTCTTGGAGAGAAACAAATCTCACGTCCCCGCACATATACTGTGTCCCCGCTAATATCATCCCCTTGAGCGGCGAGGTTGGCATAGAATTCCCGGACAATATTTTGCGAAGCAGCCCGTGGGGTTTCCATGAAAAAGACCCACTGCCGTACCTCGGCGTCAAAACCAATTGGGAGCATCCCCCGCTCGCGGATAAACGGCCTATGCCGTATTTTGTTTTTATATAATTCTTCCGCCTCTCGACTTATAAAACGGACTGCTTCGCCGCCTCTAGCATTCGATGTGCCTCCCGGAAGTGTACCTTCAGCATGAATTTTGGCTTTTCCCTTTCCAGTCCTTCCCATTATAATGAATCCCGAAAGTTTCCCCCAACTCCTCAATAATTTCAACAAAAACTCCAACAACTCAAAGTATGCAAATTTCAACAACACAATAGCAAAGCAAAGTGACCCAATCAATTAGCAATGCAATGAGCATAAACAAGACCAAAATCCACCCGATAATATTAAGACATTCCCATAATCACTACTAATTTCCAAAGAGCTGCATTTTAATCAATACACAACAGCAAAGAAGGTTGGTTTCGGGTTACCCGCACGCTGGCGAGTTGCAGCTGGACTGGGCGTCGCGGGCTAGAGTTACTGTAGCCGAGGGCGGATGTTGCTGTAGGTGTTCGATCCAAAGCCTGGTGGGTGGCGGCTGGGGTAGAGGAGCCGGTGGAAGAGAGCGGTAGGGAGCGGCGGCTTCACGGCTACGAGAGGCGCTGGTGAGAGGGTTGCGGTTTCGCTGCTGCTGGCGGATGTAGGGCAGCGCTGGGTGGTGGAGAGGGGAATAGAGAGAGAAGGGAGGAAAAATTAGGGTTTAACAAGGGGAGAGAGAGAGAGAACCGAGAGAGAGAAAGAAAAGTGTTGGGAGAGAGTAAGCTGAAAATTTAGTTTTTAAGAAAACGTGTTCTCCCCTTCTTCTTTTCCTCTTTTTCAAGTTCTGTGAAATTGGGTCACTACCCATAAATTTCTGGATAAGTACCCAAATTCCCAGAAACTTCACCTCTCGAAAAGACTCCCTAAGTTCTGTAAAATTCGGTTACTACCCAAAAATTTTTGGGTACATACCCAAATTTTCAGAACTTTCATCCCTCGAAAAAAAATATCCCATTTCCCAAACTGAGTAGCTACGCAAAATTTCCGCGTAAGTACCTAAACTTCCAGAAGTGAAAAACCCCTGCAAAACCACAAAAACTCACATCAATAACCTCAAATGGTCTATCCAAACAAAAACACACGACACCAAACGAAAACAAAAATACAAGAAACACAAAATTTTGGGTTGCCTCCCAAAAGCGCTTGTTTAAAGTCTTTAGCTCGACTCCTTTCAATGCTTTAGCGGACGAGATCAAAATAAGATGTTGACCCCACTCGGTCCACATCTCCTCCCACGTATGCCTTCAAACGTTGGCCATTTACCATGAAATGTTCCCCCTGCTGATTTTCAATTCGCACTGCTCCGTGGGGAAACACTTTTGTTACCCGAAATGGTCCCGTCCAACGTGATTTCAACTTCCCAGGGAACAGCCGTAACCTGGAGTTGTATAAAAGCACTCGTTGCCCCTCACAGAATTCATTCCTCACGATATGAGCATCATGCCATCGCTTTGTTTTCTCCTTGTAAACCTTGGCATTTCATATGCATGGAGGCGAAGTTCATCGAGTTCATTTAGTTGGAGCAACCGTTTTTCACCTGCATCTTTCATATCAAAATTAAGAAATTTGATTGCCCAAAATGCTTTATGCTCAAGTTCAAGTGGGAGATGACATGCTTTACCAAAAACAAGCCTATACGGAGTCATTCCAATGGGGGTTTTAAACGCAGTTCGATATGCCCACAAAGCATCATCGAGCTTCATTGCCCAATCCTTCCTAGATGCATTCACTGTTTTCTCTAGGATGTGTTTCAACTCCCTATTGGAAATTTCCACTTGTCCACTCGTTTGTGGGTGATACGGTGTAGCAATTTTGTGATGTACTCCATATCTAGTTAACAAGGTTTCCAAAGGTTTATTTCTAAAGTGACTGCCCCCGTCGCTTATTACAGCTCTGGGTGTGCCAAATCTAGCGAAACAACTTCTTTAAGAACCTAACCACTGTTTTTGCATCATTGTGTGGACATGCCATAGCCTCTACCCATTTTGAGACATAATCTACCCCCACAAGAATATAATTGTTACCATAAGAGGAGGGAAACGGCCCCATGAAGTCAATGCCCCACACATCGAATAATTCAACTTCAAGTATGTTGTTGAGGGGCATCTCATTCCTCTTGGAGATGTTTCCTACTCTTTGACATGAATCACATTGAGCTACAAAATTTCTACAATCTCGGAATATGTTTGGCCAATAAAACCCACATTCTAATACCTTAGATGCAGTTTTTGACGGACCAAAATGACCACCATACGCCAACCCATGACAATGATTCAAAATATCATGCATTTCAACTTCAGGCACACACCTCCTAATCATCCCATCGGCACATTCTTTAAATAACAAAGGATCATCCCAAAAATAGAACTTACAATCATGAAAGAATTTCTTCTTTTCTGGTGATTAAACCCGTGAGGGATAATCCCGCAAGCTAAGAAGTTCACGATGTCCGCATACCATGGTGCACTTACCTCGATTTGCAGCAAGGATTCCTCCGGGAAATATTCATTTATCTCCTCACTCACCTCAAATGATTTCCCAATATGCTCTAATCGGGAAAGATGGTCTGCTACCACATTCTCCGAGCCCTTTTTGTCTCGAATCTCTACATCAAATTCCTGCAAAAGCAAAACCCATCTAATTAATCTTGGTTTTGAATCCTTTTAGCCATTAAATACTTGATTGCAGCATGATCGGTGTATACAATCACTTTGGAACCAAGTAAGTATGGCCGAAATTTATCAAACGCATAACAATCGCGAGCATCTCTTTTTCCGTGGTGGCATAGTTGATTTGGGTCTCTGAGAGAGCCCGACTGGCATAGGAAACTACATGCAACTGTTTATTTTTCCTTTGCCCCAACACTACCCCAATCGCAAAATCGCTAGCGTCGCACATAAGTTCAAAAGGTAAAGACCAATCCGGTGGAGTGATGATGGGCGCCGAGATCAAAGCCTGCTTCAACCTGTTAAAAGCATCAACACACAAATCATCAAATTCAAACACAACATCTTTAGATAACAATTTGAATAAGGGTTTAGCAATTAAAGAAAAATCCTTAATAAATCGCCTATAGAACCCGGCATGGCCCAAGAAACTCCTAACAGCCTTCACGGATGTGGGGGCCGCAATTTCTCAATCACTTCCACCTTTGCCCGATCAACTTGAATGCCGTCTGAGAGATCTTGTGCCCCAGCACAATGCCTTCACTGACCATAAAATGGCACTTCTCCCAATTCAGCACCAAGTTCGTTTCACCGCATCTTTGAAGGACTCTCTCTAGATTGTCAGGCACTCCTCAAACGAATCTCAAAATCGTGAAATCATCCATAAAGATCTCCATGCACTTTTCCACCATGTCCTGAAAATATCGCCGTCATGCATCGTTGGAAGGTGGCCGGTGCATTGCATAGTCCGAACGGCATTCGCCGATATGCAAAAGTGCCATAAGGCATGTAAAGGTTGTCTTCTCTTGGTCCTCTGGTGCAATAGGAATCTGTAAATACCCTGAAAAACCATCAAGAAAACAATAATAGCATGCCCGGCAACTCTTTCTAACATTTGATCAATAAATGGTAAGGGAAATGATCTTTTCTAGTAGCGGAATTTAATTTCTATAATCAATACAAACTCTCCACCCAACTACTAGTCTGGTAGAAATCTGCTCCCCTTTATCATTTTCTACCAATTGCATCCCTCCTTTCTTCGGACACAATTGGATCGGGCTAACCCAACTGCTGTCCGATATGGGATATATAATCCCGGCATCTAACAGCTTGATCACCTCCTTCCTCACAACTTCCTGCATGTGTTCGTTTAATCTTCTTTGCGCCTCCCTCCTTGGCTTTGCGTCTTCCTCCATCAAGATCTTGTGCATGCATATGGAGGGGCTAATACCCTTAATATCGGAAATTTGGTATCCAATCGCCGTGATTCTTTTCTTAATGATTTCCACCACTTTCTTTCTTTGCTCAACTGACAACCTGGGCACCCAAAATGACCCGGCAATGTCTCATTTTCTCCCACAAATACGTACTTCAAATTTGGAGGCAACGGTTTCAACTCCAATGTCGGGGGTTGAATGTGCGATGGAGGCGTAGGGCTCAAAATTTTCGGTAGCTGTTCATACCTTGATTCCTCTTTTTCCTCTTCTACCTCAATTTCTAAGCTCTCCTCTTTTACATCGCCCTCACTTCCCTCCATCACTTCTCTCACACAATCATCGCTGCATCAACCCTCATGCAATGATCCTCTTCGACGTGGCATCTCACCGCTTTGAACACATCGAAGTTAATGCTCCTCATATCAAAGTCTCAGTGTCAATTTTCCTGCATTGACGTCCACCAATGCTCTCCCAGTGTTCATAAACTGCCTTCCTAGGATCAATGGCACCTCTTTATCAGCCTCGAAGTCAAGCACCACAAAAATCCACCGGAAAAATGAACTTCCCGACTTTGACCAGAACATCCTCCACTACCCCCACAGGTCGTTGAGTGATCGATCCGCCAATTGCAGGGATACAGTGGTGGGGGATAGGTCGCCGGCACCTAATTTTCCTGAAAACGGATAAAGGCATCAAGTTAACACTAGATCCCAAATCACACAGACACTTGGAAAATTCAAATTTACCAATCATGCAAGGGATAGTGAAACTCCCTGGATCTTTTCAATTTCAGGGGCAAACTTTTGAGATATGATGCTGCTGCACTCCTCAGTTAATTGCCACAGTCTGGAACTCTTCTAGCTTCCTCTTATTTGAAATAATCTCCTTTAAAAATTTGGTATAGTGTGGCTGTTTGCTAACGCCTCGGCGATGGGATATTGATATGCAACTTCTTGAAAACATCAAGGAACTTGTTCTTTGTGTTTGTCCTGTTGGGCCTTGCCTCAATCTTTGGGAAACGGCACCTTAGTCTCATAGGGATTTGCCCTCGGCACCGTTGGAACTTGATTGACCCCGCTTTTCCCTTCTTCTTCTTTGTCATTGCTTGTGGCATCGCCAAGCACTTTGCCATCGCTATCTTTTTTTCTTTCAGCACTTGGCAATTTGGGGTTCCAGCTCCTTCCCACTTTCTAAGTGTGATCGCTTGCATTGCTCCCTGGGGTTGGTTTCTGTGTTACTAGGGAGATTACCAGGGACCCTGTGGTCAGTGCATGGCCAATTGGGCCCATTGAACCTCTAGATTGTGAATGGAGGAGGAGTGGTTCTTCTGGATTTGGTCGAACTTCCTTTCGATCCATCGAACTTCCTTCGATCTTGTGTAGTCTCTCCTCTTGCGACGCCATCTTTACCCCTAAAGCATCAATAAACTTGTCCAGCTTTGTTTCAAGGGGGCTCGCCTTCTCTTGCTGGGGCTGGTAGTTCTGCTGGAGTCCAGAGGGTGTTGTGGCCTATTCACGTGTCTGACCACCCCACGAGAACTTTGGGTGATTTCTCCACCCCGGATTGTATGTGCTAGAGTATGGGTTGTTGGCTTGTCTCCCCTGCATACTTCCGTGCATGTTTGCTCCCACGAAATTCACCTGTTCACTAGAAACCACAGGAAATGGACCTCCCAGAACGAACAATCAGTGGAGACATGAGTAAATCACACATAATTCACAAGAAGGCTTAGGGGCTAACGTTTAAATTATTACCATTCAAGGAATCCAACTTATGAGTTAGAGCGCTTACCTGAGCTTGGAGCGATGCAATGGCATTGAGCTCTAACTTACCCCCTTTGTTCTTTGAGTGGTGGATTCCGCCGACCATTGGTAGTTGTTGTTCGCCATCTCCTCGATTAGGTTGTAGGCAGCATCCACGGTCTTTGTAACCAACGAACCTCCAGCTTGCATGCGTCAATTGTGCACTTCGTGTTGGCCCCCAGTCCGTTGTAAAATGTTTGCACTACCATCCATCTAGGTAGTCCCATGGTGGGGACACCTTCTTAGCAGCTCCTTATACCTCTCCCATGCCTCGTATAATGATTCCCACCCATGTTGAGAAAAAGTGGAAATGTCATTACGTAACTTGGCTGTCTTGGCCGGTGGGAAGTACTTTGTTAGAAAATTGCATGTGACAGCTGCTCCCAATTGGTTATGGACCTGCTTGGCACCGAGTTTAGCCAAATTTTGGCTTTATCCCTCAAAGCAAAAGGAAAAATCCTTAATCTTATTGCATCGTCCGACGCCCCGTTGATCTTGATGGTGTCACACAGCTCTAGAAAGTTATCTAGAGCTGGTGGGGTCTTCATTCGGCAGGCCATAGAACTGTATGTTGTTAGTCACCATGTTTGTAAGGCCGTTTTGATCTCGAAATTGTTCGCCTCAATCCGCGGCCTTTGTATCCCCGTTCTCGCTCCTTCGGCTTGAGGTGCAATGTAATCCGCAATGTTCTTGCTTTTGGTCACCACGGTGGGGCATTTTGATCATTGCCACCATTAACCCCCAATATTTTGGTGTCCGCCATAATTCGTTCCTGAGCTTCTCTAACTCTTCTCGCTACGTTCCGCCGTCTATTACGCTCTTTCAATTTCAAGGTCCAAAGGCACTAGTTCAACTCGTGAACTTGTACGCCTTGTAATCATACACCAAAGAGCACCTACACACGAAGGAACACAACTCAACCGCAAAAAAAATAACTAAAATAAACAAATACTGAAAAGAAATAAATTTAGTCTAAACACACAAGCTAGTATCACAGTCAAATGCGCCAATCCCCGGCAACGGCGCCAAAAACTTGTTGTGACTTTTGCGCAAGTGCACGCAGTCGTACAAGTAATAAATAGTGAGTAGAGTGTCGAATCCACAGGGATTGTGATTTGGCCCGTGAAATTGACTTGTGTTGCTTATCTAAATTGAACAAATTGAATAGTGGTTGTGATTTTCTAAATAAATCCTAATTTTCTTAATAAAAACGACTCACGAATAACAAAATACCAAATAATCAAGGCGATAAAAGCAAGTGTAAGGTGGTTTCATTCACGTAATTTGCTATTCTAATCCAATCCCTAAGTAGAGTGGTTTCGTGGTTGTGTGAAGCCTAGGAACGAATATATCCACAATCTCTCTCGAGCATTGCGGAATAACTCATACAATTCCTCTAAGCCTAAGACTAACCAATTCTCATTCAATTAATCCCAACTTTCGAAGTTTTGTATGAATTTTTAAATACTGCCTTAAGGCTCAATAAAAGTTAAATTCACTCTCGTGCAACTTTAACCCCATTGATCTTGTCTAATTAGAGCTAATATCGTGAATCGTCTCTCGACCTCATCACGATTCCCAAATTCGATAATTAGGGGTGATCAAACCCTAACCACGTATTAAACCATTACACAAGAATCGCACAACAAGAAAAATATATGAAAACCAATTCAAACTCGTAGGATTTTCATAGAATAGCAAATAAACGATGAATTACACCATCCTTACACTTAATTGAAATTAGTTCATAATGAAATTGAACATAATAACAAAATATAAAAGAGAACTCATGAAAGAGAAGAAGGGAACTTAATTGCTGGAATTTTCAGGTGTAGAACTCCCTCGTTCGGTTGTTCTTCCCTTCGTTCTTGTTTTCCTCTTCTTTCGTCTCCACAAACTCCCCACAAGATGAAAAAAAATATGAAAAACTAAGTTCTAAACTCTAAAACCTAAGGAAAAACGTGAACAGTAGCCGCCTGCAGTTTTCTGGACTTAAAAAGGGTGGAAAAACCCTAGAGGCACCTTCCAAAAATAGAGTCCTAATCGCACTAGGAAAGCTGTAAATTTTCTGCCGCGGGTTTTGGGTACGTACCCGAAATATTTTGGGTACGTACCCAAATTTCCAGAGTCATTCAACACTTCACTGACTGGAATTGGGTACATACCCGAAATTCCTAGGTACGTACCCAAATTTACAGACTTATTTCTTCTCAAAATCTCTCAAATCTCTGAAATTGGGTTGGTACCCAAAATATCTTGCATAGGTACCCAACTCTTGATTCCACTTTTTTCGTCTCCTTGATGGTATTTTTGCCATTTTACCTACAAAACACGATTTATCTCAAATTTAGGCATAAAGAAGTTCAAATGAACAAAAATACATGATAAGTCCATCAAAATAACCATAAAAATCACGTAGAATTACGGACTTATCACTTGACCTTGAGACTGTGCGAAGCAACTCGATTGCAAATAGCCCTAGATAGAAGCAAAATATGAGTATTGCCCTCAATACATTACATCAGGAACCTCTCCCGTACTTGTCCTCAAAGCACAACAAGGAAGAAGATCGAGGCAAGAAATGGCCGACATGGCTTTAAACCCCATTAATATGCCTCCTAAGGAATCTACACTAGCTGAACACCAACGATCCTACTCTATTTTGCAGACCCAAGCCTATAGTTAAAACAAGGGTGCTAGGAAAGAAAGCAAGTATTGTGCATTCTACCACTAATATGCAATCACGATATTGAAAGGTGCTTCGCTTTGAAGCAAAAATCCTACGCCTCATCGACGATGGACATCTGATGTCCGAAGGTTGTCGAGAAGAGAGGGCAAGAAGAACAAAGGTGGTGGCAGCAAGTGGAAACGGTCTTCTCCCCAGATAGCCGCAACTCCAAGTCCGCGACAGGACTTGCCACAGGGGCGGCTCCACACGCAGCCTGTCATCGACCAAAAACTTGCCAACAGGGGGTGTCATCGAT
>CM047884.1:18557169-19007169 GCA_026212405.1 Petrea volubilis
TATATATAACTCATGGGGAAATTTGTAATTTTTAAAGCTACAGGTACTAATTTATGATTATGTTATACCTCAAGAGGTGTCTATAATTTGCCCTATTGTTAGTTTGCTAAACTCATTTGTTATGGAAAACTCTTTTATGGATCATGTTATGGATCCTACATATACACTTAATGATTGTAATTTAGCTACATACATCATATACTTGGAATATTTTCTGCCAAATAAAGTGAATATAAAGTAAAATACAATCACTAAATATATGTGTAGATCCCAACACTCGATAGACTCGATATTTAAAAGAATTTCCTTGGAAGCTTAATCTACAAAGAAATAAGTCAGATAGGTTGATTTTCAATCTTTACTATAGATGGGAATTTCAGTTTTGAAGTCGATTAGAATTTGGAATAAACCTGCTTCTTTACGATGGTAATTGGTGCCCCTACCATTCTTGAACAAAAATAGAAGGTCCACATTACAAAATTTAAATTTTCAAATCTTGATATAAAGACTATATATATATATATACATATATATATGTTCGCGCAGATGTATGTTTTGATTTTATTAATTGTGCTGTAATAATATTTGAAATTGCTGTGTACTTAATGTTCATTAAAGATCTTATACATTAAAGACCCTGAAAACATGCTCGATTGGTGTTTTGTTATTTGTGGGCGTGCATGATTCTCATGATTCTCATAACATGTTATTGTTCAGTTTATTTTCATCAACACAATTTATACACATGTAGAAATGTAAAATCACCCACAAATTATTACCGTCCTATTTAAATGTAATTTTTAATGTAACTATGATGTCTATTCCATTTAAATATTGTTTATAATCTAATATATAAACATCTCTATATTGCATATATATATTATATCAAATCATATTTTCACTATCATACAAAAAATCAATACAAAAAAGAAAATCTCTTTTTTCTAATAGAAATTAAAAAAAGCTAACAAAAACACTACAAACGCGTTACGCGCGTGCCCAACCTAAAAAGATATTCAAATTTTTTGGTGTTCAAGCTGGTGTTGCTGAATATCCAGCTTACACAAAGATGAGGTGTATATTTGTTGATAAAGAATGGTGAAGATGATGTATTCTTGGAGATGAAGTTAGTACCTCTTAGAATAGAAAGTTGATGTATCAAAATAGAAGGATTTAGGTATTTAGGAAATTATTATTGGCTCTTTAAAATTGTTATTGGCACTCCCTCTTACTTTATAATTTTTATCAATTGGTCAATATACCCTTTTAATTTTTAAATATTAATTTAATTTGATTTATTGGACAAAAAGTACTAATAGTCTATTATTCACTTTCATGCATTCAAGAATACTATTCTTCGCCATCTTCTTTTTGGCTTTGATGACAATAACTTTAGAATTGTTATTCAACTTCTTATTTTGACAGTGACCTGATAAAAAAATTTATTTTAATATTGTTGTCTTTTGTGCAATATTTTGCCCATATTTTACATTATATTTGTCTACTTTTTTGTCATATTAATTTTAGTTACTTGAAAATAGAGGTGACTAATATTTTGGAAATTTAACAGTGATTTTTGAGTTGGAGGAGAATAAAACTTGTGAATACCAAAAGCATCGAGCAAATTTAAGATATTTACCATTCTTACAACTCATCTAATAGCAATAAATGTATTTATTTCTTTTTCATACTTTTTATATTACTTCATTAAGTTTTTTGCTCACATTTTAATTTCAGCATACATACATTTATGCAATATAATTTTTTCCTTGATGTGCAAATTGTTCCATTAATGCTTATATAACTATTTTGTAGGAATAATATATGGAGCAAACAAGCTGGTGCAAACTTTGAATGAGATATCATGCCTTAAAGATTGTAGCCATGAAACTCATCTTTCTTTTCTTTTTCCTTTTATTTTATTTTATTTTATTATTATTATTATTATTATTATTATTATTTTGCAAGACTTTTTGTTTATTTGAAGTTAGATAATGTTGAGGAGAAATAGAATTAGTGGGGATATATAATTTGTTTCTTTTACCAAATATTTTGCTTATTTGAATATCTACAAAATTATACAATATCTTTTGATTTCTTTATGACCCAACTTTTTTTTATATATTTTACTTGTTTTCCTTTATTTCATAATTTCGTATATATCTTAGAAGTTTCATGTATGTCTTGAAATTTTTTGTTAGTAATATATTGTTTGCATTATGTGGGACAAAAAAGAAAGATAAAACAAAAAATTAAAGAGTTTACATCAAGGTTGTGATTTTGTGTATTTTTTATAACCAAAATGGGAAAATGATTAACAATAAAAACAAGATTATGCCATTGAAATTAATAAAAATAATGTTCTAGAGATGAATGGGCAATGTAGTCAATTTTTCAAAACAAAAAATAAAGATAGAGTTCCAGTAACAATTTTGGAATGCCACTAACAATTCCCGGTATTTATATCACTTAGGTCATCATTGTACATTTGTCATAATCCTATGATATATTACACCTTAATATTAAGAGTGGGATTTTATATGCTATATGATGGTCTTTATTATGTAAAAACTTTTATTTGTCTTATATATAGTGTATGGGTTTTGCCATCTTTTTACATATATGATGGGCTTTTAGAACTGTAATAGCCCATTTTAGTGTCATAATGGGCCTCTATTATGATTTATAGTAGTGCTTTGGGTTTGGCCCATCTCATTAGTCCCCCAAATTTATTAAGTAGAGATATTTATTCTACTTGATGAACTTATAATCAGTTTCGAAGCTTATGATTGATTTTGGGTCTTATAATTTTTCAGACCCTAGTATGGTCTTCATAGTGTCATATATTCGTGTATTGGAAATGTTAGGCCCAATATGGATTGGCCCAAATTTTGAATTATTTTTCCTTTTAATTTTGGCGACTAGTTTCTCCTTTCTTTCTTGGTTACGTGTTTCATCCAATTTTACTTTACTAATTTTAGCTTTAATTATGCCCCTCTGACTTCATCTTCTTCCCTTTCTCTCCACATTCTACACGCTTTACCTCTTTTCAATAGTCTTCAAAATACTTGACGAAGTTCTTACCAGACATTGCCTCTGCCTCTTTGCAACTTCACTTAATTCCTTTGTTTGGACATGTTTTCTTTCACTCTCCCCCCTTCTATTGTTTTGTCTCTCATGAACCTCTTATTTGATGGATGCCCATAGTGCTAACAGACACAGTGATGAGTCTTCAAGTGATCCCATTCTTAATCGAGTTGCAGATGAGTGTGTCGGGGATAAGGGGGGTAGTGGGGTTAAGGTTCATAGGATTTGTAAGGGTCATTCAAAGTGTAATTCTGCATTTTCAAAGTTGAAAAAGTATAATGTTCCAGGTTCTTCTTCTCGTACTCTACTTTCAGATAGTGCGTCTCTTTTAAGCCCCTAGGGTTTTGGTTTGGGGAGAAAGGGTATAGTGATAATCCGAAGGGTGGGCTTCTTAGTCCTTATGTTCCGGTTCTCTCCAATTATTATACTATGATGCCTCAGATCCATTATCCTGAACGTGAGCTTAGGTCTATTTTTCGAAAAATTGATATTCGAGCTTTGAGGAAGAAATTCCATATCCCTGAATTTTGGCGGATTAGGGTTTCCCGCAAATCTGATA
This sequence comes from Petrea volubilis, assembly GCA_026212405.1. Taxonomy (NCBI): domain Eukaryota; kingdom Viridiplantae; phylum Streptophyta; class Magnoliopsida; order Lamiales; family Verbenaceae; genus Petrea; species Petrea volubilis. The sequence goes on from CM047884.1 coordinate 18,560,816, forward strand.
CTATAGATTCTCCCCCTCCTAGTTATAGATGTTTCCATGTTGCTATTTTGGAGGCGGTGTCAAGATTTCCCATCCAGATGAGGTTAACGATATCCTAGGTTAGCTTGGCGTAGCACCGATCCAACTAGTCCCTAACACTTATCGAATGATCTTAGGTTCTACGTGGTTTTCAAACTTCTCTGTATCCATACTGATTTTGGCAACTCTTCAAATCTGTTTTACCTTTGCAATTCTAAGGGGTTCTATCATCTTTAGCCCTGCTATAAATTTCTACAAAATCTCCCGACTAGCCTACCTGATAAGGAGTGGAGGAGCCTTTTCTTTTTTGTTTGTGCCCCCTCCTCTTGCCCCTGGTCTGTGTATCGGCGCTGGCATTCTACAAAACCTCAGCATTGCGACGTTAGACCTACGTGCCACTCAAATTTCTTAAATGAGTTATCTAGTTGTAGTTTCGATGTACATGAGCTCTTAGTTGAACCATTCTTAAAGTTCTATGACCTTAGCGAGGCTAAGATGTCAGTTTAGACTCCGAAAGGTATTTATTTTAGTATACACTTTTTGAGGTTTTTTATTGATTCTAAATCTTTATTTGTCTTTTGATTCGCAGACTTGGTTGCTTACCTTCGGCTGGCTAGAAAGATGATAGAGGAGTACTTGGCTTGCAAGGGTGGTTGCTATGATGGAAACTCCAGTCCTATAGTCACAGAGACAATACGTCAGGTTACCCCTATGGTAGAGGTCTCTGACTCAGACCCAAGTCCCCAAAACAAAGGGGTAGAGTTTCATGCTTATGATCCCGTAGTTGAAGGGTCTTCATGTCCTGCTGCCCTGGCTGGTTCTACTCTCGTAGCTGATCCAACTTCTTCTTCCCTTGCACATTTTGTAAAAATAGAAAGTTATGGCGAGTGGGTGACTTTGTGGAACCTAAGGGTAAGGGTTTGTCGTTCGCTGCTGTTGCTGACACTGCAAACATCGGGAAGGCAGACATCAACATTCTAGACCCTACTACCTGTATCAACGACACCCTTAGTCATGCGAAGGTTTCTGAGTAGAACAAGCTAAACATTGAAGATCTCTCTACTAAGTTTAAGGAACTGGACGTGCGGGTGAACTTACTTGAGCGGGTTCGTGTGAACCCCAGGTTTTCGAAGTATGTTGCACCTTTCGACTTTGCTCCTTCGTAACAATATAATCCTGAGTGAAAAGTTTCGGTGAAGAACAAGAAGACGGATCCTGGTGTGGCTCTGGAACTTTGTAATGGTCATGCTTTGCCTTAGACTTGGAAAACTATTTAGATGCCCCTTCTTCTAGCCTTGAAAAAGCTATGGTCGTTGCACTAGCACTATAAGTGCATTTGTAACTTGTAAATTATAGCCTTAGGAATGTTAGGGACTTTGCTATTAATTTTATTGCTTCTTCTTATCTTCTTAGGTTGTTACTATGGGGCGCACCTTAGCTCTTCAAAATGCATGCAAACTCTGAGTTAGAGAAGAGAAAAACCGATGAGGCTTCCTTGAAGGAACTTCAAGATCAAATGCAAATGTCAAAAGTTGCTAAGTTAGAGAAGGCTCTCGCGTCTGTCAATTCGCGTATTGAGCATTTACAAACTCAACATAATGGGTTGGCTAAGGCGAAGGAGGAGCTTGAGGATTTGCTTAAGGTCCGAGCTACCCAGCTGGTGACAGCTCATAATGACTTAGAGCTCTGCCATTCTAAGCTAACTGAAGCTCAGAGCAAGCATTCCCAAGAGGTGGAGGTTTTGAAAAAAAAAAGCACTAAAGATAGGTATGATGAGGGAATTGTAGAAGGTGAACATCGTGCCTCAGCTCTGGAGCACATGCTAGAGCTCAGACTTCAAGCCACCCATGACTTCCGTCAATCGTACTCCTTCCAAATGATCGTGGGAGGTCTTATAATAGAGGGAGTTTGAAGTTCTTCAACTTGTGTAGGGGCCAAGTGCGCTATCAAAATGGGTTTCGTTACAATTTTGATCTTTTTTGTTTGAATCGATTGAACTCTGCTACTGGCGAACCTATTTCTATTGAAGATACAGCTATTCCGAAGCTTGACCAGTTTGCCCCGCCCCCCTAAAGAAAATTTATCCTAGGCTTAGTTTGCTTATAATTCTTTGTGTTCTTGTTGTTGCTTGTTTCTTAGTTCATTTTCTAGACTTATGACTGTATTTTGTAAATTTTGACAAAGTCTTTGCAATGGTATAAATTCTGAGTTGTACTTAAATTCACTATAGGGATAATTACATCTACACCCCCTGAGGTTTGGTGTAATTATCGATACACCCCCTGACATTTGACTATTTATAATTACACCCCCTATTCAAAGTTTTAATTTGAAACCTTGACGATTTTATGAAAAAGACATTATTACCCTTAAATATTTGTATCAAAAAAAAATTCAAAAAAAAAGGGTTTTGTGGGTTGACAAAAATGTCCCTCATTCTCTTTTCCTTCTCCTTTTTGCCTTTTTCTTTCCTTTTTCCTTTTTTCTCCCTTTTTTTCTTTTTCTTCTTTTGTTTTTTTTTTTCCCTTTTTCTCTTCTTCTTCTTCATCTTCATCTCGTCCAGCCATCTCTCCACCTTCTCTCTCTTCTCCACCGGCGCCCTTACCCCGTCCCCATCCCCTCTCCCACCGTCGCCCATCACCTCCCTCGCCCAATCCACGCCCGCCGCCCCATCCCGTCGCCCGCCACCACCGGCCATCTCCTCCCCCCCAACCCAACCCCCATCTCCCCCATCCCATCGGCCATCTCCTTCCCCGCCCAATCCAACCCCCCTCTCCTCCATCCCACCGGCCATCCCCTCCCCTGCCCACCCCCGTCCGCCGCCCCCATCCCCTCCCCCGCCCAACCCCAACCACCACTCACCACACCCATCCCCTGCCCAATCCAACCCCCAACCCCATCCCGTCCCCTCGCCCGCCCAACCCAACCGCCGCCCATAGCCCCCATCTCCTCCCCCACCCAACCCTCCCAAAACCCCAATTCGTCGCCCCCACCCCATCCCTATCCCCTCGCCCTTCGCCGCCCATCGCCTCCCTCGCCCAACCCACGCCCGCCGCCTCCGTCCCTTCGCCCGCCACCGCCGCCCATCCCCTCCCCTCCCCTCTCACCGCCTATCCCCTCTACCTCCCAACCCTACTCCACTTCCCTTGTTCGTCGCCGCCGCTGCCGCCATCCATAGTAGTGGATCTAGGGTTGATGCCGCCCATAGCCCCCATCTCCTCCCCCACCCAACCCTCCCCAAACCCCAATTCCCAATTCGTCGCCCCCACCCCATCCCGATCCCCTTGCTCTTCGCCGCCCATCGCCTCCCTCGCCCAACCCACGCCCGCCGCCTCCGTCCCTTCGCCCGCCACCGCCGCCCATCCCCTCCCCTCCCCTCTCACCGCCTATCCCCTCCACCTCCCAACCCCACTCCACTCCCCTTGCTCGTCGCCGCCGCTGCCGCCATCCATAGTAGTGGATCTAGGGTTGATGATGATGATGATGATGATGATGATGATGATGATGATAATGGTGATGGTAATGGTGGTGGTGATTTTTGGAAGGTTTTGAAGACTTTATGGGTATTATAGTCATTTTAAAAAGTCAAAATTAAGTGATAATTGAATTCCTATCAATTGAAGGGTATTTTTGGAAGTTTATAGTTCAAGACTAACGGTTTTAAACAAAAATCCTAACGGCCACTAACGGAAGGGGTTGTTTGTTAACGGCTCTAACGTAGAGGGGGTGTAATTGTAAATAGTCAAATGTCAGGGAGTGTATCGGTAATTACACCAAACCTCAAGGGGTGTAGATGTAATTATCCCTTCATTATATTATTTAGTTTTTGATATTTGTCTTTATGAGCTTGAATTGCTTGAAACAAAAGACTTGGTATTTTTAGGACTCTTCCAGGGTCTGATGACTCTCAGGAGGTCATTGTATGGGTCGTCAGACCTTAATACTTAGTAATTTTAGGACCTTTCCCATGTCTTTTGATTCTTAGGGGTCATTGTATGGGTCATTAGACCTGAATACTTAGTAATTTTAGGACTTCTCCCGGGTCTTCTGACTCTCAGGAGTCATTGTATGCGTCATCAAACCTCATTACTTCGTAAATTTTAGGACTTCTCTTGGGTCTTTTGACTCTCAGAGGTCATTATATGGGTCGTCAGACCTCAATGCTTAGTAATTTTAGGACTTCTATCGGGTCTTCTCACTCTTGGGGGTTATTGTATGGGTCTTCAAACCTCAATAATTAGTAATTTTAGGACTTCTCCCCGGTCTTCTAACTCTCGAGGGTCATTGTATGGATCGTCAGACCTCAATATTTAGTAATTTCAGAACTTCGGGGACGGGAGTCGTTAGTTAAACCATATCAGAATAGTAGGTTGTGATGAGACTTTGACTTCATTTAATTGATTGGAAGAAATACCCGCAGGCATTTGGGAAAACAACAGAAAAATCTCATCATGACCATGGTTGAGCAGTTATGAAAACAACATAAATGAAAAGGGTAAAGAATAGGGTAGGGGTTTAGTACCCCTATGTGTAGAACTTTCTTAGGTTATGTGCATTCTATGTTATTGGTAACTCCTTCCCATGTAGGTTTTCCAAGCGGTATGATCCATTCTCATGCATATTTACTATCTTGTAGGGTCCTTCCCAGTCAGCGTCCAACTTTCCCACATATTTTGTAACTTCAACCTTCTTTAGAACAACGTCCCCTATCTGAAACATTTGGGGTCTAACTTTCTTGTTATAGTTTCTCTCCCTCATTTTTCTATACCTGAGTATAGAAACATAGGCACTGTCTATCCATTATTCAATACATTCAAACTTTATTTTTCTAAGTTGCATGTTCAAGTTTGGATCGTACTTCTTCACCCTAAGTGTCATCATCCCAATTTCTGTTGGGATGATGGCTTCTGACCTGTACACTAAACAGAAAGGGGTTTTCCTAGTCACAGATCTTGGGGCAGTTCGATACACCCATAACACTCTGAGAAGTTCCTCCAGCCAACTTCCCTTTATCCCACTGACCCTTGTCTTGAGGTATTGAAGCAAAGTTCTATTGTTTACCTCGGTTTGGCCATTAGTTTGTGGATGACCCAATTAGGTGAAGTTTTGCTTAATTTTCATCTTCATACCATTGTGCTACTTTCTTTCCCTAGAACTGAGTTTCATTGTCAGATGTCATCACCCTAGGCACATCGTAATGGTAGACCATATTTCTCCATAAGAAGTTCATGATCTCCCCCTTTTTGATTTTTGCTACCGTCTCTGCCTCCTCCCACTTGGTGAAGTACTCCATTACCAGCACTATAAACTTCTTCTGACCCGCTACTGGGGGGAATGTTCCTAGAATATCGATCCCCCATTGATCGAAGGGGTATGTCACCTATATCGGGTTTATAGAATTAGTTGGGCTATGGATTAGGTTTGAGTGGTACTGGCATTCTTTGCATATCTTCGAGAAGTCTACGATGGTCTTCTGCAATGTTGGCCAAAAGTATCCTTGCCTAATTATTTTTTAGGCTAGGGCTCTGCCTCCAGAATGGTTGCCACAACTGCCTTCGTGTATTTCTCTCATGACATATATGGCTTGGTTCGGGGTTAGGCACCTCATCAGAGGTCCTTCTATTGACTTCATGTATAGCTCCCCATCAATTATTGTATATTTGACTGCTTTGTGTTTCATTCTCTTGGCCTCTGTGTCATCTTTTGGGAGGCTCCCTATTTAAGCTATAATATTATCCTTCCAGCTTAGCTCTACATCAACTGCGTCAATCAGGAAGGTCTGTTGTATTCGCGTTTCACCATCTCATATGCTAGGGCTCTTTGACACTATAAAAGTCATGCTCCTGGTTCCCAGACCTGCCATAGAATTGGAAAACTTAGACAGTGCATCCACTCTTTCGTTGTCAGATCTGGGGATTTTCTTGAACTCGAAGGTCTAAAAAGTTCTCAACTTATCTTTGACTTTCGCCAAGTATTTTATCATTGTTTCCTCTTTGGCCTCATATTTCCCTTTAAATTGAAGTGCCACTAACTATGAATCAGTATATGCTACAATTCGCCTGGCCTCGACCTCAATGGCACACTCCAGACCCCCCAGTAGAGCTTCATACTATGCTTTGTTGTTGGTTACCTCAAAGTTCAACTTGAGCTCCACTTCGACTTTCTCATTGTTTGGTCCTTGTAATAAGATTCCCACTCTTCTATTGATTGTTGCTGCAGACCCATCTACATGTAATGTCCATTGACCCTCTTCTTCAAGTTTAGCCCCTTGGGTTATTTCGACTACAAAATCAACAAGGACTTAAGTTTGCATGGCGGGTCTACTCTTGTATTCTACTTCAAACTGACCCAGTTCTATGGCCCACTTAACCATTCGTCCTGATGCCTCAGGTTTCAACAAGTTTGTTACAATAGTTCGTTAGTTAACACTACTATGGGGTGTGTTTGAAAGTAGTATTTTAACTTCTTTGAGGCTGTAATCAGAGCTAGAGCTAGCTTTTCAATTCTCAAGTAGTTCTTTTCTACTCTCTGCAACATCTTGCTGATGTAGTATATAGGTGTATATTCCTTATCCTTCTTCTTAGTTAAAACTACACTTACAACTACTTCAGATACAACAAGGTATATATCTAGGTGTTCTTCATCATTTGGTTTTGATAGCAGGGGAGGTGACATTAGCTATCTCTTTAGGGCCTCAAATGCTTCCACACATTCATCTGTCCATTTGAACTCCTTATGTCCTCTTAAGGTCTTGAAAAACGGCAGACCTTGATATGAATCGGTTCAAAGAGGCCATCATTCTCATTAATACTTTCACCTCTCTTGGGGATATTGGTTGGCTCATGTTCAAGATCGCCCTAATCTTTTTCGAGTCAGTTTCTATTTCTCTCTCATTGAGTAAGTACCCCAGGAACTTGCCACTTTTCAGACCAAATGTGCATTTAGCTGGGTTTAGCTTTATCTTGTACTTCATCATGACTTCAAAGGCTTCTAGTAGGTCGATGATGTGATCCTCTTCTTGTAGGCTCTTGACAAGCATGTCATCTACATAGATCTCCATGGTCTGACCTATGAAGTTCTGGAACATACTGTTTACCAACCCTTGATAGGTTGCTCCTGCGTTCTTCAACCCGAATAACATCACCTTATAGCAGTATATGTCGTCCTTGGTCATGAATGTTGTCTTGCTTGCGTCCTCAGGGGCCATGAAGATCTAACGGTAATCTGGTACGCGTCCATCAAACTCAAAAGTGCACACCCAGCAGTAGAGTCAACCAAAGGGTCAATTCTTGGAAATGGGTATGGGTCTTTTGGGCATGCCTTGTTGAGGTCTATGTAATGAGTGCACATCCTCCATCTTCCATTTAGTTTTGGGACCACTACTACATTTGACAACCAGTCGGCATACTGTAACTCCACCACATACCCTACTTCCAGTAGCTTTTTAACTTTCGTAGCTATGGTTTTATCACGATCATTTCCATGGTTCTTTTTTTTAGACCACTAGTTTGGCCTCCGGATTCATATTTAATCTATGCATTACAATGCTTGGGTCTATACCTTCAAAGTCGGAAGCCTTCCATGCAAAGATATCGAAATTTTCCCTTAACAACTCAACTAAGTTTTTATTGCCATCGTATCAGGGAATTGTACTCCAATCCTTGTAACCCTTTCTTGGTCTCCAGAGTAGAGCTCAATAACTTTATATTCTGAGGGCTCTACCCGATTCGGGTCTTACTTCACCGCGCTTCTTATAACCAGATGATACTTCTCCAGTTCTTCTATCTTTAAGGGGTCAAAGGACACTCCCTTTGTGGAGATTGCATAACACTCTCAAGCCATCTTTTGGTTTGCTTTGACTATACCAACTCCATTGTTGGCAGGAAATTTCATTTTCAAGTATAGCGTGGATACTACTACTTTAAACATGTTCAGATCTAAGCATCCCAATATGATGTTGTATGCTAGATTTGAGTCTATGATCAAATACTTGATCATAAGGGTCTTCCTGTAGGGTCCTTCTCCTAACGAAGTTAGCAGGTCCACCGTCCCTAGGGGTATTACTTCAGCTCCCCCAAACCCGATCAACGATGTGTTCACGAGCTTTATTGTCGTGACACATAGCTCAATCTTTCTTAGCACATCAAGGGTGATTATGTCCGTAGAACTTTCATTATCGACTAATACCTTGTGCACAATGAAGTTTGCCACGTCCATTGAAATGACCATAGGGTCGTTATGCGGCATGTAGACCCCATCGAAGTCTTCTTTAGTGAAATACATAGGGATCTGCTTGCATTTTGTTATTATAACATCTGAGCATCTAAGGTTCTGAGGGGTGCGGGTCCCCCTGACATAATGTCTTCTCTCATTCATTAAGTCCTCCCTCCCCGCCGAACCTTCAGAGATTATGTGAATTTCTCCTCTGCGAGGCTGGTTGTCAAAGTCTAGCTCTTCTTGAATCCCTTATTGCTCTGGAACCTCTCTTCTGCCTCTTAGTTTCCTTCTTTCCTCACTCGGAAATCTCTCCCCTCTAACCACTTGCTGAGGTATGTTGTTTTCTGCATTAGGTTTATCGTTGTGCATCTGCTCCTGCCTTTGCTCGCTGCCTCTCCATCCCCTACCTCACCCTCAACCTCTACGACCCCCTCTGTAAGGTTGGTAGTCGTAGGGTCGGTTGTTGTAAGGTAGTACTCGTGAAGTCTCTCCTCCAGATCTCTATTTTTATTTTCTGTGTTGCGTACGTAGTTTCTTAAATATACTCTTTCAATCAAGTGTTGTATTTCGTCGTGCAGCTGCTTACACTCTTGTGTGCCATGGACTTTTTGCTTGTGGAATGCACAGTATTTATTAGAGGCCCGTTTATCTAGGGAGGGTCTGGTTCTTGGGGGTAGTTCAATCGGTGGCCTTGGTTCTGTGACTCTATAGCTATTAGAACTTCCGTATAGTGGACTTGTAGAGGTGTATGATATGCATATCGTCTCTGCCTCTGTGTTTCTGTAGCTCTGTGGGGTCTTCTTCTATGCTCGCGAGGTGGGTTGTAACAACTCCTACCTCTTGTTTCTTCTCTTGCGTCCTGTCTCTCCCATTCATCCTTCATTTCATTTACCTCTTCTTTCCTAATATAGTTGTCTGCCATCTTCATAAGGTCTTCAAGTGTATTTGGGGCTTGCCTTGCTAATGCGTTCTCGAAAGGCCCCCTTGTCAGACCATGGATCAAGATATTGGTCATCATGTCTATCCTCATAACTGGTACTTCCAAAGCCTCCATGTTGAACCAACCCATGAAGGCTCTTCAAGTCTCTTCTGGCTTTTGCTTGATGGTGAATAAATACATACACATTCTCTTGGATTTCTTCATGTTTGCAAAGTGGTACACAAACTTTCTACAGAGCTGGGTGAAGTTAACGACAGTACCTAGGCCTGCAACATCCACCACTCCAGAGCCTTGCTTGTAAAGGTCGTAGTCAAGATCTTGGCCTTCATTGCATCATTGAGCCCATACAAATCTATGATGTTGGAGTACATAAACAAATGGACATTCGGGTCAGTAGTTCATCATATAACTGCAGCTCATGTATTTTCCAACCTTCTGATAGTGTTTACATGGCAGTCTCAGCACAAAATGGGGATCCTTACTTGAGCATGAACTAGTCGTCTGCCATTTGCTTCTATTGTTTCAGCTCTGCTACCTATTGAGCCAACTCATTGAGCTAGTTCATAAGAACCGTTTGCATATCTTGACCTGCCATAGGTGGGGTCATCTCTTCCTGATAGGCTATTTTGTGTGTTTCTATGGTTCTTTTTTCCTTATCTCTTAGGCATCTGATGCTGCCCCCTTCTTCTATAGTTTTGTGGTCTTGGGTGTCTTCTAATCCTGGGAACAATTCCCAAGGTTTGATCCAAACATTATGTGGTGGCCTCCTCTGGGGTGGGTCAACTGGCGTCAATCCCCCGGAGCTATGCACAGAAGATACATGCTCTAACATCTTTTTCAGTTGATATGGGGTCATAACTAGTAAGTTCACAAACTCAACTCTAGCTTGGTTTCCCTCCACTTCGATCACTGGTGCCTCTTGGTTTTTAGCCATCTTTTTAGCTCTTTGTAAGTTCTTAGTATATATGTGAGCTTGAATATGCTATATTTGTATTAAAATAGAAGTAGAATGAAGTGAGCACCCCCTCAGCTTAAGTGTAACAACACTTAAGTCTAAAGATGCCCTACGGTGGGCGCTAGTGAAGTTGGTGTTGCTGAATTTCCAACTTACACAAAGATGAGGTGTATATCTGTTGATGAAGAATGGTGAAGATTATGTATTTTTGAGGATGAAATTAGTACCTCTTAGAATCGAAAGTTGATGTACCAAAATACAAGGATTTAGGTATTTATATCACTTAGGTCATAATTGTACACTTGTCATAATCCTATGATATATTACATCCTAATATTTTATATATTATATGATGGGCTTTATTATGTAAAAACTTTTTGTTTGTCTTATATTTAGTGTATGGGCTTTGCTATCTTTTTATATATGTAATGGACTTTTATAACTATAATAGCCTATTTTAGTGTTATGATGGGCCTCTATTATTATTGATAGTAGTGCTTTGGGTTTAGCCGAAAATACAGTTTGTGAGTTGCCGAGGACGGCAACCCTTCAAGTGGGGGAGAGTGTGGTGCGCGCACACGTTTCCAAGCTTGTTCATTCCAAATCATGTTTCTGCAGTCAATGGAATTGACTGTCAGTCAAATTTTGTGCAACTATGTTTCTGCAATCGACCAAGTCACTTTCAATTGAACTCAAGTAGCTAGTCCTCTATAGCGTGCCCGATGTGGCCGTGAGTGCAACGCCCAGCTAGAACTCGTGTTATTCACAAACCAGCATCCTGTCAAAGGTGGTATTGAGATCTGTGTAGGCTTCCTTCCAGAATGTGCTTGGCCAGCATCATGGAGGGAAAGATATGAGTTGTGCTTTGGCACAACTGGGGGAGCGTCTGGAGCTTCCCATCCGTGTACAGAAGATGCACGTCGAGTGTTGCGCACAAGGCGCACTTTGAGCGATCTGGTGTCGCCATGGTTAAGAATTGATTTGAGGCACCGCATACACTTCAAGTCTCTTGTGTATGTATTGAAGATGACGTCAATAGATCAAGTGGGGGAGGGTGTCACGGACCACACTTTGCACCATGACCCTCCATGTGAGTTGCAGGCAACAGGGACAGTCGGCCCGCCTTGTCGGCGCATGAGCAGAGGCACTTCTTTAGTGGCAATTAGGCTCCTGTTTGAACTGATCACTCATCAGGCCATGTGGTATATCTCTACCAAGTTTGGTGTCGTTCCGTGTCCGTTTGGACACTGAAGTATAGGAGCGATCGACAAGCAGTGCTCTGCGCGGTTGCAGGCACTTTGACTCTTGGGCAGAGAGCTTTGTAATTGGAGATTTGCAAAACTATTTCAGTGGCTTGTTCCTAAGGGTGTTAGGGACGTCTCCATAAGTTTGGGCAGTATTTGGATGCCGTTTGAGTCCGGGAAGGTAACCGAGCATGTAGGCTGCCAGTGCAGTGGCAGTTGTGTAATTTCAGCCATACAGCAAGGGCAACTCCATGAGAATGGAGGATCGTTTGGGGCTAGAAACCTGGTGATGCTAATGTACGCATCGAGAGCTTCGTGTAGGCGAAAGCGGTGTGCGATTTGGAGTTGGGACGAGGGAGTTACGCTAGATTGTGACTCCTCGGCCCTTTGAGTATGCAATACTGGCACAAGCGTTTATTTTTCCAAGAGTATTATAAGGGGGACACACCTTGGTGAGCAGCGGCCAGTCCTCCCCGTGCTGTCCTAGCACAAAATGCTCATCCTTGGTGGGCAACGACTGCTACCAGGGGCCGGCTCTTGGCACTCGAAGGAGTATCTTGAGTCCTCAGTCGGGTTAGGAACTGAACGGGCGACGTAGGACCCGTAGGGTCCACGTTGGGCGCTCATAAGCGCCCAGAGGCTGCCATATGAAGGGCGCTATGCCCCGCGAGCTTCGATATTATGGGGCGGCACCTCTAGGTCAATCGAGTGATCGAGGCAAGCACTCCGAGGCCTTGTGATCTAACTCATAGGCACATTGCTAAGGGTTCAAGCCGTGCACGAGGGTCCCTAGGCTTAAGACATGCGGTTGTGGGGTGACGCTGTATTGTGAGCAACAAACATGTCGGCCAAATGTTGGTGGGCTAAAAAACTAGTCTCGCGAGACGTGCGGGACAAACTTGAGATGATGGCAAGCCGAGTAAGCCTTGGACTGAATGTGGCCCTTCTTGGGCGAGACATGAACAAGGACGCCCAAGGCGAGCCATGAAGCCAAAGCATTCCGAGGGAGTGTCGAGTACGAAGAATGCGTCGTGGGCGTGCAAACGACCCTCGATACCAAAGAGAAGCGAGTGCGCTCCGCTTCTATCAAGAGATGCAAGCAGACCTAGTATTTGAGCGGAGCACGGTGAGCAAGATAGCTAGTCGGGGCGAAGAGTAAGACGCAGTCGAAAGAGGCGCGCAGACACGAGCCTCCAGCGTAGGGGCACTCCGAGGGATGAGTGTCGTGTACCTAGAAAGGGCACCTAGTGAGCTTCTGAGCTCCAGTATGCTACAGGTCATCATAAAGACTCGAGATGGAATTTGGCCGTAACCTCGGGTTGAGTGCAACTTGAGGGGCATCACGGGCTCGAAAAATTGGTTTCACTGTGCGACTCGAGAGTTGCCCGTGACACCATGTCCGGTGTCGATATTGCTCCTACTATAAAATTATTAATTGTGGTTTAACTCTCTATGGATAACCAGCCATCGTAAACGCAAAAAGTATTAAAAATTATCAACTATACTTAGTTTTATGTCTAAAATAATCAAATCACTAATTCTTTGTTTCTTTCATAGTTTTCCCAAAAAAATTATTAGAATTTCCACTTTATCAAGTTGCCCTCGTCAGTAAGCTGGTTTTTATTTAAAGGCATTCGTGCCACTAATTTTTTGTATATAAATTATACATTTGTGTGAAAAAAATTTAGATTCTAAGAAAAATTAGTAAATTTAGTCAATCACATTAATTTATCAAGTATATAATTCAAATATAGCATTTAATGAAATTATTTTGCCTATATGCCCTGTTCAAATGTGTTTTACATTTAATATATATATAATTTAATATAACATAAAAGAATATTAGACACTTTCCCAATGTTTTTTTATAACTTTTATGATTTCTCGTATTTGCATTCGCTTGTGCACTCGTTTTATGCAACTTGAGGCATAACATGATGTAAAATATAATAAAATATGAAAAAATACAATTGTTGGATGAAAAATTTAACGGCTTGAGGCTAAAAATTAATTGATTGGTCGCTTTTATTTTTCTTGGCTCCCTTACTTGCATGGTACCACATCAAATTATCATTTTCCCACTAATCAAAAGATAAGCATAATATACGCAAAAGGGATATGATCTTGAATTTTCATGCTTTATAATCGTCATATTTGAATGTTGTATTGTCTATTTGCATTTGTACTGTTCTTGATTGCTTGGTGTGAACGAATTGACACATTATTATTATTATTATTATTATTATTATTATTATTATTATTATTATTATTATTATTATTATTATTATTATTATTATCTTCTTATTTTATTGGCGTTATTTTGCCGTTATTGTGGTTCAATATGTCATTGACCGTTCGATATCAATTTTGTGACATCCTACTTGAAGGGACATTGGATAGGGAATTGTTATTATTATTCCAAAATTATTATCGACATTCTCTTTTATTTTATAATTTTTATTAATTGGTCAATATATCCTCTTAATGTTTAAAGATTAATTTAATTTATTGAACTAAAAGCCCTAATAGACTACTATTCACTTTCATGCATTCAAATATACTATTTTTCACTATCTTTTTTTTTGGCTTTGGTGATGACATTTCAGAATTATTGTTCAGCTTTTTATTTTGATTGTTGTCTTTTGTGCAATATTTTATATTTTACATTATATATTTCTACTTTTTTCGACATCTTAATTTTAGTTACTTGAAAATCAAGGCGACTAATATTTTTAGAAAATTTAACAATGATTTTTGAGATGGAAGAGACAATAAAGCTTGTAAATACCAAGAGTACCGAGCAAATTAAAGATATCTACCATTCTCACTACCCATCTAATAGCAACGAATGTATTTATTTCTTTTTTATACCTTTTATATTATTTCATTAAGTTTTTTGCTCAAACTTTAATTTCAGCATGCATATATTTATTTAATATATTTTTTCTCTTTATGTGTACATTGTTCTACTAATACTGATTTTTTTTTTTTTTTTTTGCAAGAATAATGTATGGATCAAATAAGTTAGTGCAAACTGTGAATAAGATATCATTAGTGCAAACTGCGAATAAGATATCATGCCTTAAAGATTATAGTTATGAAACTCTTTTTTCTTTCTTCTTCTTCTTCTTCTTCTTCTTCTTCTTCTTCTTCTTCCTTATTATTATTATTATTATTATTATTATTATTATTATTATTATATTTTGCAATAGACTTTTGTTTATTTGAAATTAGATAATATTGAGGAGAAATAGAACTCGAGGAAATGTACAATCTATTTCGTTTACCTAAGATTTTATATATTTGAATATTAGTAGGATTATATAATATCTTTTGCTTTCTTTATCACCCAACTTTTTTTATATATTTAACTTGTTTCTTTTATTCATAATTTCTTTTATCACCCATCTCTTATCTTCCACGCTCTTTTTACTTTATACCCCTCCATTCTCTCCCCTTATCTCTCTACCCTCTCGATCCTATTTCATCATACTCGTTTATTTCCTTGTGACTGTTTTCTTAATTCTTCATTTTAAATTATTTTTTTACATATCACTAATTTTATAAATCTATTAAATTAATTAAAAATATTTTAATAGAATAGATTCTACTAAAATTATAATACTTCATTAAATTATATTATTTTTTAAAATACACACGTATCTAATGTGTTCATTTTATTAGTTATGATTATTGTTTAGAAAGCAACCCATAACAATGATGGACAAAGTTGAACATGAGAACATAATGGAAGCTTCGTGCACGTATAGTCCAATTAAGTCTAATTACGTGCTTGAAAACACTAGAGATATCTCAAAGGAAATTAAATTCAAATTCAAATTCAAATGTGCTACCCATAGGTTTGATTTGCGCCAATATCTCCGAGTAGGACTAGAACATGAAATAATTTGAGATTAACTTTTAAAAATTCGTTTGCATTAGGTTCATACCGTATAGTGAATTAAATTTGAACACCTTTGTTCGTTTGATAAAATTTGAAATTCAATTTAAACTCAACTAAATTAGTTAAAATTTGAGAATATACATGTTAAAAATATAAAATTACTCAAATTCGGTTTAACTTTGACTCGATTAAAGTTCGTTGGTGCTTGGTTCGGCTCATGATCAACAAAACTCAAATAGAATTTTAAGTTTGATAGAAAATTCTAATTAAGCTGAAGCAATAATTTATTTGACTTGACTTGGTTCGGTTTAACTTATTTACCCTTCTAAATATGAGATCACGCATCTTATAAAACTCTAATTAGGACGTTTATTTAGATTCTTTTTGTCTCTCTTACTCCCTGTATTCACTTGGTTCGTAAAAATTGACACTTGTCATCGTAGAAAAGGATATTTAAATATTATATGAAAAACTAATTTTAACTCTGTGTGGTGTAAACCTGTGTAAAAATCAAATTTCCTGCAAAAAGACTGAAGAAAGGGTAAAAACAGTTATTCACCCCAAAACAACATGAGTGGGCTTCGGGCCCAACCCACGTCTAGTTTTATCCACTTCTTGGAAGCACTAAATCATAAAACGTTTTAAAGGGTGTTTTACAAGAAAGTGTTTTGGGAAAATGTGTATTGTGAAAACGTGTTAACGTGTATTTGAAGTTCATGTAGCAAATTAATTTATTGAGTTACTCGAGTTTACCTTGATTGAACATAAATTAAGCTCTATTTACTTATTGATTGGTACGAATTCAATAAAAGTTCAAATTAAAATTGAAAAATATAATATTATGTTCCGTTGTAATCACTGACAACTTCATTTTTTAATTATATGCTTTGTATTTTACCATGCTCAAATGAGGGGTATTAGGTCTTCCATTCCAACTTTTTTATACCATTTATGTATTTTACTTAGTTGGATGTATAATATATGCCATCTTGTATTTAGTTTTACACATTAATAATCTTGTGATGTTCAAGCTACTTGAAACATGCTTTACCTCAATCTTATTTCGTATCTTGACTACACCATCTTTGGACCTTAGTCCATACAAAGATTTTTTTTTTCTTCTTTATTTAAGGGATAATTAAGCTTAGTATTTCTACAGTTTGATATAATTACATAAATCATCCCTGTAAAATTGAAAATTACACTAACCACCCTTGATATTTATGAAGATCTTACAGTTAGTTTGAATTGTTAACTCAATTAACTATTTTTGTTGACATCATCAAGAAATGAATGAGTCCTATTTTACCACTATGGTTTGCAGTCAATATTTTGAACAATTTTGTATGATTCAAATACCCATTTGAGGAATTTGTTGTAATACAATTAAACTTAAATGGACTTTCTATATAATATTTTAGAAATCCAAGAACAAAAACATGCAAAGAGATGAGAACGGTGGTTGTAGACTGTAAGAATGCTAAAAGTCTCGATTATATGGGAACTAATTAACTACGTGATGCATATACGTCACTTATCTCAAACAAATATATTATGTATTTCAATAATAAAAATAAAATATAAAATATAAAAAGATAAAATTGGGCATATAATTCGGAACTAGGGGGCATCCTGAACTAGTGGTTCAAATGAAAAATTTGTGTTTGTCTTCACTATTTGTCGAAAATTTTTTGTCTTCACTATCTACAAAGGATTAGCAAGTGCATGGGCCATTTGGATTAGTTTCCGTGTTGCCGCTGCCGCCCGATCAAATCTGCAATTTAGAGCCTCAATTTTGATAACAAGTTTTGTGGCAACTAATCCCTGACGTCATTTGAGAAACCCAATGCTAATCCCGAATTTTCAATTGAGGCCACAAATCCATGGATGATTGGCTTAATCCATGTTTGGTGGTCCCTTTCAATTTGCGAAAATTTTCCAAGTTGCAACACGTGTACGAAACTCAGATATCCTAAAATCTTTTCCCCATCACTAAAATTGAGCCACCTCACCATACATGTTGGATGTATGATATGTCTTAGTCCCCCACCAAAAAACTCCAATCAAGCACAATCCATTGTCCAAACCTCAAAACCTAATCACAGAATTCCAATATTCATTTGTTAGATCCATTTCATCGTTGAATAAAATTAGGCAAGAATCTATGACTATGATGGACAAATGAATGAGTACTATAATTCCAACGTCAAATAGTGAGTTCATTGAATGTTATTCGAGCGAACATGTACTTTTTGTTATTTCAATTAAATCATGATACTCGTTGTGATTTTTCTAATATGACGAAACTTAATTGCTACGAAATATTAATTTCGATAGAACTTGCTGAACATGAGTAGAAGTAATACCAACTTGATCCCCTCGCCTTATCAAGTACCAACACACTAGTAAATTAAATCCAACTCCTAATCGAATCAGGTGTTATGGGCTGACCACTGCCGGTCCCCAAAATAATTAGCAAACTCTACGTTATCAATGAGATTCGAACCTAAATATTTAATATGGGTGTAGTGGTGGGTGAAGTGGAACTTAACTACTAACCAAATATATTGATGATGAGTGAGTGCATATTTAAGTAAATTGTATACCGTTAGATAATATATGATAGTATCTCACTTTACTTTTTAGTTCTTACAGTGGCATCACATTTTCCCATCAAATATTGATACAAGAACTACAGATTAGAATGGTGAGGTTTGATTCACCAACCCCTATAGAGGCATTACTAATTGGTGAACACGTAGCTGTTTTGCATATTTCAGAGAGGACAAAACGATTGATTTTTTATTTAAAAAACAATTATTGATAATTAAAGTGCTTAGTGAAAATATGGCTGTTTTTCCTACAGCTTATGCATGTTTTCAATTTGGTGTTTGACTAAATTAATTTAAAAATGTTTCATATTGGGGATATTTTTAGATCTCATAAGATACTAAATATATTTTGAAAATAATTTCTTTTAAAGTGTTTGAATAGAAAATATTACAGAGCTCATAAAATATTAATGGTGACACTTTTGTAATTAATAAAATTGAAATTCAAAAAGTTTGTTAATGTTTTTAAAACCAAGTTATGAATTCCTTATTCAGAGTTCATTTAGTCGGGTCGACAAATTTCAGGCTCGAGTTTAAACAATTGAAACTCCAGCCGAGCTTGTATGAATTGTAACTTTGTGAGTGAAACTCGAAAGAAACAATTTTTGTTTGTACGTCCCCGACTCTTTTATTATTACTAAATGGTGTGACATAATCGATAAGTCTGCAAAATATAAAAATAATATAATTTTGTTAGAATAAAAATATAAATATATACTAATTTTGTTATAGGAGTATATTATTTGAAACTTTTTAATATATTTTTTATTAAATTAATGATAATTGATATAAAATAATTTTTAAAAATAAAATTAAATGATTAAAAATAAATATAAAAGAAAAAATATAGAATAATGAAGATGAGAGAGAGAGAGAGAGAGTCTATAAAAACGTGGAAAATGGAAAAGAAAACATGAGGAAAAAGAATTGGAAAACAAAGACACCAAATGTAACCGAAAAAAGCAAAGACACCAAAATAGTTATTAAACGACCTTGATACTTTATAAACGAGTACCGATGATGATGATTATTATTATTATTATTATTATTATTATTAAATATCAATTATTAATTGGTTTAGTGGGATGAGATGCTAAATTCATTAGGGTTCAAATTTTATAACTGTAAATGGAGCATTTGAATTTGGAGTATTGTCCTAATAATAAGCCGCTATAGTATCCAATTCAAATTAATCGGTCAATCAATTAAAATCCAAATGACTAAAACAAAATACATAAATGTTACACAATATGTTGATTTTCGAATTTGATTCCAAACTTAAACTTGAACATAATCCATTTATCATAAAATAGCTTGAATATATATAATCAAAAAAATTTACCTTCGACTAGAGTATATAATCTATTTATAGATTCGAACAAGGATAAACTAAGTCAAACACTTAAGTCCCCATTTTTCTTAGATTGTGGAGTTCGAAATTAAACTTCGACCTAAAAATAAGGTTATTGGCTCGACTTATCTGCATCCATACCGTATATAATAGCTTTGATGTTTACTATTTTCCTCACACACGCATAACTACATTTCATCACACCTTCGCCAAAAAAAGCACCACCGCCCAAACCCGACTTTGCGGAACCGAACGCTGCCGTGGAAAGCCAACCGCCACCACCGGCCCCACCACCACCTCCTTCATAGCTGAAAAAAATAACCTTCACACCCTGCAATCCAAATCTTACCCTCCATTTCACGTCTCCCCTAGAGAATCACAGCCGTCGCCTCCGATCCCGCTCTAATATCACCACCTGTACGCGTGTCCACTTGTCAGAAGATCACGGTCAGCACATTTATTTATTTATTAAAAAAACCTTATCTATAAACAGCTCCTCGATTCCTATATATACCCCATTGATACTAATACACACTTGCTCAGCTATAAGCCTATAATCTACTCTACACATCCAAAAACTGATAAATTTTCGATTTTTTTTTTTGCCAAAATTAGATTTGTTTTCTCTGTGATTGCCGGTGTAATTCTTGATATGGCGATGAGTCTACCTCACCAGATCGGAGCAATCTCCGGCACAGCGTTGCCCATGGACGCCGGTGGTCTCTCCGGCGAATCACCGTCGTCCGCCACTGTCTCGGCAATGTGGAGATCGCCGGAGGCGAACAATTTCCGTGGAAGAATGACGAAGAGAAAAGGACCGGAGACGGACCGCGTGTACGTGTCTCCGTCGCCGCCTTTGAGTCCGATCCGCGGCGGGGTGAGGCCGGACTTGTCGGTGGCGGTGCAGGCGCTGATGTCTTCTGTGACCGGTGTTGAGGACGCGCGGGATAGGGAGCACGTGTCCGGAGGAATCGCGCGGGGTGCGGAGAACAAGAAGGGGGTGCCGGTGTTCGTGATGATGCCGTTGGATAGCGTGACGTGGAGCCACACGGTGAACAGGAAAAAGGCGATGAACGCGAGCCTGCAGGCGTTGAAGAGCGCGGGTGTGGAGGGGATTATGATGGATGTTTGGTGGGGTTTGGTGGAGGGGGAGAAACCCGGCGAATACAATTGGGGCGGCTATTCGGAGCTTTTGGAGATGGCGAAGAAACACGGGCTTAAAGTCCAGGCCGTGATGTCATTTCATCAATGCGGTGGAAATGTTGGGGATTCTGTTACGTGAGTTACAGCTCCATTTTTGCTCCTTTCAGTTTCAATTTTATTGATTGATTTTTCTTTTTTCTTTGCTGATTTTTATGATTGAGGAGCGTTTTCGATTCACTAGTCATTGCGCAAATTGATTAATACTTCATCATTTTCTGTAGCATTTTAAATCTTGGCCTGTATTGCCTTTAATCATTAGTTATTGTACTTTCTTCAGAATTCCTCTGCCCAAATGGGCTGTAGAAGAAATGAATAAGGACCCAGAGCTTGCATACACAGACCAATGGGGAAGGAGGAATTTTGAATATGTATCACTTGGATGTGATACCCTTCCAGTACTCAAGGGAAGAACTCCTGTGCAGTGTTATTCAGATTTCATGAGGGCTTTCAGGGACAAATTTGAGCACCTTCTAGGTGACACCATTGTCGTAAGTACCTTTTAAACTTCAAAGGGGAATGGAGTTTTTTTTTATTGCTTTGTCGAAAATATGTCACCTTTTTATGCCATTTCACATTCTTTTACTAAAAGATTGGAAAATGTTCCCTTCTTTAGGAAATTCAAGTTGGAATGGGTCCGGCAGGAGAGCTTCGATACCCGTCGTACCCCGAGCAAAATGGGACATGGAAATTTCCTGGAATTGGAGCTTTTCAGTGTTATGACAAGGTAATGATTCAATCTCTCAATTCATCACTATTTTTGTTGCGACCTCACTTGTGCACCTAATGATTCTGATTGTCCCGCTTATTACTTGTAAATACTTTTTCAAATTTGATACAATGTGGCACTGTTTAAACTATTGGATGTATGAATAGGACCCAAAGCAGGGTCTTATTCAAGAACTTCCCATATCATAGAACATGGTACTTACACATGTTTGTGTCGTTCTGCAGAACATGCTTAGTAGCCTAAAAGCAGCAGCTGAAGCTTTTGGCAAACCTGAGTGGGGTCACACCGGTCCAACAGATGCAGGCCACTACAACAACTGGCCTGAAGACACAAACTTCTTCAAGAAAGAAGGCGGTGGTTGGAATAGCCAGTATGGAGAGTTCTTCCTCTCTTGGTACTCCCAAATGCTCCTTGACCACGGCGAGAGGATACTACAATCAGCCAACAGTGTGTTTGATAATAAACATGTCAAGATATCTGTAAAGATTGCCGGTATCCACTGGCACTATGGGACCCGGTCTCACGCCCCTGAGCTAACCGCAGGCTACTACAACACCCGTTTTCGAGACGGGTATCTTCCCATTGCCCATATGTTGGCTCGCCATGGTGCCATATTTAACTTCACGTGTATCGAGATGAGGGACCATGAACAACCACAGGATGCTTTATGCGCACCCGAGAAGCTCGTGAGGCAGGTGGCTTTAGCCACCCGAGAAGCTCAGGTTCCACTTGCAGGTGAGAACGCCTTGCCTAGATATGATGAATATGCACACGAACAAATACTCCAAGCATCTGCTTTAAACGTCGATGGTAAATCTGGGAATGAGGAGCAGATGTGCGCTTTTACGTATCTGAGGATGAACCCGGATTTGTTTCAGCCGGATAACTGGCGAAAGTTTGTTGGTTTTGTCAAGAAAATGGGAGAAGGAAAAGATGTGCAGCGGTGTTGGGAGCAAGTGGAGCGTGAAGCTGAGCATTTTGTGCATGTCACTCGGCCTGTGGTGCAAGAAGCTGCTGTTGCTCTCACGCACTAGTGTAAATAAGCAATAACATACAAGATAAAAGTATCTATATGTAGTGTATTATTCTAGACATGATAGAATACCAGGAGTGTTAAAAAGTCTTTTTATTTTGCATCCCTTTTTGTTTACCCTTGATTTCTTTCTTATGATCGTCGTCGAGATATTATAGGACGATGATGTTATGTATTTATATGGCTTCTGAATAATGAAATTCTCTATTTTTGACGAGATACCTGTGAAAGCCTAAATTTTTTATACTATCTTTACAATGATTAGCACAACTTGATAATGTAGCAAGTTGTCACGCCTCGATTGATTCATAGAGCGGATATCATGTATCAAGCAAATGGGACGGGCATAAAGAGGTTTCGACTATTCTAGATAGCTCTAGAATAGTCTTATATATTGTAACCATACTTAGAATATTTTTGGCTTTCTAAAAGGGCATACTTGTAAATAGCACTTTAGAAGATTCCATGGAAAATATCTACGAAGTAGGGTCATATTTATAAAAACCCCATTAGAAGGTTCTAGGAGAAATATCTAGAGGAAGGACCTAGAAGCTAATCGTAGCCGTTAGATCAAATGCATCTCTACCCTTCGTTGGAGAGGAGAACAACTATAAATAGGGGACTACTTCTCATTTATAAATTACCAAGCAAGTTTGAGTGAATAAACCAAATTCCTTTCTCACTCTTTCCTTTGTGTGCTTCCTTTCATTTCTTGGTGTTCTCACTTTCATTCTTTTATTCTCCGAAGAGGTAGGCTGACTTAGTTTGTTTCGCAGGGGCGAACTAAGAACTAAGTGCCGCACGGCGTGCTTGAGAGGTCAAGACCGTGACAAAGTGCCCTTCAAATTGATTAAAGTTCAGTTAAGCTTAGCTCTTTTAATTGATTAAACTAAATTTTTAATCAAAGTTCTCAAATTTGATAAAATCTATATAATTCTTTATTTTAACTTGGTTCAAAAATTTCAGCCAAGTGTTAAATATATCATTCATCTTAGAATTCTAATGAATATATATACCATCCAATAGGGAAAATATATTACTGGCATTCGATTGGGATCAAGCTTTCCCACCCATAATTTTAAGAAAAATAATACTTCGTTCTCTCTTGTATAATAATATACCCCTCAAACTCTTCAAATAGACACTTTACCCTTTGAGTTGCTTTGAGTTGCGCTTTTAAGAAAGCAAAATATCTCTTTTAAGGGTTGAACAGTCATCCACTTAACACAAAGTTCTATGGTGGCATAGAATATCATAATTCAAGGGGATAACATATCTATTTTGAAGTTAAATAAGCAGAATATTCTAAGATATGGTTGAAAGGTGATAAATTTTATTCACCCAAAATTTAACCTTGATTTATCTAAGTCTACAAGAACTAGGTGTTTTTTCATCTCACAAATATATTCCCGCGGGCAATTCTTCTTGACAAATATATACTTTTTTTTATCCTTTAAAACAATGATAGTCATTTTCAGTGACGCAGTCGGATAGATGGTTGAACGGTGTAGTCGCTCTCTTCCCCTACCTCCAGAGTCTATAATAAAATTATATTTTGTGTGTATTTTTTAAAAAATTTGAGATTTTTGTACCCCGAAATAATAAAAATATCATTTACGCAAACACCCTCGAGTAAAAAGTAGGATAAAAGAAAAACAAAAGGCAAATGTATGATGCATGGGAAGCACGTTCTATGGGGGAAAAAAAGGGGGCTAAGTTACTATTGTTGTGCAATGCGCAAATCAAAGGCAGCAATTCACGCATCACCAACAATTATAGGATTGAAATGCCACTTGTAATATCTTTATATTAATCAAATAACACTATAAATACCTCATAACCTCAATGTTAATTCTAAATCAATCACACTAAGAGTTGTTTTCTTGACAAACCACCTTTACTTTGAAAGCTTTTGTATTTTCTTGCTTAAAAGAAAAATTCTTTAAAAAGATGTCGAGCGATCAAGTTAATGCAGGAGTGGCCCAAGGCAACACTCAGGTACTCTTAAAATAATTATCATATGTGTTCGTTTCGATTTCAAAGGCACTGCAAGAAAAGTGCAATTGTCGATAACATATCAAGTGATAATGTAAACATTATCATTCATTATGCATACTAAGTGAATATATATATATATATATATATATATATATATATATATATATATATATGTATGTATATTTGTCAAGAAAATAATTTTACATCAACTAGCAACATTTTTGGGTTATTTTACGCTTTGCATCCCTAAATTATACTCTATATATGTTGTGTACACTTGTCTAAACTTTAAAATGTAGCCAAATTGGTCCCTGAACCACAAATATTAGTGCCAATGGCTAATGTATTATGTTTTTTAGAATTAAAAGGGGCTAATTGTTAGATTTTGTGGTTCAGAGAAATAAATGCAATGTATGTTATAGTTTAGGGTTTGCAAAATGTAATCAACCCTAATCTTTTTTATCAAGTTATTAATTATTATAAAAATGTTACTAATTATCAATAGTAAAATCTACGTTAGTAATTCTCATCACCGTTCAATCACACACATATATATATAATATAATAATACAAAATTTGTTGTTATATGATAATTTATAATATTAATGATGATAAAATAAAGGAATTGTCACTTAATACGTGTTGTTAGTAGTAGATTTTGTAGCCCCACCAATAGCTCATGAGTGGATGGTGAATATAATATTGGGCACAGGCCAAGACAGAGGAACTGATGGATTCAGCCAAGAGCACAGCTAGTGCGGCCCAAGAGACGGCCCAAAATGCGGCTGGCTCAGACGAAGCCCAGGCCCAAAGAAGCAAAGAGGATGACGCTGGAATACTTCAGCGGGTAATTAATTCTTAGGATTCTAGGTTTTAAAAAAAAAAATACTTTTTGAATTGTATTTTTATAGTAAATTTTTTTTAAGCTAATCAATTTTTGCTTTTAGATATAGTTATTAAAAGTACTTGAAAGGTTTTTTTATTTAAAATTATTTTGGATAATTTATAAAAAAAAAAGGCACTTTTCGACTCCTTTTTTTTGGCTTTTTTCTTTTTTTAAAAGGCCCAGCCAAACAAAAAAAAAAAAATCCTGAAGTAGTTTTTGTTTTTAAAAAAAAATGCTACTTTTATAAAAAATAAAAAAAAAAACCCTTCCAAATGGGATCTCAATATTTTTATTTATTTATTATAGAAAATATCAAAATAATTTAATATACCATATATAGAATTTAATATTTCCTTTAGCCAGAATATATATATTTTTTATTTAATTTCCTTATTGTTGTTATACAGACCGGAGAGCAGATGGCTAACATGGCTCAAGGTGCCATTGACGGTGTGAAGAACACTCTCGGAATGGGCGAAAAGAAGTGAAATTAGGACAATTTTGTCACGAATAATTTGTCTTCTATTGTTTTATTTAGGAAATTTTAGTGAAAATTTGTTTGGATATTATTGATTTGGGATTTCTTTATAAAAGATCGTCCCCAAAATGTAATAAGAGATTTATCGATCTTACTCTATCATGAGATTGATGGGGTTTTTGGGTTAGCAAATTTTTTCCCTTTTTTTTTTTTTTGTGTGTCTTTCTCTTTTTCCATAAGTAGTAACGAAATTGTCATTTGGTTTGAGAACTCCGTAAATTGAACTATCGGGAAAAAAATGACCTTTAATATTTTCTAACTCTCCTCAAAATTTTACAATTTTTGTCGATGCTTCATCTTTTTACCACTTTTACCTAGTTCTTTCTTTTTCACAAAGAAAATCAAAAAATTTTGCATCTTGTCTATTGTTAGGTAGGGGTGTGAAAACTTTAACATTAAGTGCCATATTTTATTAGAGTACTTGTAACCTATTTTATAGGTTACACTTATCTCACACGTGCTATACAAGTTTTAAGGGCGAATTACATCTACTATCCCTAAGGTATATCCTATTTACAAAAAATACCCCGACCTATGAGAAATTACAATTGCTCCCTGAATTGAGGGGGTAATTATAAATTACACTTAAAAAAAATGAACTTCCAAAATTATCCTTTTGAAAAATTACAATTATCCCCTTGAATTAAGGGGTAATTACAAATTACACCCCCTAAAATTGAAATGACTATTTTGCCCTCAAAGGAGTTTTTTGTTATATTATAAATATTTAAATTTAAAAATATTATCCATATCTAAATATTTTAATATTCCTTTTTCCTTTTCTTTTTTTTCCCCTTTTTCTTTCCCTGGTCTCTCTCTCTCTCTCTCTCTCTCTCTCTCATACACACACACACACACACCTCCATCATTTACCCCAGCCCACCATCTTCCTCTATCGCCTTCCAGAAAGGATTGAGAGGGGAGAGGAGCAAAGAAGGGGAGAGAGAGAAAGATTGAGAGATTGAAGGGGGGGGCGGGGGGAGCTCGAGAGGGAGAGAGAGATTGAGAGGTTGAAAAGGGATGGGGGGAGGGAGAGAGATCGAGAGAGCCGTTGCCGTCGGGGGGGGGGGGGGATAGAGAGAGTAAGAGAAATTTGATTTTTAAAAAAATAATAAGGAAAACAAGAGAAAATAAAAGAAAAAAGGAAAAAAATGATAAAGAAAGGATATTTTTGAATTTTCACACCTATTCTTTTGTTTTAGAAGGGTAATTTTGGAAGTTCATTTTTTTCAGGTGTAATTTGTAATTACCTCCTCAATTCAAGGGGGTAATTATAATTTTTCATAGGTCGGGGTGTTTTTTGTAAATGAGGTATACCTCAGGAATAGTGGGTGTAAGTTTTCCAAGTTTTAATTATGTGCTACCTATTATTTACCTAGAGATTAAATTTTAGTATTAATAATTGAATCTAATTAACCCCATTGTTTAGTATAGTTTTGAAGGAAAATGAAAGAAAAAAAATATTTTTGGTGTTTAGTTACTTTGGAAAATAGTAAACAAAGGAAAATTAGAAATAAAATGTATTATGAAGGGAGAAAGTTTATCTTCTCATGAAACATTAAGGCTAAGAAAAAGAGAGAGAATCATGGAAAAGCATGTCAAACAACCTTAGGTTGAATTTTGATTGAAGGTTTTGGATCCAAAACAACAATTTGAGAGGATGATCGCAAATGATTTTAAATAGGAAGTATTTCAAACTCATCACAATAACTCAATAACTAGCTTAGGGATTTAAAATTATTTGCAAAATGAATCAATCCGAACAAACTTCATTAAATTTATTAGCATGGACTTGAAATCCTAAACTTCAAATCTATCAATTTGAACAAAGCTTTCGACTATCGAATTTATTTGATTTTCCTTTCCTCTCTATTACCGTCTTCCTTTTTTCGTCAAATCTTTGAACCGAACATATGTTGATAAAAACCAAACAATTTGCTCAAAAATCCCAAGTATAAGACATTAAGCAGAGAGGTACACAAGAGAAATTAAGAAGATTTCCTTTTTGTATACGAGGCATATATAACAATAATAAGGATATAAATTATATATATATACACTCTGCTGGTTCTTGCGTGCAAGAATCTTGCAGAGTGGCCTAGCTAATTAAGGGCCCTTAACTAATTGACAAATTATATAACATAAAAGACAACCTTGTACTAATAATGATTTTCTTAAGGTCAAAACTCCTTTATTGGCCTCTGGCTAAGCTTTGTTGCTCTCTTCCTGTGGCTCATAATCCTCAAGCTTTGTCTTAATATATCCATCTCTCTCTCTCTCTTGGTTTCTCTCTCTTCCATTGAGCCTAACTTTGCTTCAAGAAGTCGAACTCTTTCTTCCTTGGCTTGCAGCTCCTTTTTCAGCTCCCTCAATAATTCCTCATCTTCCTCTCTTTTGCAACACAGTCTTTCTTCTAAAAAATAACGAAAATATGTAATTCATAAACAACTGCTTCAATTTAATTCCTTACAGAGCAAATATGGGACAAAGTTATATCCAAAACGATCACTCAAATGTTATATTTTAAGGCAGCAAAATTTCATTTTCTGTATAATGATGATTGTTTTGTACTTAAAAAGATGGGAAAAAGAAAAAGAAAAAGAAAAAAAAAAAGAGAGATGAAGAAATTAATAGCATTCGACCCCTTTATTAGTTGAAAATAATAAAACAGACCTCATATTAATTACCATAAAAAACCCCGTAAAAAAATTATATTAATTGTTCGTCGTTCCCTTTTGTATGTTTGTTCATAAAACCTATAGAAGTTCCCCCAAATCTTTATAGGATTTTCTCTTTAGATATCAAAATTTTGTCCCGCAAAACTATAAGCACATTGCATATTCTGCAAGAACTGCTGCTACTAATAAAAATGTGACATTTTTTTTCTTTAGACAATCAAAACAAGAAAAAAAGAAAAATCTCAAGTAAATTAATTATACCTTGATGTGTCCTCTGAATGAGATCATCAAGCTCCAGTTTGATAGCAAAATAGAGCTTTTTCCATCTCTCCACAGTCTCATCTCTCTTCCTCTGCTGTTGGTCCTGCAATGAGCCCCCCATCGTCATCATCATCGTCGTCAAATCACACTCTAATTGCTTCTTCTCTTCCAAAACCTCCCTAACTTTGTCGATCTCCTCTTTGAACCTCCTCCTCTCGTTCTTCCACTCGGCCTGCTTGAAAGCGAACACCATAAGCTCGCTCTCGTACGCTTGCCTCTCCGCCTCTCGTATGCGCATTACCTCATTCATCTCGCCCTGAACCACCCGGATTTTGTTCTTCAATCCTTCCACGACTCGTTCGGTGTTGGTGCTGCGGCTGCTGCTGGTGGTTTTGGTTTGAGAGCTGCCCATGTTGTGTCTGTGTGTGTGTTGTGTGTTTTTTTCGCAAGAATTTGGTGTTGGAATTGATAAGGGTAGCGGTGGCAAAGAGGTGTTTATGTTTGTGTGTGTATGATGCTTGGTTAAGCTGGCCTTTTGTTCATGAGTTTTTTGAGGACATGGGGGTGTGGGGGTGTTTGCATTTTAAAGGGGGAGGGAATGTTAGGAGTGGATTGTTTGGTGAAATTGCCCAATAATTGATATGGGGCTTGCCATTTATTTTGCCTAAAGTACAAGTTTTAGGTAAAACCTTTGCACAGATCTTTAGGTTTTCTATTTCGTTGGATTTATTACATGAGCAAAATTGCATTTTTTTTTTTGGATCTCAACCTAGGGCACCTAGTACTTTGGTCCTCTAACGTACCTAATTTCAAATTTAGTCATGAAATTTAAAACCCTATTCATATTTATACTCCTGATTTTTGGTGAATTTGGCCTTGAATTCACACGTTAAGTCCTCCAATTTAACATTTTTGATACGGTTTAACTCACCAAAAAACAGGGGCATGACCGTTATCAATTACAAATATAAATCTAAACACGTATTTTCTTGTCAGATGGAGTAAATCTGTGAGACTTGGATTTGCGATCCTATGGAGGATTAATTGAGAACAAATTAGGGTTCGTTTTGGAGATATATAAAATGAAATTTTAATTCAAAAATTAGGAGTGTAATTTTTTGGAATAGTTATTAGAGTAAATACTGAAACTATGAAAGTATCGTCACACCCTATTCCACACAAGTAGTTTGACTGAAATTCCACCGTATGATCGGAATTGTTAAATCGGAGGATTGAATGTGTGAAGTAAGAACTAAATTATTTTCCAAAATTATGACTAAAGTGCAAATAAAAGTTAAATTTCAAGATTAAATTTGAAGTTATAGAGTTATAGGACTATAAGTGCCAGATCCTCGAAGGGCCAAAAATGTAATTTTACCCTTTGCACGATTACCATCCTACATAAATTAAATATGTTTTGGAAAAATATTTGATTATGTATTACACACACACACACATATATATATATGCTTCAAAGACCCACTTATATAATGCTAACAAAAAATTCTAGAAATATTCACAATTATCTCCACGCATGTGAGAGATATTTAAGAAGGAACAGGACACTAGATGAACTTGTGAAGCTGTTTTACAAATTAAAATTTTATAAAGCACTTGGGATAATGAGTACATATATTGACATACTATATTTAACTTGGTTGTGTGTTAATAATAAATTCATCGTAACTAACATTTATAATGTTTATAACCTCATTTAATTCAAATGATTAGAATTCACCCTTCAAAAAATTTAAAAAAAAAAACATACATCTAATAGCATCTAAAAACAATTCCAAGATAGAAGAAGAGCTTATATAATTCGAAAGAAGGGCCCGGGGGCAAGCGATTCACACAATGTTCCTAGTCCAGGTTATTTTTTTCAAACTTGTAATAATTGAAAATTTTAAATCTCCGACAACTTTTAGATTCATGGTTGGATATGAAAATAAATTTGAGCCTCTAAAACTGGTATCTTACACCCCTCACCAACGTACGTGAAATTGTAAGTACCCTAGAAATTCACTTTGAAAAAACACGCTCCCTCTCGTAGTCCCATTAATGTAAACCACCAGTAGTAGTGTAATTATTAATTATTGCCCCCTACACACACACACACACACATATATGTATATATACAATATTTCTACTGTTATAGAAAAGGCTCCTCCCATTAACTCCAATCATTTATGGTTACACTCAAAATTTGCTCGTGAGAGGGGGGGCCTCCCTTTCTTTCTCATTCGTGGCCCACACACACACATATATTTCAGATGTGTGACAATTAGTAAATTATTTATGTATAGATGGATATATATTATATGGATACATAGAAAAAGGGGCAAAAAAGGTTAGGCTTTAGTAGTAGTAAGAATTGATTGATATAGCTTGTATAAAGTGGTCACATGTAAATAATTTAGGTGCAATTTGGACATATTAGGTGATATGTGATGTTTTTGTCAGCAGAATGGCCTACATATTTTGCAGGGAATATGCATTGGGAATTTATTAGCTGACAAGTACTTGGATACAACCAGCATCCAAAGACTCACATTCAAATTTTTTTTTTCTTTACTTTTTTTTGTTTTAAAAAAAGTCTTTTTAATTATTTTTTTATTAGAATTTTTTAGAAGACGAAATTATGAGTTTGAACCTTAAATCTCTCCTTAGATAAGAGAGAATAATGCCATTTGACCTCGAAAACTAAGGGGTGTACACAGATATATAGATATATCATATTGAGGGTTCAACTCAAGCTCGATTACAAGATTTTGCAAATAAATGTAATTTTAATTTGTCTACTTTAATCTTTGAGCAATTGTGGTGTAAGTGTCATTTAATT
Organism: Petrea volubilis; assembly: GCA_026212405.1. Classification (NCBI taxonomy): domain Eukaryota; kingdom Viridiplantae; phylum Streptophyta; class Magnoliopsida; order Lamiales; family Verbenaceae; genus Petrea; species Petrea volubilis. Next base: position 18,592,220 of record CM047884.1, read on the forward strand.
AGTGGTTAGACCTAACAAAATCATTTCTTTTTTTGTTTTTTTTTTTTTGAGAACAACTAAGTTTGGGATGCATTATTTCTCTTCCCAGTCTTCCACACAAGAAAGAGGTGGGAAAAATTCCTCTTCTTGTGTCCAAAGAGTAATGATTTTTGATTTTGACAAAAATTCTTAGTTTTGGCTTTGATTTTTTAAATAGATCAAAACATTTTTTTTGTGGCGATTTATTACAATAAAGTATCAGACAAACAAAAAATAAAACTTATTTGTCATTAAAACAAAAAAGACTTTGATTCTTAAGAACCCAACGACCATTTAATATATTTCGTTCAATTATACTAATAATACATATATAACAAATATAATTATCCAAAGTACATATCAAACTATTTCATAAGAATAACGATCATGATCAAACTAGAATAAAGAAATTACTAATAAAGCAAATCAAAGACCCACACATTTTAATGTAAAATGAAACCTTATATCTCATAGTTTTACCTTCCGTTTGATTTTTGGATTTTGGTAAGAAAAATAAAAATAAATTTTTTTTTCTTGCTTTATATGATAGTAATCGTCACTTTAATTTTTTATCCTTATTATTTTCCTCATATTTTTTCCCAACAACATTCATGTTCCAAACATAGCATTAGGGTCTCAATTTTGTCAATTGAACCAGCTCTTATCCGCTATAAAATAACTTTTAACTTTTGACATTTTGTAAAAATGGAACTGTCTAAATTAAAATAATTATTGGTGAAATTTTATTAAACGTAAAAATGGAGTTTTTAACCAACCAAACTTTAATAATTTCAATTCTTCGGCTAATCATTTTTTTCCTTTTTGCCCAAAAGTGGGTGAAACTCAAACTCAAGTCACCTTTAGTTATTGTGACAAAAGGTGTCGTCCACGTCGGTCCTATCAAAGAGCATATCAGTTAAATCAATCGCTAGAAAAATGGCAAAATCTCAAAATTTGAATCCTTAACAGGGGGAGACCAAAGGGTTGGAACATGCAGTCATTCACCCTAAAATTTTGAATTTTATCGGCTCTAAATTATAAAAATTAGTAATATCGACACATTCGATTTGTATGTATAATAAAAAAATAATTTAATTTAGTAACATATTAATTTTTTTGGTAGTATCTATACTATTAAAATATTTTTGGTTATTTTTAATGGGTTTATAAAATTAGTAATAAGTAAAAATAAAATAATGTAATATAAAAAATTAAGAAAATAATTACAAAAAAATTAAAAATGATATTAGAGAGTATTGAAAGATAAAAGATGATAGAGAGAGGGAGGGGGAGAGAAAAATGAAGATACAATAAAAAGAAGGGTAAAATACACTTTGCAGCTTAAACTATTGATAATGTATCATTTATCCCCTCGAACTATGATAATACACCTGTAAATATATATTTTCAATTATGCCCCTAAACATTCATTTCTTTTTTTCTTTTCTATTAGTTTTTTTCTTTTTCTTTATTTATCTCTATATCTTTCTATCTAGCCACCTACTAAATTTGAACATTGAATTGTTACATATTTAAATCAAACAAATTTAAAATTAATGGTAACTTATATGTAGGCGGGCTCTCTATTGTTAAATAATATATTTTTAAATTAAATATTATTTAAATTACTCGTTTATCGTATGTTATCATTTCACATTCCATCAATAAAATGAAAGTTATTATTAAATTAATTTTATTAGTGAATTAATTGCATCTAATCAAAATTAATTAGGGAACTAAAAACTAAAGTTTAGTTGATCATATATAGTTAAATTATATTTAGTTCAACATATATATTTAAAATTTATTCCAATTTAAATACTTTATGTGTACTATTGACTAGTATATATATATATATATAAATTTATTAATAGAATTATTAGTTATTCAATTATTTTATTGAAAAGTTTTATAATAAATTAGTTATAATTTGAAATTTGGTGGTTGTAAAATACTATTTCATTTTTCAGTAATATTGATGACATCTTAAAAGCATTTTTTTTTAAATTAAATTAAAACCTTTCTAAATTTAAAATAAGTGATGAGAGTGGTGCACATTGTTATTATTTTTCATTTATTTTAGATGTGGTTTGAATATGTGATTGAAGTGTAAGAAAATGTTAATCAAAGTTAGAAATAATTAAAAAAGGAAAAATCAAAAGAGACGAAAGTAATAAGTAAACTATAAGTGAATGAAATAAAGGGTGTTTATGTCAAACTCATATTTAATTAAGGGGTTAAATGATACACTCTCGTTATTTAGGGGGATAAGCGTTACTTTTTATAGTTGAGGGAGATGAATGATACAAATTGCTAGTTTAGGGGTGCAAACTGTATTTTGCCCTAAAAAATGTGCAAGAGGAGATGAGATAGAAAGTAAAAAATTATAAAGAAAAAAAAAAAGAATACCAAAAAAATGAGCAAACAAAAAATAGTTACTAAATGGTGTTGTTCCTTTATATAATAATATCGATAATAGTATAGATATCTTTAATATTTGATGAAATTTTGATTTCACCCAAAAAATAATAACAATAATTACTCCATCCCTGCGAGTGATCCAGTTATTTAAAGGAAAAAAACAAAAAAAAAAAAATAGTGGGGCTACAACTTCAAATTTGGAGTGTTATAAGGAACAATAAAGGAGATTTTTCTTTTCTTTTTTTTTTTTTCCCAGAAGGAACTTCACAATTCCTTTTCTCTCCCAGAAAAAGTGTGCAGTGATATACGGAGGCAAATTCCTGAGTCCTGACACCAATCTAATCTGTATTCTGAATATTTCCAAATTTAATTTATTCTCTTACCTTAATACTGCCAATTGCAGGGCCATAAATACAAATATTTCTAATTACGGAGCTTTCAATTTATTGTTTTTTAATATCTTTTAAGGATTCTTGATCGGACATTCAGCTGAAATTTTATTTATTTATTTTGATTTGGGTAAAAAATATTGCATATTTGCCAAATCAATTTTAACTATGTATATGACTTATATTAATAACTGCCACATAATTTTAATTTTGTTTTGGCTTCATCAATTCAGGCCATATTTGTCCTATGGACCTGGGCCCTGGACACACACACACACACATATTATAATACGCCGACACACCGCACCACATACGTATCCAACTAGGAATCCAACCGCGTCTCTAAAGACTAGACATGTTCATTAGACCAAAGGGTCATAATTATCAGAGACTTTTAAATAGAATACAATGTTATTCATGAAAAACAAAGAGAAAAATAATGTAATGATGTGGTATTATTAATAACTAGTCGGTGGAGCACACTCGATATGCATTCAAAATAAAAAAATAAATTATAATCTAATTACATATTTAAATTATAATTATAAAATTCAAATATTAATTAGATTTTATGCATTATTATATGTGTTTTAATTATTTGTAATGTATGTATTTTATTAAATTTGTTATAAAAAATAACTTAAAATGAATATAGAATTATAAGATTAACAAATAAATAAGAAATAAAAAGTTGAAAAACAGAAGATAAAAGAGATATGAAAAAATAAAATATATATATATATATATATATTGATAGAAGAGCGAGAATAAGAAAATAAATAAACTAAAAACATGTTAATAGGGAGAGAAGACAGATCACTGAGAATATAACTGACAGTTGATACAGCAAAAGAGTTCAAAGAGACTGAGGTAGTTTTAGACCCCCAAAATATTTTGTTAACAGTATAGATAATACACCATTGTTTGTTTTCTATTGTCATTTTGTTTAATACGTGATGTGTATATTATTTTAGTAATATTCTAAAATATTTTTATACTTCGTTAGTTTTATTTTTTTATAATGTATTAAATTTATTATTGGTTATTTAGTTTTCGGTTTTTAATTATTATGTACTGTGAATTGAATTGAATTTTCTATTGAGCTTCAAATAGATGCGATTCCAAGGAATTTTTGCCTACACATTTAATAGAGAAAAAGTAAGTCTTACAGTCATTAATTCAGAGGAGCTGAATGAGACATGACTAGGTGTCAAGTGTATTTAACCCTATTGGCTAAATTACTCTTATACATATGAACAACAATTTATCACAAATGGAAAATTTTCTTCTGTACGGGGTATTTGTTTTCACCCATACACTAAATGATAAAGAGTACATATTCAATCACATTATATATATATATATATATATATATAGAATATGTGGTACGACGTGAACTCTTGGATGTATATATTGAGTCGGTAGAAGAATTTCCCATATCAAATGATGTATTAAGAAAATACTATTGAGAATGAATCCATAATTGCGTCATAAAATACTCAATTTCTCTTACTTGCTTAGCTTGGCCACTATTGCTATAAGAAATCACTCCATTCATTAATAGAAAATTTAGAATGAAGGTATTATGTCACAAATTTAAAGTATTTGTAATGAATTAGTAACAAAATTAAATATAAATAGTACTAAAGAACTAATAAGTGACAAAATAATTATTAATAAATTTATTATATACAAAATTTGTCATAGAAATTCAATTTATAATGAACTGATTTATTAATATTGAAGGAACCACGTTCTTATAGTGTATTTGGAACCTTTTCTTTGCCTAGACGATGCAAATGACTAGATTTAATTTAGAGGATGTTATTTGATATTTTAAAGAATTTATAAGGTTAGCCAAACAACTTTTATTCCAATTTTCAAACTAGTTCCACTTTTGGGGGCATAAAAAAAAGAACCGTCAAGCCTAATCTACGTTCTTCCACCCAAAGAAAAGGCTAGCTTCGACTACCAATTTGGAAGAAGTGAAAATCATTGCTTTGGAAAGTAAAAAAGATTTAGAAGAGATGAGCACGTGATTAATTACTTTTTATGGTGGACCATCTTAAGAACTTTCTTGATTATACACCTTCTCATTACTTTTACTACAATTCAGTCATTTATTCACTTGAATTCTATGCAAATTTACTCTCTCTATATCGTATTGTTAATGGTTTTAGCATCTTATTTTTGTCTCAAAATATTTATTTTATGAATACAATATAATACTTAATGCATTTTTTTTAAAAAAAAATATATCCTCATAATAAATGCAATTCCTATAGTTTCACGATTATTACAGAACTTATATTTTCAAAACATATTTAAGACATTACTCAAGTGGATTGTATTAATAATTTCTTTTTAATCCTTGTAAATAATATTAAACGATTAATAATATAAACTATTGAATAAATAGACTTAGGTTTAATTCACTCTCAAAAGTTAATTCATAAAATAAGAGTAACAAATTATTTAAAGTATTATAAGCTACATTATATAATTGTATTTTATCGATACGAGAAATTTAATATGAGAACGAGATAATTGTTCTCTTGACCCGCCATTGTACTTTCGGTTGTGAAAAATGTGAAGAAAGAAAGAAAATAAAGGCGGAGAGCGAGCGAGCAGGGCAGTTGAAATTTATTAGTTCATTGACTTTCTGTGGTTCGCTTAGGCATACAAAAATAAATAACCAGATTAAGCAGCAAGCAATGCAACAAAATTTGCTCACTTATTAATACACCCTTGCCAGTATGATAGGTTAAAAATGAAAAAGGTCCACATATTAAATTGTTGGGATTTATAAAATATTGAGAAAATTACACTTAGACTTCCTAATATTCGGTTAAATTATAATTAGACCCCCTAATTATAAAAAATTATACATACCTCTCTTGAGATTTAGATCCTGTTAACAAGTAGTATATTCTGGTCATTTATACACCATGATTTGTTTTTGTAAGCAAAAATTATAGCGGAACTCCAATTTTATCATTTTTTTCAAAAATTCAAGCCTTTTTGTAAACAATAATACTATTATTGAAATTGAAAATTGTCATCAAGAAAATAGATGAACTCGTCATTTTACGTTTAACCTGAATTGTGGGATTTTTTAAAATTTTTTCTTAACATTCCGACAAGCATAAAAAAGTCATTTCATTATTTTTTCTTTAAATGTTAACCAAATCCAAATCTCAAGAGAGGTATGTATAATTTTCTATACATAAGGGGATCTAATTATAATTTGATCGAACCTTATGGGGTCTAAGTGTAATTTTCCTCAAAATATTAATCAAGCCTAACCCCTTAAAAGGGGACCTGAATACTACCTTAATTGACTGCGTCAGCAAAGGTCAGTCAACCTTTTCCCTCTCATCAACGGCTTATACCAAATGGGGCCCCCGTAGGTCACGGTCAAAATCCAAACCGTACGATCCAGATAATGGGTCCCACATGAATCTGTTACGAGCTGATCGGGTCTGTTGGTTGTTGATCTTTGATTTCCAAGAATGCCCCTCAGCTTATCCAGTTTTAACAGAAACAACACACATACTTTTGACTAAGCACAAAGGCACCATAATTATTTTTTCAAATGTTCAACTATGGTAATATTATTTTGGGTTTTCACATCATCACAATTATTATACACTTGATTTGTTTGAAAAAGTTCTTTTTTTAATTAGAAATTCAGATTTTTTTTGTTTGTTGTGTTGTTAGGAGTGTGATAAAGTGTTAAATTTATATGTTTCAGTACAATAAGGGGCATGCAATGAATAAACACTGCTGAGAAAGGAAAGTTTTCAAAGCAAATATATATAGTTTAATTTATTTTTATTTAGTTTAATTTATTTTTATATTATTGACTAATATATTGGAAAAGCCAAAGAACACTACAAGGGTATTTATGCCATTTACCATAGAAAGGGTATCCATGTCATTTACCCCCCAAATTATGTAAATTGTGGTTATGTTAGTTAATCAGACGGGGTTATCTTATTTAATATTTAACCTAATTTGCATGGCACAGAGTGTTCGTGAATTAAACAAAGATTAATAAATAAACCCCATTGCTTCAAAAAAAAAAAAAAAGATTAATAGATTAACCCCATTAAGGGTTTGCCTAAGCACGTTATATAACTCCTTCACATTTATTCAATACCTACAATCATATAACAAAAACTTGTTTGTTAGAAACAAATTTATTTAAATTTAGCAATTATATAAGTAACTTAAAATTGTAATCACTAGTGAATTTTTTTTTTTTTTTGATAGCCAAAGTCGCGGGAGGAGCACTCTCGGGATGTTATATCACTACAAGTAACTTATCAGTGTACAAGAAATGAGTAATACAAGCTGAGGCCTTGCCCCTCCAAATGTTATGTACATCTAAGCTACTTGAGGTAAATTTTGCAAGAGAATGAGCCACTTGGTTAGTTGTACGGCAGATATGACAGACAAACATCTTCGAAGGACTTCGCAATTTCTAGGTTCCACAATATTACCCAGTCGAGAGATACACATTGCGGACTTCCGAGTGCAGTTCGCCGCCACCAAACAATCCCCCTCCAGGCAGATTTTGCCCAAAGCTTTGCTACGTGCCCACTTGAGTCCTTCTTCAACAGCTTGAATCTCCATAGCCAATGGTTCCGGATTACCATAAATCACTAGTGAATTTGTTGAATCGGGATCATTAACATTTTAATCTAATTTTACATTTTTCTAAAGAAATATTTGTTTACATAAACTCACCACTAATGTCGAGCGAAATTTAGCAATCCCCATGTTAATATATTATTTTGGAGCCAGTGAATATTTATTAAGAACATGAATTCAAATGAATGACTTACCAAAAAAAAAAAAAAAATCGAATGAATGATGTAATGACTTAAACCTGATCATTAAATTTAAAATCTTAACTTTGGCAATTGTAACTTTGTCTCTATTTTTTTTCTTCTTTTAATGATAAGTAAATTAATTTCATTCTTTTACTAGGAAAATAAATGAGCCTACAGACATTGTAGTTTTGTATTCATGTCCTTGTCGTTAAGAACATTGTTTAATTACTAGTCTCTAGCAAGGCTCGTACCTTAAAGAAGAAAAAGGTAAATAAATAAATAAAACATTTCTTTATTTGTTTCATTTAATTACATTTACATTGCGTTTGGCAGAGGAAAGAAAATAGGGAGGAAAGAAAATGAAAGGAAAGAAAATAGTGGATTTTAATTTTCCACATATATGTTTGGTTGAAAAGAAAATAGATGGAAGGAAAATAGAAATTTATTTATTTTCCCTTGTTTGTTTGAATGGAAAAACGAAAGGAAAGAAAATGATTTCTATATTAAATGACAATTATACCCTTATATCATTATAAATTATAATTATTTTATGAATTCATGTATTAAAATAGATTAATAAATTTGTCTAAAAAACATAGATTAATAAAATTAAACTAAATAAGTATAATGTGAATAAAATATATAAATTAATATAATGAAATATTTGTTTACATTGTGTCAAATGACAACTACAATCTTATATAATTATAAATATAATTAAGTTATAAATATAATTATGCCTTAGATAGTTTAATGAAAATAAATAAATAAATATGTGAAATATATTTTTACTGTATTATACAAATGAACACGTCATATTTGCTATTTAAAAAATACAATGATTCGTACTAGTAGAAGAAACAATATTACTTAAACGCCTAGTTATACATATGGACAATTTTGAAAATCTTGTTTTATAAATATCCTTGCATTATTTTCCTCTCCTTTTCCATTCGATTTGGGTGGAAAAAAAATCAGTGGGCCCCATACTTATTTTTCTATCATCAATTTCTTTCCTTCCCTTTTCCTCCCACAACCAAACAAGGAAAAATATGCATTTTTCTTCCAATTTCCTTCCATCCCCTCCCCTTCCTCCCATTTTCCACCCTACCAAACGAAATCTTATTGTTTAATGATTTAGGTTTTAGAGCATGTTAGCAAATTAGTAAGTATAGCATTTTTTCAAATTTATGCATATGTAAATTTCCATGGGAATACCTAGAGGCATTCTACATTAATGCCCATAATTTTCAACATCAGCTTGCGTATATTTATTACTATAACTCGAGAATATATTCTAATGTCCAATTGCAGTTACTTCTAAGTTTAAAATAATTGACTTGTGATTTGCCAATAGTTAATATTCATGAGTGGATCCTAAGTAGTACTAGAAGAAACATTAATGTCCCCCGTCCTTGATTACCTAATTTATAAGGAACACTAAGTGCTAGTACTTGATATTGTGCGTCTATAACTTAGTTTCAATGAACTACTAAAGCAAACATCAATTTCATTGATTTAGATAGTGCTTCTACTGAACTTTGACTAACTAAACATTAGAACTAAATAGGGTTGAATGCAATTTCGGTCTTACAAATATGCCTTATTTTAATTTTAATCCCATTTGTTTTTACTTTTCTCAATTTTGATCCCACAAGTTATATTTTTTTAATAATTTTGGGATTTTTGTTTTAGCTTTTGTCAATTGTTTAATAGTCAAAGCACACACGAAGCACGTGACCATTAAATCTATTTAGATAAGCATTGTATTGTGTCTCCTTCTCCAACCATTGATCTATGTGGAATTCTTAAGCAAACAAGAACCCAATTTTGTTTCTTTATCCTAATTTTCCCTTTTAGTATTGTTTATTTTTCCTCCAAAATGATAGATCGACAGTCATAATACATATCATTCTTTCCCTTCAAAATCAACAGTGAGTTGAGATTAACGGCTAAGTGCCTTGAGCGTGCATTCTCCATTAAATAATTGACGGAAAGTGAAAAAAAGTCCCAAAATTGTTACAAAATAGAATTTATGGGATTAAAAATTAAAAATAGTAAAACGAATTAGATTAAAATTAGACTAAGTGTCACGCCTGGACAATTCGAGCGCGCACAGGCTCATCCATGAGCGGGACAAAGGCATGGAGGTTCCGGAAGATTCTCCAAAGTTATAGGAAGTTGTGGAATTGTATAGCAAATAAAAGAGGATTCTAGAAAGGAGGATCCTAGAATGTTCCGTTAATGCTTCATTGTAAATATCTTGTCGAATAGTTTAGAAGACTATTTGTAGCCGTAGGATTCAGTTGATCTCAACCGTACATTGAAGGAGGAGATTAGTATAAATAGGTGTAGGATTTCATTTGTAAATCATCCAAATATTGAGTAGTTAGAGAATACTGAGGAGTGTTAAGGAAAGCTTTTATGTTCTTGTGTTCTCTTGTGCCAACTTCCTAAGCCTTTCACACATGAGCACGTTCGGGAAATGTTGGCTTAGTTAGTTCGCAAGGCACAACGAGGGGCAAAGTGTCACATGGGAGTTTGGAAGGTCTAAGTCCGTGACATAAGACATATTTGTGGATCAAAATTACAATTACCTTGTACGAAATATATAATTAAAAGCAAAAAATATTACATAAATTATGTGACAAATGGAAAGCAAAGAAAAATAAAGACTGACATTGCATTCAAATTATTTTTCTTTTATAATTTTATTTTACGGCAAGGTAGGATATAAATTAAAGATTGAAATAGTATTCGTAATATAATGCAATCGAGACATATCAAGAAGAAAAATGAGGTTTTAAAAAAACAAAAAGGTAAAAATCTATAAAAAAATTGTAATTAACTCCAGTGTTATGATAGATACAAATTAGTTTTAAAATGTTTGAAATTAAGATATAACAATTAATTTGAATTAACTTTATCCTTTTTTAAGTTAATCCAAAATTTTCAATAATATAGTCCGTCTAGTATCTTAAAATTCCCAAACTCGCAAATAGAACATTCTCCAGGGGCATTATGGGCACGCCAAAGGTGCCCTCACCGTTTACGCATTCTGTTGTGGTTGCTTTGTAGTTTTTGTTTTTATAGAAAAGAAGAAAAACGAGAAACCCAATATAGAGAGGAAAATAAAAGGAGAAACACATAAACATAAAGAGAGAAAGCATCACGTAGAGAGAGAGCGAGCATCACATTGTGGAAATTTATTTTTTCCATTCCCTTAGGGAAAGGAAAAACTAGTTGCAGAGGGGGGTGAGATTTTTGGTTTTTCTTGCAAATCTCATAATACATACATATATTTACGTGTATGTATATACATGTTTGCACACACCAACACACGTACCCACTGAGAGATTTATGTTGAGGCTAAGGTCCATAATCACATCCTCTGCGACGCTTCCCGTGTGATTGTGAACCCTCATTCTCGTATTACAGAGGAAAACGAAAGCAGAAGACGAGTGATTGATATTGTAGCGGGTGTTCGTAATATACACGCAAATATACATTGTGGTTATACATATACGTGCATGGTTTGAAGAAATATTTGATGGGTTTTTGCCCATTGGTCACTTGAAGATATTTCTTTGGGGTCTGACTGCCTCCGATTCTGGAAATGGTATGTTTGATGCATTTTTGGTTGTGGGTTTTGGTGGGTGGGGTGGAGAATTTTTGCATTTTGGTTTTTGTTTGTTGTTTTGCACAATGGTGAGCTTAACGTGATAATGTACAGGGCAGATTTCAAGTAAGCATTTCTGGGGTGTTGTGTTAAGGTTGAGAGCTTGGACTAGTTTGGAGTTGTTCTTACTCTAGTTTGGGAAGAGAAAAGGCCTTTCTGGTTAACTTGCATTTTTCTTAATAAGTTTTCTGGGTTTTTTTTTTCTCCATGGAATCCACCTAGCGTGCTGTTGAAATTTTTGGTCAAATTTTTGAATCTTTGGATTCTGTATGCTTTGATCTTTGTACAATATACAGTAACAAGCTTGTATGAGGGTATAACGTGACAACATGTAAATGGTTTTTCAGCATTTTGTGCATAAACTCATGGTGTTATGGTTACAAAATTTTGTTTGTTCCCCACTTGCAGTTTTTTAACTGCAGGCTGTGTAATTAAACTGCATTGTCTGATGTCCGTGTGTTAATATGAAAGTTGAAATTCTAGTGTTGTATTAGTAAATGAAAAGTGTCTCTTTAATTCTTTGAGAGTAATTAGTCCAGGGAAAGAATTGACAGGGTACTAAAGCCTAGCAGTGGCCATTTTTTCCTTCCTCTTTTGTTTTTGTTGTGATAGTGCCAAACACTGGGGGTGGGCGGTGGATTGATTGCATAAAAGATGATGAGAATTCATTCATTTATTTATTTTCTCCTTGTTTTTGTATAGGATGGAAGATTTCTGAAATATTCTTTTCTTTCTACTTATGCAGTCGTGTGTGATAAGGTTCCAAAAGAAACTATGAGAGCCAGGGTTAATTTTATGGCACATAAGTGGGTTTCAGTTTTTGATTTTTTCTATATTTTGTTGGGTCTTGTCACAAGTTGCTAAATGTACTTGCATTTTACTGTTTCCTGATGTTTGTTTTGGCTGCTAAATTGTTTGAATGAAACTCAGATCTCGGTGCTACAGCCTAGACAATTGCAGTATATTCTACTTATGAAATAAATTGCCTACCCATACATTGTTTTTGCTTAGATAGCTTTTTCAAAAGTTGACCAATAGCATCTTCACTTGTCATTCAGGCTGCTCTGTCCAGTATAGCGGTTGGATCTCATGTGTGGGTGGAGGATCCTGAGGTAGCTTGGATTGATGGGGAAGCTGTGGAAGTTAAGGGCAAAGAGATCAAAGTAAATTGTACATCAGGGAAGACAGTAAGTATTTCATGTGTGGATTCTCTCGCCACACGTGTAACATAGAATATTTAGTATGACCAATTATTTTTTGTCAATTCTTTTCTTACAGATGTGCTCCTCATTTTATTTTACTTTATTTTTCTTTTTCATGTCTTAAAAATGCTGAAATAGTGAGCTCTCTGCATGTTGGCAATGGTTCAAATGTTTCGAGATTTTCTTTCCTTGTGTGTGTGTTGATGGTGGGTTGATTTCAGCAGTTATATCATCTTTGTGAATATATTCGGTTATTGAATTGGAGTATCTTAACTCTGACATTGAAGTAATATCTATGTATCTGCGCATCTGTTCTTAGTTTCGGTCTGATTTATGATTGAACTCACATTTTGTATGGTATATTGCTTGCCTCGTTTGCGGATTTCTGAAATATGATGATAAGAAAAGAGCCTTTATAGTGGTAATTATTTGTGGATTCGATAGCAGGGATCGTTCTATAAGCCAGGGAAAATCTTGAATACGGACTAGCTCTAACTGTTTTATCTTATCTTCACCTTGTAGACTGTTGCTAATGTTGCCAATGTATACCCAAAAGATCCTGACGCACCTCCCTGTGGCGTGGAAGATATGACAAGGCTAGCTTATCTGCATGAGCCAGGCGTTCTGTACAATCTAAGATGTAGATATGATACGGATGAAATATATGTGAGTAGTTTTTAAGGCATGAATGGTTCTTTCTTTTCTTCTCCGTTTTTTTTTCTATTTCTTTTTGTGTACGTTGCGCTGTACAATTTCATGAAGCAAATGGAGGTGGTTTTTGCAGACATATACAGGTCATATTTTGATAGCAGTGAACCCATTTAAACGGCTACCTCATCTATACAATAATCATATGATGGATCAATACAAAGGAATGGCACTTGGGGAGCTGAGTCCACACCCTTTTGCTATAGCAGATGCTGCATACAGGCAATATTTTGTGTTCTTGAGGATGTTTAAGCATTGATGAATGATGATAGCCCTGCTACTTTTTCATGTGCCTTGCCAACAACTGTACTGCACTTCTGAATGCAGGCAGATGATTAATGAGGGCATAAGCCAGTCCATTTTGGTGAGTGGAGAGAGTGGAGCTGGTAAAACTGAAAGTACTAAGATGCTAATGCAGTATCTTGCATATATGGGAGGGAGAAAGGGTGCTGAAGGACGGACTGTGGAGCAGCAAGTACTTGAGGTCTGCATCTTAATTATATCCATTCTTATTCTACAAAGTTGTTGTATGTTTTTCTGTTGATATCTTGCCCACTATCCCTGCCATCCACGAAGAGCAAAAAACGAAAAGAAAAAGATAGGAGAAAAAGTGAAAGCTTCCCTTCAAATTTACTTTTTCTTTCGTTTCTCACTTCAAATCTTAATTTCTTTGTGCAGTCAAATCCCGTACTGGAAGCATTTGGCAATGCAAAGACAGTGAGAAACAACAATTCAAGGTCAGCATACTTTTGACTCAAAATACGTTTTTCATGCTGTAGTTATGATTGATACGTTATTCTTGAGCTTTTGCTTCAAAAGATAAACTTTCTCGTTCATGGCAGCCGCTTTGGCAAATTTGTGGAGATTCAATTTAATAGTATGGGTAGGATTTCTGGTGCTGCAATCAGAACTTATTTGCTGGAAAGGTCTCGCGTTTGCCAAGTGTCTGATCCCGAAAGAAACTACCATTGCTTTTATATGCTTTGTGCGGCGCCGCCAGAGGTAGTATCTTGTTGCTGTTGGGGAATTATTTCCGATTCTCGTCGTGTGCATGTTTAACTTGATTTTAGCATAACATCACATTGCTGAAGTCAATCTGGTGTTTCAGTTCTTGGTGTTTTTATAATTCGTTGGTTCTCACTTGGAATTTTTAATCCTATATTGACTTCGTTCTTGTTTCAGTATAGCTGCTAAGTTCGTCCTCCAGATATTTAAATATCATGATCACATTTTAACATTTTGAGCTCACTCAATGGATTTAACCTCTATCTCCGTTGAGTTTCAGGTCATGCTCGTCAATAGCATATGCATTGACAAAATCAGGACCAGTATGATTTATTTGATACATTATAAAATAAGGAGGAAATAAGTTTTTTTTGTCTGAAGATTTTTAATTGCCTCAATATACAAATATAAAATAATATTTGGCTGATATATGGTCTTCACAATTTACGTCATTCCATTATGATTTTGTTCCAGATGCCAGCCTCTGACTGCTAAATACTCTCATGCTTTCTAATAGGACAAGGAAAAATACAAATTGGGGGATCCAAAGTCGTTTCATTATTTAAATCAGTCAAAGTGCTTAAAATTGGATGCAATTGATGATGCCAAAGAATATCTTTCTACAAAGAAGGCCATGGATGTTGTTGGGATCAGTTCTGATGAGCAGGTATGTTTAACTTGACGTTTTTTTGTCTTGCTTTAAGTGTATTAAAGTTTCAATTTGCAGGATGCAATTTTCCGAGTTGTGGCGGCAGTTCTTCACTTGGGTAATGTTGAGTTTGCGGGTGAAACTGATTCTTCACAACCCAAGGACGACAAGTCTCGCTTCCATCTTAAAACAGTAGCTGATCTCTTAATGTAACTTTTTTTTTTTTTGTGGTGGTGGTTGTTCTTTTATCTTTTTAAATTACTGTCCTGGTTTTTCTGATAATTTTTTGGTTGATCAGAAAGCTCTTCATCTATAATTCTTGTTTAGGTGCGATGAGAAAGCTCTTGAGGACTCCTTGTGTAAACGTGTCATAGTTACTCGTGATGAGACCATAACAAGAAACCTTGACCCTGAAACTGCAACACTCAGTAGAGATGCTTTGGCTAAAATTGTCTATTCTAGATTGTTTGATTGGTAAGTGATACAGAAACTTGAACTTCGATTGCTTGAAGACATTAATACACACGACATTACTCGGCTGTAATTGCTTTCTGAGCCAGGCTCGTGAACAAGATTAACGATTCTATCGGACAAGATCCCGAGTCAAAGTTCTTAATTGGGGTTCTGGATATCTATGGTTTTGAGAGTTTCAAGACAAACAGGTGCTTAACCGGTATGCTTAATCTTCATCATGTTACAGAGGTTAATATGCCGTAGAATGCTGCATAAAGCTATGTCATTGACTTATTGTTGGGCTGTAGCCTCTGGAATTAAATGCTCCATTTGCAAGCCCTGTTTTTCATATGCTTTGGTAACTCTTGATATTGCTCATAGTTTCTCACCACATTCATCCTATCATTTAGGTTTAGTGAAATAATTCTATTTACTTAAAAAATGCTTTTGCTAGGCTGTCTTCTTATTTGCGGTTACTGCAGGCTGCAGTGAAATATTACTTTTAGCCATCTAGATTTATAATAAATATTTTACTTGGAACAGTTTTTTTATTATGCGACATGATCAGTTGTTAAATTCTGATTGTGGATCCTTTTTGTAAAGAATATATGTCAATATTATCTATTTATGAAATATATTATAGGTATATTGCTACATTGATTAGGATTCCTAGATTGATTAGGGTTTATTCTTTCCTTTTTCGTTAGCATTGTACTTGTATATATATATATATATATATATGACGTTCTTAGAGTGAATAATATATGAGAGTTTTCTCTTTCAAACTACATGGTATTAGAGTCAAACCTAAAAGAATAGAACTAGGGTTTCGTGGGTCAACCCTTACAGTGGTTTTTGGTTCTCACCTCTAGCACGGGGAGGACTGCCGACCCAAGATCGGTCTATCCCCAAAGTCCGGTGATTAGGAGTACACACGCGCCGACGGAAAATTTTGCTGCTGCCTCACGGGCCGGCGCGTGGGGGTATGTGCTTTTTCGGCCAGTTTCGTTGGCGTCGTCTCTCAATTTCCAAAGGTCTCAAGTGTGTTGTCGATTGTTTTGACGTGATTTTCTGGTACCACGTACTGTAGCTGATGTTACTACTGTTACTGTAGTAGTTGTTCCACCGTGTTGCTGTTTCCCTGTTTCCCGTTGTCTTGTTGTTGTCTCTTTTAGCACATTGGAGGAGAATAAAACTACGATTATAGATGTGGTCCCGGTGACGACCAAAATTACTGAGCACAAACTTAATGGGTCAAATTATTTGGATTGGAGTAAGACAGTCCGTGTTTATTTACGAAGTATTGAGAAAGACGATCATCTCACAGAAAGTTCACCTACGGATGATAAAAAGAAGGCGTGGCTAAGAGATGATGCCCGATTATTCTTACGAATACGGAATTCTATCGACAGTGTGGTAATTGCATTGATTAATCATTGTGAGTATGTTAAGGAGTTGATGGATTACTTAGATTTTTTATATTACGGGAAAGGGAATATTTCTCGAATGTATGAGGTTTGTAAATCGTTTTATCGAATGGAGAAACATGAAAAATCCTTAATGGCTTATTTCATGAAGTTTAAAAGAATTTATGAGGAATTAAATGTTCTGTTGCCATTTAGTATTGATGTCAAGGTTTAACAAACTCGAAGGGAGCAAATGGCTATAATGAGTTTCCTGGCAGGTTTTTCTTCATAATTTGAAGCTGCTAAATCTCAAATTCTCTCGAGTTCTGAGATTTCCACCTTACATGATGTTTTTACTAGACTACTATGTACTGAAAGTACCCCCTCTCCTCAACCTAGTAGTGCCCTTGTGAGTCGAAATAACATTGGTTGACAATACAATAGAGATGGTAATAGAGAATGACGAGGAAACAATGCATCTAATAATCAAACATCAGGAGGCGTTATATGTTTTAATTGTAGTGAGCCAGGTCACACGAAGCGTTTTTGTTGACGGTGGGGTAAACAGTTTCAAAGGAATCGGTCAGCGAATGTTGGGACAGGCTCACGATCTGAGAAAATCCCGGATACAACGACATCCTCTGAGAAAACCATTTTTGTCTCTGATGATGAGTTTGCCAAGTTCTCTCAGTACCAGGAATCATTGAAGGCATCATCTTCTCCTGTCACTGCTATTGTTGAGTTAAGTAAACTCAATACGTGTCTTATTTCCTCCTCATCAAAATAGGCAATTGACTCTGGTACAACAGACCATATGACAGGTAATCCTAGTCTTTTTTCTACTTTTGAGTCACGTTCATCGTCTTCGAGCGTTACTCTGGCAGATGGGTCAAAGTCTCATGTTCTTGGGTCAGACACTATTCACCCTACCCCATCAATTTCCCTATCATTTGTTTTGAGTATACCAAAATTTTCTTTCAATCTAATCTCTGTAAGAAAATTGACTCGTGCTTTAAACTATTGTATCTCATTTTTTCCTGACCATTGTGTATTTCAGGATCTTATGACGAAGCAGACTATTGGTAGAGCATTTGAATCCGGAGGTCTCTACATTCTGGAAACTCGAGTACTTAAAGCCATTGCTTGTTCTAGTGTTTTAATTCCATTTGAGGCACATTGTCGATTAGGTCATCCATCTCTACCACTACTGAAGAAGTTGTGTCCTTAATTACATAGTACAGGTTCATTAGACTGTGAGTTGTGTCAATTTGCGAAACATCATCGCACTTCATTAAGTCCTAGAGTCAATAAACGAGCTAATTCTCCTTTTGAGTTGGTTCATTCCGATATTTGGGGTCAATGTCCTATTGTGTCCAAAACTGGCTTTAGATATTTTGTTACTTTTGTGGATGACTTTTCTCGGGTCACTTGGTTATACTTTATGAAGAATCGTTCTGAGTTGTTCTCTCACTTTTCTGCCTTTTGTGCTGAAATACGAACCCAATTTAATGCTTCTGTGCAAACTTTGAGAAGTGATAATGCTCAAGAGTACTTTTCAAAAACTTTTCAAACTTATATGATTTAGAATGAAATTCTTTATCAATCTTCATGTGTTGATACTGCATTTCAAAATGGAGTGGCTGAGAGAAAGAATAGACATCTTCTTGAGACAGCTCGAGCCCTCTTATTTCAAATGAAAGTCCTTAAGCAATTTTGGGTTGATGCCGTTTCCACAGCCTGTTTCTTGATTAATTGCATGCCATCAACTGTTCTTAACGGCGAGATTCCATGTAATGTCCTCTTTCCTACCAAGTCTTTGTTTCCCATAGAAGCTAGAGCATTTGGTAGCACATGCTTTGTTCGTGAGTTGGATCCGAAATCTTTAAAATGTGTTTTCTTGTGATACTCTCTTCTTCAAAAAGGGTATAGGTGTTATTGTCTCAGTCTTAATCGATATGTTGTATCTATTGATATTACTTTTTTAGAAACACTCTATTTTTTCCTATGTCTACTACTTATAGGAATCACGGGGAGGAAGATGAATTGTTAGTCTATACTATAACAACAGTCTCTGAACATCCACTAGTAGCTCCAACACATGTGGCCCCTGTATCTACTAAACCACCTATCGTTCATGTGTACTCGAGAAGACAATAGCCTCTGGATACACGTCCTATACCAGGTCCTTCGACATCAGATCCAGACATAAATGATCTTGATCTTCCTATTGCTCTTCGAAAAGGTAAACGCCAATACACCTATCCCATTTCTTCCTTTGTCTCTTATTATTATTTGTCATCTTCTTCTTGTTCATTCATTGCTTCTCTAGATTCTGTCTCTATTCCTAAAACTGTTCGGGAAGCATTATCTTATCCTGATTGGCGCAATGCTATGATGGAAGAAATGAATGCCTTCGATGAAAATGGAACTTGTGAGTTGGTTGATTTGCCTGATAGGAAGAAGGCTATTGGATGCAAGTGGGTATTTGCAGTGAAAATGAATCCGGATGGATCAGTGGCTCGTCTTAGAGCATGATTGGTGGCTAAGAGATATGCTCAAACCTATGGTGTTGATTATTCTGATACTTTCTCACCAGTTGCTAAATTGACTTTTGTTCGATTATTCGTTTCTATGGCAGCTACTTATAATTGGCCTCTTCACCAGTTGGATATCAAAAATGTTTTCTTACATGGTGATATTCAGGAAGAAGTATATATAGAGCAACCGCCTGGGTTTGTTACTCAGGGGGAGTGTGGGAAAGTTTGCCGTCTTCGAAAGTCCTTGTATGGTTTAAAACAAAGTCCTCGAGCTTGGTTTGGAAAATTTAGTGAGAGTGTTCAACGATTTGGGTTAAAGAAGGGTAAGTGTGATCACTCTGTGTTCTATAGACATTCTACAGTTGGCATTATTTTTCTTGTGGTGTATGTATATGATATTGTAATTACTGGGAGTGATGAAGAAGGGATTTTATCTCTAAAGTCCTTGCATACTCATTTCCACACGAAAGATTTGGGAAAATTGACTTATTTGTTAGGGGTAGAGGTTACTAGGAGCAGAAAAGGTATTTGCTTATCTCAAAGGAAATACGTATTGGATTTGTTAGCAGTGACGGGCAAATTAGGTTCCAAGCCATGCAGTACACCAATTACTCCTAATTTGTAGCTTGCAAAAGACGATGGCGAGTTGTTTGAAGATCCTGAGAAGTATAGGAGGCTTGTTGGGAAGTTGAATTATCTTACTGTAACTCGTCTTGATATTGCTTATTCCGTTAGTGTTGTTAGTCAATTTATGACTGCACCTACAGTTAATTATTGGGCTGCATTGGAACAGATTTTGTGTTATTTAAAAGGTGCTTCTAGACGTGGTATACTGTATGGAAATCATGGACACTAGCATTGAGTGTTTCTCAGATGTAGATTGGACAGGTTTTAAGAGTGATATAAGATCTACAACTGGTTATTGTGTATTTGTTGGAGGGAATTTAGTTTCATGGAAAAGTAAGAAGTAGAATGTGGTATCCTAGTCAAGTGCAGAATCAGAGTATATAGCTATGGCACAATTTGTGTGTGAAGTTATGTGGATATATCAACTCTTGAATGAAGTTGGTGTTAAGGTTTCATTGCTAGCAAAGTTGTACTACGACAACCAAGTTGCTCTTTATATTGCCCCTAATCCAGTGTTTCACAAACGAACCAAACATATTGAAATAGATTGTCACTTCGTTCGTGAGAAAATTCAAGAAAATTTGATCTCGACAGGATGTATCAAGACTGGAGAGCAACTACGAGATATGTTTACAAAAGGCCTAACAGGGGTTCGAATTGATTATATATGTAACAAGTTGGGCATGATTAACATCTATGCTCCAATTTGAGGGGGAGTGTAAAGAATATATGTAAATATTATCTATTTAGGAAATATATTATAGGTATATTCCTATATTGATTAGGATTCCTAGATTGATTAGGGTTTATTATTTCCTTTTTCAGTTAGCATTGTACTTGTATATATATAACGTTCTTAGAGTGAATAATTTATGAGAATTTTCTCTCGCAAACTACACTTTTGATGCTTATTTTTCTTTTCTGGCAATTATTTTGCAGCTTTGAGCAATTTTGTATAAATTTGACTAATGAGAAATTGCAGCAGCATTTCAATCAGGTGTGTAATATGGTCTATACTCTCTTAATAGAAGGTTGGAGTGCATAGGTTGAGTTAGATCCCAGAAAGCATAACATTTAAGTAAGATTCGCTATTCTTCTGCAGCATGTTTTCAAGATGGAGCAAGAAGAGTACACGAAAGAAGAAATTGATTGGAGTTACATAGAGTTTATTGATAATCAAGATATTCTTGATCTTATTGAAAAGGTTTGAGCATTGTCTTTTTCTTAGTTGCATCTATCCTTGCTCATCATATTTCTAGAGTTTAATCTTATAACCACTCGACACATGATATTTGTAAATGGTTTAATGTACATTTATACTTGTTATGCTCTTGATCCTACTGAGGATCTATTTCTTTACTAATTTTGTACTTTGGGTACTTCCCCTAGGGTTATTTCTACTAACTTTTCCGTTTTCATTAAGAATCAAAGTTATGGTTTTGTTTTTGGAAGTTTCAGAACTACTAATATGAAAAGATCGATTTACTTTGTTTCTCAATCACAACAATCTCTACAAGTGCCTGTGTTACTCTCTTACAAGAGAGTAACGTGTTGATAGCTTGTAATTCTTGGAAAGTTAAGTACACTATGTTTTTCTTAAGATCATTGACATGCTTCTATTTATTCATAATAAAGAAGTACGAACTTTCCAAAATTTCATATTATTATTTCTTATTTGACCTTGGTATGGTGTGCACATCGAACTCCTGAATTTTCGACATGAAATCCAGTAAATGTTCACACATTGCGGTGCATTTCCCGATAGCAGATTTCTTATTGTGAGTTTTACTTTAGTCTTATTTTCAAAGTTTTTATGGTCTGACCAATAAATTTCTGATGGGAATTGGTACTCTCAGAAACCTGGTGGCATCATTGCTCTTCTTGATGAGGCTTGGTATGTATATGCTTAAATCTGGTTCTTATAATCAGCATTGGAAGCTGTTTAATGCCAACCATTCACTCAATTGCTTAAATTTCCACTTCTTGTAGCATGTTTCCAAGATCTACCCATGAGACATTTGCTCAGAAGTTGTACCAGACATTCAAAGGCCACAAGCGTTTTTCCAAGCCGAAGTTGTCACAAACTGGCTTTACCATTTGCCATTATGCAGGAGATGTATGCAGCTGTTATGTTTATGCAATGATTAGAACTGTGAAATTAGAGTATCTGCTAGAAAAATGCCCATTGTTGCTAAATGTGCGTTTCATGTGGCACACACTGATTGCAGGTCACTTACCAGACAGAATTGTTTTTGGATAAGAACAAGGACTATGTTGTTGCTGAGCATCAGGCTCTCCTTAATGCTTCAAAATGCTCCTTTGTCTCTAGCCTTTTCCCGCCTTTACCTGAGGAGACTTCTTCTAAATCATCAAAATTCGCTTCCATTGGTGCTCAATTTAAGGTTCAACTGCTCTATGTATTCTTCATCAGATGATATGTTGTTTTTCTTCTCTCCAGTTTAATCCCTGTCCTGTATCTGATACAGCAACAACTGCAAGCTCTGCTTGAGACTCTTAGTGCAACAGAGCCACACTATATTCGCTGTGTGAAGCCGAATAATCTTCTAAAGCCTGCTATCTTTGAGAATTCTAATGTACTGCAGCAACTTCGTTGTGGGGTGAGTGTCGGTCAGAATTAGTTTATAGCATCCATCAAGTTTTTGAATCACTTCTTTTATCAATATTTCTGTGTCCTCAACTGAATTTCTTGCATTTGCAAGCTTTCTGGAATTGATAAGAATTGTTTCCAGGGGGTCATGGAGGCAATCAGGATAAGTTGTGCTGGATATCCTTCTAGAAAAACATTTGATGAATTCATAAGGCGTTTCAAGATCCTTGATCCTAGTGTTTTAAATGGAAGGTAAATGCGCAAACCACTGTTTACCATGTTTTAGTAAGTCTTTATCCTATCTGCACTGTTAAAGCGTCTGCTTACACTAAATGCATGGATTTAAGATAAACCATGCGCCAGGAGTATTAAATAAATTCTCGAACAGAACGTGGGAATGAAAAATCTGTGCACCTTAACTCATATGTAACACTGATGTAAATGGAAACATATGAATAGAAAATATAAATGATTCTTTACATGCATAGGCATGCGCATATATCCTTCTAATATGGCACAACTAACTTAATCACAGTAGTCATAGTGAGAAAATAAGATCCTTCCATGACATGAAAAGGCTTATGTAAGATCCTCTTAAACGGATTAAACAAATTATATACAATTGTGGAGTTATTGAAATACACTATAGGAAATTCACTTAAAACAATTTTCAATCTTTTGACAGTGACACACAATATGGTAGTGTCACCATCAAAACCAAGTGACACATATAACCTCCCAAATCACTGATGATGAAAATGGAAAATCTGTCATCACTTTCATTTGAATTTGTTCTCAATTATATCAATTATGCCCTAAACCTGGGAGGATTGCTTTACCATTATTTAGCAAATTGGAAACGATATGAAAAGGAACTTTAGGGTTAAGATATGGACTTAGTGTAAAAATTCCTGGTTCAGATGGGTGCTTTTTATTTTTGATTCTTTAGACCTTCTAAGTCAATCTCACGATTGTTGGGCGGCAAATATTTTATCTTCACTCTGCAATCTGAATTTTGATGAGGTATTTTGGATTAAGAAAGTGGTTACATTCAAGATGTTATGAATTGTTAGGTATTACCAGTCAGCTTGATCAGGTATTCTGTCTGCACTTCTTCCATTAATTTGATGTCCCTTTGCATAACCTAGACTTCAGGTCTTTGTCTTTTTACTTCCATACTGTTTTTTTATACTTGATTAGCATTCCTAACTTGATTTCAGAAATTCTGTTAGATTCCTTCATTTCTTGGGCACTATTTCCTTTAAATTTCTTTGGGATGCAAGAAATTACTTTTCATACTTATTTTATTTACTCCTTACACTTTTGATAGTTATGATGAGGTTGCTGCTTGTCGAAGGCTATTGGAGAAGGTTGAACTTAAGGGTTATCAGGTACTTTTCATGACGTACATTGTCCTTATTTTCTCATGAATCTTTGGTCATTATTGCAATATGTAAAGAACTTCAAATAGAATTTGGTGTTTTCCTGCTTTTAGCTTAGGTGAAATATAGTTGAACCATGAAGGTAGTGTCGTGCTGTTTCAATATTTATTGGTTGATTATTTTTCATATTTCTTGTGAATATATTCTTCTTTCTCCTACAAAACTCTGTAGTTATGCGGCCTTCTCAAAAAGCGTAACTGCTAATCCATTGGTTCATGGACTTACATGGGGGTTCTTATTCCATCTCTGTCTAGTTTTCTTACAATGAATATCTTTTTCCAATTCCTCGTTTTGGCCCTTATGAAGGCTGGGAACTTTTTCTGAAGTGTTTCTCATAATAAAAATAAAGGCCAATAAAATTAATTCATTTTTCATTTATGGGAGAGTTAGCTTTGAGGCTGTCAATCGGAATATCCACTTCACTACAATTACATAGTTTCAATCATATAATATGTTGTAAAGAGAGAACAAAAATAAATATTTATCACCACATCTGGTTTAACAGATTGGCAAAACAAAAGTGTTTCTGAGAGCTGGTCAGATGGCAGAGCTAGATGCTTTCCGGAGTCAGGTGCTCGGGAAATCTGCATGCTTGATCCAGAGAAAAGTTCGTTCTTATTTGGCCCGCAAACACTTTGTCTTACTACGCCTGTCAGCTGTACAAATCCAAGCCGTGTGTAGAGGTATTAATTAGTGTCCAATGGTTTTGCTTTTATCTTTTATGTTTTTTAGTAAATGTGAGAAATATTCCAAGTGGTCATAGCCATTTCTTTATCCTGTTAATGATATTTTCTTTTGGATATCAGGTGAAGTTGCACGCCATATTTATGCTCACAAGAGGAGAACTGCTGCGGCATTAATCATTCAGAAAGATGCACGCGCTTTTCTTTGTAGGAAAGCTTATGCACTTTTGTCCTCTTCTGCTATTCTCATTCAAGTGGGAATGCGGGGTATGGCTGCTCGTGATGAGCTTCGATATAGAAGGAAAGCAAAAGCAGCCACCAACATCCAGGTAATTTCATGCACAAAAGAGGAAGCACTGATTCACAGTATGTAATACTTTCTTTTTACCCGCTTTTTATGTATTGGTATAACCTTAATTCATGTCTTATATAAGCTAACTCAGCTTTCTTGAATGAGGAGTTGTATTATTAGATACAGTGGTTCTGAAGTTTGCTAATGCACAATTTGGAAAATTCAATCTAGTGGGTTAAGTGGCCATTGCATTTATTGTCTGCCAATAACATTTCCAATTTAAAAATTGCAGTGATAAGGCATGTGTATATCTCACTACAATATGATCACACAAGCATGTATGCTATCCTGCATTGGAGTATTTATACATGCTCTTTATGTCTACGTACTTGCTTGTCGACATCTTCAACCACAGAAGAAGTTTGTAAATTTAGTTTGATATGATTCTGTTCTGGAAATCTGCCTGCACGCTAGAAAAATTCCTGTTGGAAGTATGTTCTAGAATAAAGAGTTACTTGAAGAAGCTGATTCTAGGATGCAAGGCCGCAGTTATTGTAGGATGGATCAGGTTATTAAAGTGGATGGAGTTGGTGATTTGGTTGGACTTAACTTACCTCTCCGGATCATGAAGAAACCACCGCGGTGTTATGTGTCGCAGGAACTATTGAATGAATATTTCATCTCATACTTTAGGTTGTCGAACAGGATAGTTGTTTAACGTTTAATCTCTTAAACAACCCTCACGTGCATCTGCATTTTTCTTTTCCTTTTTCATTTTTTACAAGAACTCTTTTCTTAAATGGGCAGTATTCATATTTGAACTCAAGACCTCTTTGCTTTCCCTGATTTTGATACCATGTTGTTAACCGATTTATCTAAAAGTTTAAGTTGTTAGAGAGGATAGATATTTAATATTTAATATATCTAACAATTGGAAGTTTCCTTTTATTTAATATTAATTTGCCCACGAGCTGTAATTTTTTTTTCTTTTTATTGAAAATAAATTTCATTAAGACAAAAAGAGAGATTACAAGGAAGAGAACAAGAAGCCCCCATAAACACATGAATAAGTCACTTGAAAATTGCTTGCCAATATTTTCAATAGCACTATATGATTCGTAAATGTGTTGTTAGCTATATGCAGATATTACCTTCCTTGCATTGAAGTTGGCTGAGTTTTGCAGTTGCTCGTGAGCATACTAGAATGTTTTAGTTTCCTACTCACAACAAGCCAAGTTGCATGTGTCATTTTAGACACCAAAATACTTAATCATGTGCATTATTTATGGGTCAATATATAGAAATTTATACATTATGTGCTTGCATGTTCATTCTTATGTGTGAAATGTTTTGACTAATGTATCTATTCCAGAGTCATTATCGAAGACACTCGGCCCGGCGTGTGTATTTGAGGTTGAAGAGAGCAGCAATTACCACTCAGTGTGCTTGGAGAGCAAGAATGGCTCGCAGAGAACTGCGAAAGCTTAAAATGGTGAGCTTTTTCTTCACCTTTACTTGCGTAAAACCAATTTCTGAGGAAGATCGTTGTGCATGTTAGTCCTTCTTGTTTAATAATGTTGCCATTCAGTGGCAATGTTCTCTTAGACATACAACAGGTAAAGTTATGTTAAGAATTAAACCTTGGAATTCTCAATACAATGGCAAAAAGCCAATTGAGCAATTAGTTATTAGTCCGCTTATGTGGTTCTCTTCCTCTTAAAACAACGATTACTTAGGTCGGCATCGTTTTGGTTTGACGAAGAGGTCTTACATTGTGAGATTGCTGAATATAACTGCTTTTTGTTTCTAAATTGTTCAAATTTGAGTAGAAGTGCACAAATGTTTTTGAAGTTGGTTGTTTACTGAATCGTCAATTATTTATGCCATTGTGGGGGGAAAATAGCAAGAAAAAAAGGTAACTGTGTCCATTGTGTCCCAGGCTGCAAAGGAAACTGGAGCTCTGCAGGCAGCCAAAAGCAAGCTGGAAAAGGAAGTGGAAGAGTTAACTTGGCGATTGCAGTTGGAGAAACGCATGAGGGTATGCTATTGCCTTTAGCAATAACTTTCATTTTGAACTTTTAACCGTTTGGGGCCTCTTCATAGTATAATATATGAAAGGGAGATAGCAATCAGTTTGTCACATTCACTAAATATTTGATCTCTCTTTTTAGCATGATCTTGAGGAAGCTAAAAATCAGGAAACAGCAAAACTACATTCCGCCATGGAGAAAATGAAGATTCAGTTTCAAGAAACTAAAGAACAGCTGATGAAGGATCTTGAAGCTGCAAAGAGTTCGGCTGAGAAAGCTCCTGTTGTGCAAGAGGTTCCCGTTGTCGATAATGAACTGGTTGATAAACTAACTGCTGAAAATGAAAATCTGAAGGTGAGTTCACGAAATTTAAGTCTGAGATTTAATCTTATATTGGTGGGATCGGTATTTGCAATATCTAATGGATAATATTAAATTGGAAACCGTGGTTTAGTCTTTAGTGAGTTCTCTGGAAAAGAAAATAGATGAGACCGAGCAGAAGTATGAAGAAACAAAAAAGATTAGTGAGGATAAATTAAAGCAAGTCGCGGAGGCAGAGTCAAATATTATTCAATTGAAAACTGCAATGCAGAAGTAAGTTTTTCTCTCCTTAACCACTTAAGGAACTTATCTCTATATACTTTCTTTGGCTTTAAGTTCTAAACTGAACACTAACTTTATTTCCTTCAACCATGCATTTTCTTTTCCTCTTCTTTTACCCCCGATTTTTTGCTTTGCCTTGTATTTTAGGCTTGAACAAAAACTATCAGATATGCAAACCCAGGAGCAGATTCTCCGCCAACAAATTTCGATGAATAATCCTACTGGGAAAATGTCTGGCCGTTTACAGCCTGTGGACAATGGTAATCATGTAAGTGAACTACACAAAATGTGGCAGTTTTAATGTTATTCATACGCTTTGTTATATAAAACAAAAGTCATATTAGCTCGATTCTGTTTATGCAGGAACTGCAGAGTACAACATCCATTAAGAAAAGATTTGGCACATCTGATAGCACTCTGAGGAGATCCACTGTAGAAAGGCACCGTGTATGTTAATTTGAACTTTCTAATGTTAATCTTGTTTGCTAGTTGTGCCTTCTTTGGATATTGAGATTAAGGCTAGTATAGCAGTCAGCCTAAGTTAGCCAATGGATTCTCAGACAAGCGTGCCTTTATGCAAGTATCCAATTGGGGATTATATTTCATATGAAATGTGGAGCGTGTTTGTTGTGCCTAAAAGAAAGGAACATCCAAGAGTAATTGAACTCTGAGGTAGCCGTTAAAAGTTCATTAGCAGGACCAGTGTTTCTAAGGTCCGTGTTCAACGGGAAAAAAAGAAAAAAAAAATCCATCTCATTGTTGAACCCTTCTAAAAATTCTATTTGTGCCCTTTCTTCTACTACTAGTGCCACACACTCAAAAAAAGCTGAAAAATGCAGCATGTAGTGTAGGAATGCTTTACAAGACTATATTTTATAATGACCATTGCCTTTTACCACTTGTTTACTGGGTCGCATAGTTTTCCCATCATCCTCGTCGCTCTTGCGCTTAGTGCTCTAACTGGCGAATCTTAAGACGACTTAATATTTATTAATTATCACATTAAGTTTACTAGTCGCGCACATAATTGTTAAGAGTGCAAAGTGCACTATAGCGCAAGGGCCTCCTCGCGCTGCGCTTTTATCAAATAAGGCACACTATATGAAAATATATATGTATTTTTCATAATACACCAATATATAAAGAGATTCAAGAGTAATTATAAATTTAAACAATTCTAAAGCATGTAGAAGACTAGAAATTAAAGATAACAAGGAAGATAACTTAGTTTATTCAAGAAACATTAACAGATTCTAGGATATTTCAGCAAGTTTGAAAGCATAGTTTCAGAGAATGTATAGAGTAGAAGGCAGATATATTTTTTTCTCTCTTTTGCGGTTACGTTCTGTCTCCTTTTTTGAAAAACCCCAGCCCTATAGGACTCTTTTCTGTCTGGTCTTTTAAAAAAACCCTAGCTGATTGCATATGGGTCTCTTTTCTGTTGTCCCTTTTTGGAAATACCTCACCCTCTACACATAGTGCTCAAAGCGCTCGCTTTGAGCTTCTAAGCTATAGCGCAGAAAGCGCCCTAAGCGCGTGCTTTAGGCAAACTCAACGCGCAGGGCGCTGCGAAGCACGAGGGCTGCGCCTCGCTTCAAAGCGCGCGCTTTTAACAACTATGGTCGCGCACTAATCATATTAATAAAAAATTGCTAAAGGTTTGATATTCACTCAATAGATAAATTCTTTCAACTACCTTTTTGATTTAGCCTCTTGAGAAAAATTAATGCATATCTTAATTAAATATTGTATAAATAAAATTCTACTGATGTAATTAGTACCTAGTAATTTTAATTGTTAGATAGTAAGTACATATATGAGGACAATAAGTTAGTTTTTTAGAGGGTACTCGTGCGACTAGCTTTTTGTGTATAAATTAAGCATTTGTATGAAGAGAATTTTAGGTTGTAAGAAAAATTGACAAATTTAGTCAATAACATTAAATTATCAATGTTATAATTCAAGTGTAACATTTAATAAAATTATTTTTGCTTATACCATCTCTTCAAATGTATTTTGCATTAAATATATAATTTAGAATTATATATAAAATAATTTTTTTGTTAGACACTTTAAGGTGCTTTCGGACAACTTTTTTTTAATATTTACGCTTGCGTGCACTCACTCAAGCATCCGCACATGCACTCACTTTATGCGACTTAGCTTGTTTATCCAATATGCATGTTCAAGCTGAAAGCTGGAAATAAACAGGTGTTTATCTCAGTGATACCCATTTTTGTTCCTTCTACAACTTGGTGAAATCAGGAAAACAAAGACGAAGCAGAAGATACAGAATAAGTTTATTGGAAGTTAATTTTGTCAAGTATTACTTCACTTTTGAGTGGTAACGCTCATGTTATTAGTTACATGGATCTTAGTGCGTTAGTTTAAATATATCTCTGTTCGCTTTAAAAACGATTGTATCTATTCTTAAGTTAAAAACAATATATCTATTTTTTAAACATAGTTAAGAATGAATTAGTAGTTGAACTTAAGGTTCTGAATTGAAAGCATATTGAGAATTATATTATTATAGGCGGCGTAACGGTAATTTTTTGACGTGATATTTTTTCGGGGGAGGTAATTGATACATTGATTTGTGAGAAAATTAGGTTAGCTATTGTAATTAGGTTTTCCTTATTTGATCCTAATTAGTTTTTCCTTTCTAGACTAGGTTTTTCTTGTATAAATAGTAGTTGTAACAACTTTGTAAATGAACTCAATACAGATTTTTGAGTTCTTCTTACATGGTATCAGAGCCATACAAAATAAGTTCTAGGGTTAAGTAGGGGTGTTCAAAATATCCGAAAACCGACCGAACCGACCGAAACCGAAAAAAACCGAACCGAACCGAACCGAACCGCATGTGGTTCGGTTCGGTTTTCGGTTATATATCCACAAAACCGAATTTTTTCGGTTCGGTTCGGTTTTTTCTTCGGTTAAAACCGAATAAAACCGAAAACCGCATATTTTTAATGTGGTTCGGTTCTCGGTTCGGTTTAACCGAACCGAACCGATCCAAAACGTTAAAAAAAAAAAAAAAAATTAACTCATACACGTTTTCATGTGCAAATAAAGGGCCCTCCTTTTATTTTTTGCTTTTCCCTGAATAAAGTAGTCGGTGCACTCTGCCCAATTCTCTCTGTCTGTGCAGAACTCTCTATCTCTCATTCCTTTGTGCCCAAGTCCCAAGACTCCAACCACAAGACTTTCTCCCTCCCTCTCTCTCTCTCTCTCTCTCTTTAGTCTTTGCCCAAATTCCAACCACACAACTTTCTCTCTCTCTCTCTCTCTCTTTAGTCTTTGCCCAAATTCCAACCATACAAATTTCTCTCTCTCTCTCTCTCTCTCTCTCTCTAGTCTTTGCCTCTCTTTATTCTTTACCCAAGTCCCAACTGCCAACCACACAAGTCTCTCTCTCTCTCGTCCTACTGTTCCTGCACAACTCTCTCAATCTCTCCGTCACTCTCTCAACTCTTTCTCTCTGCTGCTGCTCTCTGCACAACTCCAGCGACTCACTTGGCAAGGCGGATAGACGATCGGCGACCACGTCCACAAGCTCGATGCTACAACAACTCATTTGACGGATTTTTTTTAAAAAATGGTAATTAAAATCGGTTTTTGGTTAAAACCGAAAACCGAACCGAACCGGTTCGGTTAAAACCGAACCGTACCGAGGCAGGTTCGGTCCGGTTTTCGGTTCATGAACCAGAAAACCGCAAGGTGCGGTTAACCGAACCGAACCTGCGGTTCGGTTCGGTTATATCCGAATGAACACCCCTAGGGTTAAGCTGTCCTATCAAAAACAGCACATTTTGCGAGTACATTTGTTTCTCACCACCACCATAGAAGGTGGTGGAACGTGATTTCCGGCCGGAAAAAAATTTTCCGGCGATCGGGCGAGCGGCGCGTGGGTCTCACGTGCCGGAAGAAACTTTTTTGCACCGTTGCACGCGCCGACAGACGGCGGTCGGACTTCACTTTCTGGCGTCGCCTCGAAGTTTCCAGTCGGTTTCTGGTGCTGGTACAGTCATCTAGCGACTATACAGTGCGTGTTCTTTGAATTCATGGAACATACAATGGATAATAGCATTCAC
This sequence comes from Petrea volubilis, assembly GCA_026212405.1. Classification (NCBI taxonomy): domain Eukaryota; kingdom Viridiplantae; phylum Streptophyta; class Magnoliopsida; order Lamiales; family Verbenaceae; genus Petrea; species Petrea volubilis. Next base: position 18,623,907 of record CM047884.1, read on the forward strand.
AATTCAACAAGTGAATTGCAACAGATCCAAACAGCTTATAGATTGAATGGTAAGAATTATTTGAAGTGGTCTCAATTCAATAGAGACACTTTATGGTGTATTTTTTGCAAAAAATCCAAACATACAAGAGAGAGGTGTTGGAAGCTTTATGGAAAGCCTCAAAATATGAAGGGAGGACAGTCAAAAGGACATGAGCAGGCACACGTTGCAACTATGAATATGGGAAGTACTGGTTCCCATGTTCACAGCTTCAATAGTGAGGAAATAGAAAAGCTGAGGGGTCTATTGGAGACATTAGAGAAACAAAAACCATAATCTTTAACAGGTACTAGTGTCATGGTATTCTCAGGTATTCCTTCTCACCTCATCTCTATTTCCTTTTCGCATTCATCTAATGTTTCAGATACTGTCTTTCCCAACTCTTGGGTCATTGACTCAGGAGCCACTGATCATATGACCAACTCCTCACATAAATTCATCTCATACACTCCTTGTCCAAGCAATAGGAAAATCACTACAGCCGATGGATCAGCTACAACTGTAGCTGGTCAAGGAGATGTGTATTTGAGTGAATCCCTTACTTTAAAAAATGTTCTTCATGTCCCAAAATTGTGCACCAATCTTATTTCCATCCATAAGTTAACTACTGATTCGAATTGCAATGTGCTTTTCTACCCATATCACTGTGTATTTCAAGAAAGGAACACGAAGAGGATGATTGGGCGTGCTGAGGAAAGGAATGGTCTATATTATCTTAATGAACCAAGCAATGGACAAAATATAATTCAGAGTTTGTCACCTGTTGCTTGTCTTTCTGACTAGGAAAAATAAGATTTGGCTTCAACATCGTAGGCTAGGACATCCATCGTTTAATGTTTTGAAAGTGATGTTTCCCTCTTTATTTAAAGGAGTACCTGTTGAACAATTTCATTGTGATGTTTGTGAATTGGCCAAACACAAACGTGCCTTTTTTCCCATTACTAATAATAGATCTTTGACTTCTTTTAATCTTATTCATAGCGATATTTGGGGGCCATCCACTGTTGCTAATATTTCAGGGGCTAGATAGTTTGTATCCTTTATTGATGATTGCACTCGAGTTTCTTGGATCTTTCTCTTGAAAAATAAATTTGATGTGAGTCGTATTTTTTCTATTTTTTATAACATGATCAAAACTCAATTTGGGGTAGGAATTAAAAGATTTCGATCTGATAATGCAAAAGACTTTTTTAATCAGAACTTATCCTCTTTTTTTCAAAAACAAGGCATTATACATGAACCCTCTTGTGTCTACACTCCACAACAAAATGGAGTGGCAGAACGGAAAAATGGTCATCTTCTTGCTGTCGCAAGAGCTTTTTTGTTTCAAAACAATGTCCCAAAACATTTTTGGGGAGAAGCAGTGTTAACTGCAACTCACATCATAAATAGACTTTCAATAAAAGTTTTTGATTTTAAAAGTCCTATGCAAGTTCTCTCCCAATTTTTCCCCACTTATCCAATATCTAATAATTTGAACCCTAGGATTTTTGGATGTGTAGCTTTTGTTCATGTGCATTCTTCAAATAGGAATAAACTCGATCCAAGAGCTCAAAAGTGTGTTTTCATTGGTTACTCATCTACTCAAAAAGGTTACAAGTGTTATCATCCTCCTACTCGAAAGTTGTTTGTCACTGCTGATGTCACTTTTGTTGAACAAGAACCATACTTTAGCAAAACCTTATTCACCAGAGGTGAATAGAGGAAAGTAATATGAGTAGTAATAAGGATAGAGATTTCTTTCTCCTTGAATTGCCAGATACTAGTCCTAGGTTTGTCAGTCCAAACAGTCAATCCATAAGTATCCCTCCTAAGTCTACAACTAAGTCAGAACCATTGTCAACAGTGGGAGAGGAAACTCGAAATTCTATCCGTCCATTGCAGGTTTATTCAAGAAGAGAGAAACCATTACCTACAACTGAGAGCGCCCCATCATCTGAATCTGCTCCTACTACTGTGCCGGTGAGTCCTTTGAGTCCTTTCTCCTTTGATGATTTGAATGTTCCTATTGCTCTTAGGAAAGGAACAAGAACATGTACTAAACATCCCCTTAATTTGTATGTATCTTGTTCTTCTTTATCTCATCATCATAAAACCTTTCTTACTAATCTCCATGCTATACCCATTTCAAAGACATTATCTGAGGCATTAGGGAATGAAAATTGGAAAAAGGCTATGCAGGTTGAGATGGATGCACTTGAGAAGAACAACACTTGGGATTTGGTTAGCCTACCCGATGGGAAGAAGCCAGTTGGATGTCGATGGGTGTTCACTGTGAAATATAATTCTGATGGCACCTTAGAACGATATAAGGCAAGGTTAGTGGCTAAAGGAGACTTATGGGGTTGATTATTTGGATACTTTTGCTCCTGTGGCTAAAATGAACACAATCCGAATTTTGTTGTCATTGGCTGCCCATTATTCTTGGCCACTACAACAATTTGATGTGAAGAATGCCTTTCTCCATAGTGATCTTCAAGAAGAGATTTATAGGGAGATCCCTCCAGGCTTTGCTTCACCAACAGGAAAAGGCATGGTCTGCAAATTGAAGAAAACATTATATGGACTCAAACAGTCTCCACGAGCTTGGTTTGGCAGATTCACAAAGGTCATGCTTGCCTTAGGTTACAAGCAAAGTCAAGGCGACCATACCCTTTTTGTGAAATATTCTTTTTCAAGGGGAGTGTGAATATTGTTGGTGTATGTGGATGACATTATAGTCACAGGAGATGACTTGCTCGAGATTGATACTTTGAAACAACAGTTAGTAAAGGAGTTCGAGATCAAAGAACTTGGCAAACTCAAATATTTCCTAGGTATTGAGGTTGCTCGTTCTAAGAAAGGAATTTTCATCTCTCAACAGAAGTATGTGCTAGATCTTTTGAAGGATACAGGTATGCTAGGTTGCAAACCTGTAGAAACACCTATAGAACAGAAGCATAGATTGGGAGAGTTTCCAGAGGATATGACTGTTGATAAAAGGTCTTACCAAAGGCTTGTTGGGAGGCTTATATACTTATCTCACACTAGGCCTGATATTGCCTACGTTGTGGGTGTTGTAAGCCAATTTATGCACAATCCAAAAGAAACTCATCTCAGAGCTGTGAATAGGATCTTGCAGTACTTAAAGGGCTCTCCTGGAAAAGGAGTTATGTTCAAAATAGGAGAGTTTTTGACTCTTGAGTGCTATACAGACGCAGATTATGTGGGTTCTTCTATTGATAGACGGTCTACTTCTGGATATTGTACCTTCTTAGGAGGTAATCTTGTAACTTGGAGGAGCAAAAAACAAAATGTGGTTGCCAGGTCTATCGCAGAAGCTGAGTTCAGGTCTATGGCTCTTGGAATTTGTGAACTTCTATGGTTGAAGATAATTTTGGATGATCTTAGAATTAAATGGGAAGGTCCAATGAAACTTTATTGTGATAACAAGTCAGCTATTAATATTGTTCACAATCCAGTACAACACGACCGCACAAAACATATTGAAGTTGACAGACATTTTATTAAAGAAAAACTTGACAATGGTTTAATTTGCACTCCCTTTGTTTCTACTAGTAACCAACTTGCTGATGTGCTCACTAAAGGCTTATCTGGGACAACGTTTCAACAATTAATCTGCAAGCTTGGAATGGATGATATCCATTTACCAACTTGAGGGGGAGTGTGAGAAAATTAGGTTAGCTATTGTAATTAGGTTTTCCTTATTTGATCCTAATTAGTTTTTCCTTTCTAGACTAGGTTTTTCTTGTATAAATAGTAATTGTAACAGCTTTGTAAATGAACTCAATACAGATTTTTGAGTTCTTCTTACATGATTAGTGGGTGGGGTTAATGGTATTTCATCCTTATTTATTTATTTTTTTTCAAACCATTCGTTCGGCCAATGAGCCATTTCATTTTTGTGGTTCCAGGAGAATGTAGATGCTTTCCTTAAGTGCATCATAGGAGATCTTGGGTTCAGTGAAGGAAAACCGGTTGCTGCATTCACCATTTACAAGTGCCTTATTCACTGGAAATCCTTTGAAGCTGAAAAAACCAGCGTGTTTGATCGGCTTATTCAGAGTATAGGTTCTGCTATAGAGGTACATGTACAACAATATTAAAGTGAAGCGGTAAATTTTCTCTTAGCGTTGTGCATTCCTTTGATCTTATGTGTTGGATTTCTATTTGACAACAGACACAGACACACACACACACACACACACACACAAACTGGTTGATACTGAACGGTCTGGTTCCTTGATGATGCACTTCTTTTCTTTCAGTCTTCACTGGGATCAGATGATTTATTTGTTTTCTCGTACTTTAGCTCAACACTTCATTTGAATGGTAAAAATTTGAAATTCTCTAGATAAACAAAAGAGACTCTTTCCCGATGGTGTTGGTTACGTTGTTGTTGTAACAATCTGAAAAACTAAAGGAGAAAAATATTAAGTAAAATTTTTGTAACCTCTATATGTTGTGTCCTAACCGTCTTCAATTGATTCTGATACTATACGACATTTGTTGTTTTTTAAATCATTTTGCAGGACCAGGCAAACAATGATTACATGGCTTACTGGCTTTCCAACACATCGACTCTACTCTATTTACTTCAGCGAACTACAACAGCTAGCAAACCTCCCCAACCGACATCATTTTTTGGAAGGATGACAAAAGTACGGAGATTTTATTTATTTCCATATAGCAAAATATGCTTTTGTTGAGTATTAATATTAAAAGAGAGGTGGCTTAAGCATTTTCATAGGAATTTGAAAAAGGAAAAAAGAGTAACTATATCATGTTGATTTTTTTTTTTTTTTTTTCCCCTTTCCAGTCATTTCGGGCATCTCCTTCTGGCAACCTTAATATAAGTGGGCTGGACACAATAAGCCTAGTTGAGGCAAAGTATCCAGCTTTGCTTTTCAAGCAACAACTAACTGCTTATGTTGAGAAGATTTATGGAATCATTCGAGATAATACAAAGAAGGAATTATCATCTGCCATTTCTTCATGCATCCAGGTAGCTTGTCCCTTTATTTGAAAATTTAATAATCTGGGGATTTAATAGCTTCAGCCTGGAAATTTCCTCTTACAATTTCTTTGCTTCCCTTTTGTGTTTACCTTCTATTTTCATGTCTAACTACTTCTAGAACTCGGATCAAATGTTTTGTATTCAGTTCTCTTTGCGGGTTTTCGTATTTATGCCTTCTAGTCTCTATTTTTTATTCTTTATAAAATAAAATACATTTGAGGAAGGTGATCGAGTCTGACAGCTAATTGCATGCCAAACAGGTCATAATATTTCTGTTGAGGAGTTTATATTGTTTACTTACTTTTGTTGATGAATTAGCCTCCTTCAATCTCTGTAAAAAAAATGGTATTTTATTTTACTTTCTATATCCATGAATTCTGATTTTGACATTCTGTATTTCTTGAATATATAATACTCAGGCAGCCAGAACATCGAGAGGAAATGCTTTGCGACCTATCCGCTCCTTCAAGAACAGTCCAGCTAGTCCTTGGCAAGGCATCATAGAGTGCCTAAATGGGCTTCTCAATAAACTGAAAGATAATTTTGTATGTACGACTACTTATGATATTGTTACTACGAATCATGCAACTTCATCTTATAGAAGTTGTTTCTGTTTCAGGTTGCTACCGTCCTTGTACAGAATATCTTCACGCAAATTTTCTCTTATATAAACATCCAGCTCTTCAACAGGTAACCCATATATACCTTCAATTTGGGGTTTCCTTTTGGCACAAGCGTCAAGATTTGGGTTGTAACCTTTGTTTTATGTTTCTGTAGCCTCCTTCTCCGTAGAGAGTGTTGCACGTTTAGCAATGGAGAATATGTAAAAGCAGGGTTATCTGAATTAGAAGTTTGGTGTGGAGAAGCACAAGAGGTATTTACTACTACTTGTAGCTGGTGAAAAGAGGGTTTGTTATAGAATAGCTGGTATGAAAAATTACAAATGCCCCCTAATATTTGATTTCATTTACAAATACCCCCCTAAATGTGGGCGAGATTTGTAATACAAAATCAATCATTGGGGTGAGGTGTGTGGCAGAGATTTTGTAGTTCTTTATACCACAAGGTGTTTTGTGAAAACAGGCCAAACCTTGGTAATCCTGTAATTGTCATGCTACATGTATTTCACAAGTGGTTTAAGTTTGTCGTTGCTTTACTCGGTGCTCACTGCATACTTGCTAAAACATTGTGCCAGTTGTAGATTGAGTAATTAGTTGTCTCTTACAGTATGCAGGCTCATCATGGGATGAATTAAAACACGTACGACAGGCTGTTGGATTTCTGGTATGTTTTCTTGTTCTTTCCGATGCGAACTACTTCTAACACACTACGGTCTCATGTTATCCTGGAACTTTTACTCTATTTACTTTTGAAGCTAGAGCTGATATTATAAATTGCTGCATTTATATAAAATATCAACAAAACACAATCTTTTACATAGTTTATTAAGGCTTTGTTTGGTTCTAAGATTTTAGGAGGAAAGGAAAATGTTAAAGAAAGGAAAATAAACTACAAAAATTTCAAAATTCTCTATTTTGTTTGGTTGTTAAAGAAAATAATAATAAAAAAAATTTTTTAGAGAATTTTCTTCCATTTTGTTTGGTTATTATTGTCAATTAAAGGAAAATGTAAAAACACATCCCAAAAAAATCCAAATAATCAATTAATCACAAAAAAAAAAAAAGATTTGTATGAAATATATTCAAATAATAAATTAGTTTGAGCAACAAATGAGATGAGAACTTGAAAAATGAGAGAGTGTTAAAGAGAGTAACATAACTTTTCCTTTATTTTCCTCACCTAATTGGAAGAAAAATAGTTTTTCTCAATTTATGCTATATTTTCTTTCTATTTTCCTTTCCTTACCATTTCCCTTCTTTTTCTCTAGTAACCAAACATTAGAAAATATTTTTTCTTCCTATTTTCTTTTCTTTTCCCCCCTAAAATCCTAGAACCAAACACAATGTAAAGGTTTTGCATCCTGGAAATACTAAATAGTTTAGACAAGAGCGCTTTTCCGTCTGAAGTTGTTAGGCTTTACCATCATCTTTTGTTTTTGGCCACTTTACTGTCCAAATTATACATTAATTAGACTAAATATTATCTTACCTCTCGTACAGGTCATACACCAAAAATCACGAATAACCTATGACGATCTCACCTCTGACTTATGCCCCGTAAGTCTGTTTTCTCTCTGTTCTGCTCTCACTTCCTAATCGTTTTTATTTTAGTTTTCTCTCTCTTCATTCTATTTTTCGCTTTCATTCTCAAGGAGCTTCATTTATGTGATACAATCTGTTTGCAGATACTAAGCATTCAACAGCTTTATAGAATTTGCACTCTTTATTGGGATGAAGACTACAATACACGAAGCGTATCTCCAGACGTAAGCTCCTTTTTTCTTTCTCCTTTCTTCACGTTAAGAATCATAAATTGATTCACTAGAATATTTATCGGATCACTACAAATCACTAATGAGCTATTTAAGATTTGATTTCCTCCACTCATCATTTAGTAGGAGTGATTTCTTCTATTTACCATTTATCAATTTATTTAAATTAATTCACCTATATAAATAGGTGTTTTCATAACTACAAAAATTGAGAGAGAATATGACAAAAATGTAGATGTTTCATTTGTCTTGTGGGTGTAAGCCGAATTGGCTTAATCTCATAATTTGTTTGTCTCATTTTATTGTTTCTTCAATGTATATATTTCAAATTTCAACACTTCATATTTTAAAAACTTTTACCATCTACACCTGAGTCAAGTATTCATATTGTTTTAAATAAGCACTTGTATTTTGGTCCCAATAGGTGATTTCTTGCATGAAGACACTCATAACACAGGAGAAGGACGACGCTGAGGGTAATTCATATTTGTTGGACGATAATTCAAGGTACGCCGATATCATCTACGCGCTCTTCACACACACACACACACACACAAAAAGAAAAAAAATCGATTTTGGATGTTCATAATGGAGTGTTTTATACTATACTGCAGCATCCCCTTCTCAATTGATGATATTAGCAGTTGTATGAGGCAGTCAAGTTTCACAAATGTAAAACCTGCAGCAGAACTACTTGAAAATCAAGCCTTTGAGTTTTTGCAGGGATAGAGCCTAGAGGCATTTGATCCTTTGTTTTTTCTGAAGCCCATGTATATCCATTTTCCTCCATTTACCCCCATTTATTTATTTATTCATTCATTCATTCATTATTATTTTTTTTGGGTGTTTCTCCTTGATATCTTCATGGCTGCCCCTAGTGTATATTTTGCTTAGTTACATTTGTAAAATTCATAGGTTTAGTGAGATAGAAAGACGGGCAGAGATGAATGAAGCTTTTTCCACTCAGCTAATCATTTCCTTTTTGTACTAACAACCCATGAAAATAGTATTTGAAGAGCGATCAGCTATTAATTATTTTTGAGTTGATGAAAAAGTTTTAATTCAATGTGTTCTGGGGAAAACTATATTTGTTATCTTCTTATATAATGATTTTTGAAGTGCTCATTGATGACACCTATTTACGTGTTACCCCACTAAATTTTTATCATCTTTAAATAAAGAAAAAACCTTAAAAGACTCGGGAGGTTTCTAATAAAAGGTAGTTTTGTATTATTTTATATTAGATGTGGTTTTAATTAATTGTTACGTGTACGTAAATTTCACTTCAACAAGTTTATATATTTTATTTTAACATATAACTTGCTCAGTAATTTATAAATATTTATTTTGAATTATAAAAAATATAGTACTCATTTGTTTCAACCTCTCCAATTTAAGGGATTAATGAAGAGAGAATCCTAATAAATAGGAAAGTTAATAAAAAAAATTTTCGTCTCTCTCTCTCTCTCTATATATATATTGTGATGAATTTTTTAAATAAATAGAATATGAAATTAAATAATATTAAAATTTTATATTAATAATTTTATTTTATAAATTAAAAATTGAAAGATGGTCTTTTATATTAATATAAATTCATAGTTGTCATTATAAAATATTTCTATACTTCAATAAATTAAGTAATTACTATACAAATTTTGTTTAATTATTTCAAATACAAAAATTTTATAAAAATGCTATTACAAATCGTTTCATTATCTTCTAAACAAAATAGTTTTTACTCATTTTTATGTTCTTGTTAGTTTGTTAATATTATTCTATCATATATTGACGTTGTTGAATTCACAATTCACTTTAACAATGCTTCAATTTAAAAAAAAACAAATATATTTTCAATTATTAGTAATAAATATGCACATAAAATTAAAATCATTTTACTAAATGATGTATTGATTTGAACGCATAACATAATTATTAGTTAACAATAATTATATTCATGTGGAAAAATTAAGGTGATTAAGATCATATCAATAGTGATATTGATAGAATGAACAACATAAAAAAAATTATATATAATTAACCAGTGGTTTAATTAATTAGGTTAAGGTTGATTTTTATGTTATTATCATATTAAACAAATTATTGTTAATAATAAGATTACAATATTTATGCACATAATTATTTATTAAAAGAAAAGGCCTTGTAATTTATTTTCCTAAAAAAAATATCATTAACCCTATATTGACAAATATTTCAAAAAGTTATTTGACAAAGAACATATAAAGATCAATAGAATTGCGTATATTTTCTATGTGCGAATAGCAGTATTGATGCGGTCGAGATTTGTCCCACATCGACTGAGAGTCGAGGCGCTTGAGTCCTTAAATGGGCAGAGCGTACTCTTCATGTTGCGACGCGTACCCGCAAGGGAGCAAAACCCACTGAGTCGCTCTGCCAGCTGAGCTAGGTCGGCACCTGCCGGCTAGGTTCAGGGGCCGGTGGGACAATATCTGCATGGGTGAAGGGTCAGGAACCCCCTGGGTGACCATCCTTACACTTAGGCGACGCGTTTTGTAAAACCCCCCTGGACGCACCCCTGGTGCATAAGACCACGCAGGAGGGACAGTATCGTACTGTGGCCAGTCGGGTGATCAAATCCGTGCTCATCAAGTATAAGTCAAATATTATACAAATTATTGATTTATGGGAGTTATGGAGTTTTAATTATAACTTTATGAAATTGATATAATTTAACTAATGATGAATAGTGATGTCGAATACTGAACAAAAATAAAACTAACTAAGAAGATGCATAAGGCACACGTTTGCTACTTTGGAATGAATCTGATAAATATATTTACCCACTTAATTTATCATTTACTTGCAAAATTTTAGGCCCATGATTATATAATGGTCCAAAATCTATTTGATGGATTTATTAGATTACAAATCTCGCCTAGAATGGCGTGATGTGATGCGTTTTTTTTTTCTTTTATTTCTTCCTTTAATAAATTTGAAAAGACAATCTTATCCTTTTTTATAAATAATGATCTCTTTTGAATCCATATAACCAGTTGAATTTTACATAAATACTCAAATTTTGAATGATTGTAGATTTTGCAAGAAAGGATCTAAACAATAACGCTTTTAATATAAGTTCATCAAACAAAAAATATGTATTCACTATATTAATTGATATTCAATATTTAAATATTTATCTTAATAAATACAAACTTTAGATAACACAGTTGAAAATATTTTTAATTATTAAAAATTGAATGTTCACAATATTATAACTTGTAAAAACAAATTTACTAATTTAAATGAAATTAATTACATAAATCATATGAAAAGGTGGATGATAATTTTAAAAATGAAACAATGGGTAAGTATGCTCATAATTGGAATGGTGCTATATATTTTGAGAGTGAATATAGGAAACACTTAAAAAATAGGAGCATAATAAAGTATTTCTATATTTAATCCAACATAATAAATCCACACAACCAAACAATAAACTAGTAAAAGTATAAGATATATTGAATGAACAAATAAGTTAACAAACAATAAATAACTAATGATTTGATATAGTTTCTTTATTAATAATTCATATTTAATGGATCATATCCAATCATATCAAAAATAGCAAACGTATCCAAGTAATACTAAAGTTACAATAAGAGATAAATATATTATTTTAAGCAACAATTTGGTTTTTATTTTAAAATAAATTTGAAGCATCAACTTGACATCTTAAGAAGCAATCAAATTTTACTTGATATTTTTAATAAAAAAATACATTTCATGAAAATTGATCACATTACAATAAGGAATTTGTTGAAATTAATATAAATTATAATATTTGTTATCAATATTCGCACATTAAAATGCATTAATATGTTATTATGTTTATTGATAAATTAAATGTTAAAATGTATCTAATAAAAAATATTTAAAGGAAATGTTAAATGATGAATGTTGATTGATTTAGTTTAATGGACCTTATACGTGTAATTAAAATTAGAGCTCAATAAGTAACATGTCACGACAATCTGCATAATAGGTTACAGGTAAGTGTAACTTATAAAACAGGTAACAAATACTATAATAAAATGAGAGTACCTAATGTTAAACTTTTTCTACTCTACCTAATAATAGACAAATCCAAAAGACTTGAAAACTCTTAAGGTTTGGTGTTTTACAACTAAACTCACTCCAGACATGTGCTTTATACTGCCTAGCAATATTAACACACTCGATGTGTGTATATAATTAAAAAAATAATATAATTTAATAACATATTAAAATTTTGATAGTATCTATACTATCCAAAAGAGTTTTAAACTATTTTAATAGATTTGTGAAATGAGTGTTAAGTAAAAATAAAATAATTTAAAATAAAAAATTTAAAAAATGAAAGAAAATTATATAGAAGGGTAACGGGAGATGAGAGAGGATAGAGAGAGAGAGAGGAGAGAGACGGAGAGAGAAAGAAGGAAGAGAAAGTAAAAAAGAGCATGAAAGAGCAGATGTGAGAGAGAAAAATGACAGACCAAAACTATTGATAAATAATAGATTACCAAAGATAATTACTAAATAATGTTGTCTTTTCAAAGAAACTAAGGATAAATAAATTAATAAAAGTAAATAAATAAATTAGATAATTTTCAAAGTCATGGAATAAGTTAAAAAAGAAAAGAATTGACGAATAAAGCATTTTAATGATTTAGCGGTAACACTCCTCTTTGACAATGTTGGAGATGCAGGTTCGAACCCCAGCTTTCGCAAAAATGTATACGCTTGTGCGCATATGGTCACTACAAGAAAACAGGCAAAAACTTACGGAATTTTCCTACGGAAACCCGACGGAAAAAATCTCTTGCAAATACCAACGGAAATCCTACGGAAAACCTACGGAAGTTGGGAACATGCAATTCCATTGGTAATCCGTAGGAAAATTTGCCAAGAAAATGGCGGGAGAAGTAGCGCCATTTTTACCAAGGGATTACCGAGGGAAATTTCCCTAGGTAATCTCGTTCAAGATTTGCTGAGGGACTCCCAACTGATATCTCCTTTGGTAATTTTTTTTAGAAAATTCCCGACAGAATCCCAATGAAATTTTCTCTAGGTAATCTCGTTCAAGATTTTCCGAGGGATTCCCAACGAATATTTCCCTTGGTAATTTTTTTTAAAAAATTCCCGACGGAATCCCAACGGAATTTTCCCTAGGTAATCGCGTTCAAGATTTTCCGAGGGATTCCAACGGATATTTCCCTTGGTAATTTTTTTTAAAAAATTCCCGACGGAATCCCAACGGAATTTTCCCTAGGTAATCTCGTTCAAGATTTTTCGAGTGATTCCCAACGGATATTTCCTTTGGTAATTTTTTTTAGAAAATTCTCGACGGAATCCCAACAGAATTTTCCTTAGGTAATCTCATTCAAAATATTCTAAGGGATTCCCAACGGATTCCCAATGGATTTTTTCCTTGGTAATTTTTTTTTTAAAATTTGGCGAGGCAAAACCGAGGGAATATTCTCATTTTTACTCTCATTACTCCCTCTATCTCCCTCTTTGAAAATCTAGCCAAATATATTGCAAAAGTTTTGAATTTATGTACGATCCAAGTAGGGTTGTCAAAGGATCGGATCTGGAGCAAATCAGTGCAATGTAGATCCGAATCCGAGAGTTGGTACCGGCTAAATATATAAACTTGTACAAATATATTATATATATAATAGAGATCTTTAATAACTATTGAATTGCTCCTTTAATGACAATCAATGTTCTGAAAACCGGACCGGACACTGAACCGGCGGCCTTACTGGTCATCGGTTCGACCGGTTCGATCGGTTCGACCACCGGTTCAGTCGGTGTGACGTCATAAATATGTAATAATTATTAAATTAATTTTTTATATATAAAAAAATATATATATTAAAAAAATAGAGAAAATCCAATACTAATAATAAAATCAAATAAGAAATTCACTTTACTATTTAATAAAAATACAACTCCATTAAAATTATTAACATTCAAATATTAAAAATTAAATAAAATATATATTATATTAAAAAAATTTAAAAACATCTAACAATATATTAAAAATAGAGAAAATCCAACAGCACATTAAAATGGTGGATTTCTTCTCTCTCTTTCTCTTTTTTCCATAATTTTCTTTTCTTCTCTCTCTCTTTCTCTTTTTTTCAGATTTTTCTTTTTTTCTCTCTCTCTCTCTTTCTTTTCTTTTCTTCTCTCTCTCTCTCTCTCTCTTTCTTTCTCTCGCTTTCTCTTTCTTCCAGATTTTTCTTTTTTTCTCTCTCTCTCTCTCTCTTTTTTTTTTTCAGAACTCTCCTCTCACTCTCTCTTTCTCTCTCTCTCTCTCGATCTCTCATCTTCTTCTTCTCTATCGAGCCCATTTTCTGAAATCAACACTTTACCTTACCAGGCCGCTGTAAATGACTGGCGGAGAGGCGACGAGCGGAGGCGCGGCGGAGAGGAGCAGGCGGAGGCGCTGCGGAGAGGAGACGTGCGGAGGCGCTGCGGAGACGAGACGGGCGAAGGCGCGGTGGAGAGGAGAGACGACAGGCGGAGGCGCGGTGGAGAGTCGACAGGCGGCGGCCGACGGACGGAGGAGGGGAGAGGCGAGGTTCAAATGGGGGAGGCAAAAAATCCGCCCGCCGAACCGGTCCGGTTCACGAGACTGGTTCCACCGGTTTTTCACCGATTTTTGATGGTTCGTGGCGGGCCGAGTTGGTACCGATTTTGGAGGTTGATTCGGACCGGACCAGGCGCCGGTCACCGGTCGAACCGATCCGACCGGCCGGTCCGGTCCGATTTTGAAAACACTGATGATAATATATATTTAGAATTATATATAAATACGTTTACGTATAGTATATTTAGTAAAGATCTCTAATACGTATATAGATTATTAGTTGTATATTTAATGATATTATATAATAGATATCTCCAATAACATATCCTATATGTGTATATATATTGTGTATGTAATACAGATTTTTAATATCTAGACTATTTAATTGTGTATAGATTATATTGAAGTATCTTTATTACTATTGCATTATATATAATGTATAAATTTAATAAAATATATTATCAAAATTCGGATTCAGATCTTTAACGGATTCGGATTCAGATCTTTAACGGATCTTTAATTATATGAATATATTGTTAAATATTATTCTAGCTATTGTTATATGAATCTTTAAATATTATTTTTTCAAATTCTTTTTTTGCAAAATTCTATATGTAAATTAACACATATTCTTATTAATTTTATAATTTATACTATCTTTATAATTTATAAATATTATAATTTATACATATCTTTATTATAAATAATTTCTCTCTCCTCTCATTACTAATATTTAATCTCCCTCTTCTCGATTGAATTAAGAGAATATTTTCAGCAATTCAAAAAATAATATTAAATAAATTGAATTTAATAGAAATTAAAATATTTGAATATTATTTGTAATTATTAAAAAAAAATAGATTAATGAGTTGGTCATTAAATTAGTTTAGTGGCAAAGCATTACATTTCCATCCAAGAGGTCATAGGTTCAATTTATCATCAAAATAAATGGCAATGTATATCGTTATAACAAATTTATCCTGGAAAAATTCATGTATCATCAAAGTAAATCTAAAAATACAAATAAATTCGACTTTTAAAAGATGTATGAACAATTACATTTTTAAAATTCTTTTTTTGCTAAATTCTATATGTAAATACATATGTAGATGGTACATTTCTTATTTAAAACAATATAAATAATATTTACAAAGTTAGAATGTATATTTGATATTTAAAACAATATAAATAATATTTTACAAATAATATATTAAAAAATTAAAATAAGTTAACAAAATAAGAATATGTAATAAGTATAAAACAAAATAATATATTAATAAATTAAAATAAGAATAATCAAACAAATATGTAATAAGTATAAAACAAAACAAAACATATCACAAGTTCTTACAATAGCTTGGTAGTTGAGGGCTTGACAAACAAGCCTGAGGTCACGAGTTCAAATCCTTTTAGTTGCAAAAATTTGCAAATTATGGGGGCACTATTCCAGTGATGATGACAGCTGTGGGGGCCCGCCAAGTGGCGACGGCAGTGACGGCGGCAGGGTTCGGGGCGGCGGCGGTGACAACCCGACCGGTGTCGGTGCTCCGGCGGTCTGGATGTATTACCAACGGAAAACCAACGGAATTTTCCATTGGTTTTCCGTTGGCAATCTGTAGGTCTAGCAAAATTCCCTACGTTTTCGTAGGTAAGCTGTAGGTGCTTTTTTCGTTGATTTTCTGTAGGTAATCCGTAGGTGAATCATGATCGAAGTTTCCGTCGGTTTTCCGTAGGTAATCTGTTGGCGAAACATGATCGAAGTTTCCGTTGGTAATCTGTTGGCGAATCATGATCGAAATTTCCGTTGGTTTTCCGTAGGTAATTCCCTATAGCAAAAGCTTACCGACGCCACTTTTTCTGAGGGAATCCATTTCGTAGGTTTTCCGTTGGAAAACGTAAATTCCGTAGGTTTTCCGTAAGTTTTTCGTAGGAAAATTCCGTAGGCAAATGGCTGTTTTCTTGTAGTGGGTGTGCCTCTTGGGAGGCGCGTCTGGCTGCTATAATGCAGATTCGGGGTTCGAGTCTCATTTGGGACGAAGGGTTATATTTAATTATATCAAGAAAATTTTTGACAGAATGAGTCGTCAACATTCCATCAAAATATTTTGAATTAAGTAGTCTTTATAAAATAGTTCCAACGCACCATTCATTAGAAAAATGACAGAAAATTTTGAAATTTCAATTGTTAAAGATATATTTTCAACAAAATATTTTGGTCAATATTTCATTGAAAAATTCTCAAAATCTATCAATATCGCAAAGAGCTTACCGATGACTTACAACTTACTGACAAGTCATCGAAAAATATTTTTGAAGGTGATTTTTCCGACGAAATAGTTTGGTTGCTACTTTGTCGCTTTTTCTGTCGGAAATCACTATTCTGATAGCTTGTTGACAATTTTCAGACGGAATTTTACGTTGGCAAACAACATTTTTCTTGTAATGTACGTCAATTATACCATTTCAATCAATTATTCAATTATGTATATTTGAAATACTACATAATTTGATTTTTAAATCAATTTATTTAAACATATGAGTCGAATATTTTGTTTCATATTTGATCGAATTAGTAATTCGTTCTCTTAATAACTAATCAATCAATTTGAAGTTTTCAATTAATGCTCTTAATTTTCTATGTCCAATTAATTTAATTGATTAATTACACTCACTTGAAAAATATGTAGTTTTATTCTAATGTAACAATTTTGTCAATCGGTCAATTGTAAAATTTTGAAGGTATTGATCTTATGATGGCACTTTATTTTCAAATTTCATTGATTTTATTTTGTTGAGTACAGTAAATTTAAGTATGAAAATTGATAGTTTCACATACAATGAATAAGATCACTTAAATTTCTTAAATTGAATCGAAATAATTGATGAAAACTTTCAAATTTTGATAAGATCAAAGTTGTAATTTTTTAATTTTGATTTTTTTTATCATAAATTTATTTGTGGGTAAAAGTAAAATTAGAAAAAAAATTATAATTTGCACAATTTAATATTTCTTAATTCAATTATAATAAGTATGAATTAATAAAATATATTCAATTAATAGATATAAATTAGTCAAAATTTTTAACTAAATTTAATATATATATATATATATATACACACACACACACACACACACATACACATTGGACATTCTAAGCTAACCAACAAACACATATAGCTTAGCAGCAACATACTGGGCAATCTACTAACAGGTCTCAAGTTTGAGTCACACTGGTAACGCTAAAATTCAAATAAACGAAGGAATACCTGCTGCGGTGTCACGGGCGGACTCTCGAGTCGCGCAGCGGAACTAATTTTTCGCGCCCGTGATGCCCCTCAAGTTGCACTCAACCCGAGGTTACGGCCAAATTCCATCTCGAGTCTTTATGATGACCCGTAACATACTTGAGCTCAGAAGCTCACTAGGTGCCCTTTCTAGGTACACGACACTCATCCCTCGGAGTGCCCCTACGCCGAAGGCTCGTGTCTGCGCGCCTCTCTCGACTGCGTCTTACTCTTCGGCCCTGACTAGCTAGCTTGCTCACCATGCTTCGCTCAATTACTAGGTCTGCTTGCATCTCTTGATAGAAGCGGAGCGCACTTGCTCCTCTTTGGCATCGAGGGTCGTTCGCACGCCCACGACGCATTCCTCGTACTTGACACTCCTTCGGAACGCGTTGGTTTCATGGCTCGCCTTGGGCGTCCTTGTTCGTGTCTCGCCCGAGAAGGGCTACATTCAGTCCAAGGCATACTCGGCTTGTCATCATCTCAAGCTTGTCCCGCCTATCTCGCGAGACTAGTTTCTTAGCCCACCGGCATCTAGCCGACATGTTTGTTGCCCACAATGCGGCGTCGCCCCACGACCGCATGTCTCAAGCCTAGGGACCCTCGTGCATGGCTTGAACCCTTAGCAGGTGCCTACGAGTTAGATCACGAGGCCTCGGAGTGCTTGCCTCGATCACTCAATCGACCTAGAGGTGTCGCCCCAATAATATCGAAGCCCGCGGGGCATAGCGTCCGTCATATGGCAGCCTCTGGGCGCTTGTGAGCGCCCAACGTGGACCCCATGGGTCCCACGCCGCTCGTTCGATTCCCGACCCGATCGAGGACTCAAGACACTCCTTCGAGTGCCGAGAGTCGGCCCTTGGTGGCAGGCGTTGCCCACCAAGGATGCGCGCTTTGTGCTAGGACAGCACGGGGAGGACTGGCCGCTGCTCACCGAGGTGTGTCCCCCTTATAATACTCTTGGAAAAATAAACGCTTGTGCCAGCATTGCATACTCAAAGGGCCGAAGAGTCACAATCTCGCGTAACTCCCTCGTCCCAACTCCAAATCGCACACCGCTGTCGCCTACACGAAGCTCCCGATGCATACATTAATATCACCAGGTTTCCAGCCCCAAACGATCCTCCATTCTCACGGAGTTTCCCTCACTGTATGGTTGAAATTACACAACTGCCATTGCAATGGCAGCCTACGCACTCGGTTACATTCCCGAACTCAAACAGCATCCAAATACTGTCCAAACTGATGGAGACGTCCCTAACACCCTTAGGAACACGCCACTGAAACAGTTTCACAAATCTCCAATGATAAAGCTCTCTGCCCAAGAGTCAAAGTGCCTGCATCCGCGCAGAGCACTGCTTGTCGATCGCTCCTACACTTCAGTGCCCAAACGGACACGGAACGGCACCAAACTTGGTGGAGATATACCACATGGCCTGATGAGTGATCAGTTCAAACAAGAACCCAATTGCCACTAAGGAAGTGCCTCTGCTCATGCGCCGATAAAGCTTGCCAGGCGGGCCGACTGTCCTTGTCGCCCGCAACTCACACGGAGGGTCATGGTGTAAAGCGTGGTCCATGATACGCGGGCACAGATGGGGTTGGTGCACTGAGGTGGGTGCGTGCGGGATGGTTGGATTGTTACTACTACTACTTTTCAGCCACGGATTTTTCCGTGGCTAAATCATTTTAATTTTTTCAGAAATTAACATTTAGCCACGAAAATACAAATGACTAAGTTTGGCTATAGAAAAATCCATCGCTAAATCTTTTTTTTTTTAAGAAATTAATATTTGGCTACGCGAATACTCGTTGCTAAGTTTGGCCGCAAAAAAATCCGGGGGCTAAAATTAACATTTAGCCATGGGCTTCGAATTCAGCCACGAATCTAGCCATGATTTTTTTTTTTTTGTGGCTAGAATCTGTGGTGAAGGTTAGCCACACATTTTTTCCCCTGGCTAAATCACTATAAGAAAAATATTGTTTGCCGATGCAAAGTTTCATCCAAAAATTATCGGTAAGCCATTGGAATAGTCATTTCTGGTGGAAAAGCTACCAAACCATTTTGTCGGAAAAATCACCGTCGAAAATATTTTCTAACGACTTACCTATCGGTAAGTCATCGGTAAGCTCTTCGTGGTATTGATAGATTTTGAAAATTTTTCAACAAAATATCAACCAAAATTTCGTTGGAAATAAATATTTTAATAATTGAAATTACAAAATTTCTTGTCCCTTTTCGTATGAATGGTTCGTCAGAACTATTTTAAAAAATTTAATTATATTCAAAACTTTTGATGGATTTTCGACACATTATTCATTAGAAGTATTCCTTTGGGGTTGAAATTTGATATTAATTTTTGATGGAATGTCAACGACTTATTTTGTTAGAAATTTTTTTGCTAATTTGAAATGTAACCCTTTCGCCCCAGACAAGACTCAAATCCAAGTCTGTATTATGGCAACCACATACCCTCCAAAAAGTCGTACCAAACGCAGGGGTTCTAACTTGCACCTCCAATATAGTCAAGGAGGAATGTTATCGCTAAATCATTGAAATAATTTATTTGTCTATTTTTTTACTTATTATATGTTTGTGAAAATTATCTAATTTGTTAATTTAATTTAATTTAATTTAATTATTTATCCTTATTTTCATTAACTTCAATTTTTAAAGTGTCGTTAAAATAAAAACAAATAGTAAAATTAGTTAAAGAAATTAAGAGTATCGTTACATAAAAATAATAATAATAATAATAATGATAATAATAATAATAATAATTAATAAATAATTAATTAATTTCTGTATGTTTCCCCAGTTCAATTATGTTAATTGGGCATTTTCCCAATTTAATTGAATTAATAAGATATTTTTTTCCAATTAAACTATGTCAATTACAAGTTTTCTTCAATTATTTGTATATACACACACGCACACACACAACTATTATATATGTTCATCAATTAAACGTTAATAATTGCCAACTATTAATTAATTACTATCTATTAATCACTATATATTTTTATACTCGACGATTCTACCAAATGTTATTTTAGGGATTGTCATATTTTCTTATCTATTTTGTATTGTATGAAAAGAATAATTTTGATTTTAAAATGGAATTTTTTTTTGCAAAAATAAAACAATAATAATCAAATAAAAAAATCAAGGTTTTGACGTAATTTTTGTTGGAAATGCATCACAAATGAGATAAAGAGGTTTCAACTAATACAATCATTAGTATTTTGTCGAAAAAGAACAAAATTAAAAAATATCATAACAATATTTTTGATGATAATATCATTGAAAATTTGTCACAAAGTTTAACAAAAAAAATAAAAAATAAATAATATCAACATGTTTTCGACGAACGAAAAGTAATTGTCGGTAAACAAAAGAAATATGAAAAATAATTTTTCGATGACTTTTTCTGTTGAAAAGGGACGAAAAGTGCTTGAAAAAAATAAAGAGAAGAAAATTATTTTTCGATGGTTGTGTTTCATCAAAGGATTGTTGAAAACTAGCGCGCTCTTGTTTCCGCCTTGGCCTGCATGTTTGCTGATAGATTTTTAATGAAATGTATGTCGAAAACCTTTTCATAGAGTGCGTCGCTAATGCGACACTAAACTATCGGTAAGTGATTTGTAAAATTGAACATTTTTCGATGAAATATTCCGTCGGTAATTCTGTTGGCAAATAGCGAATATTTATAACTCTCTTATATAATTATTTTTTAATCATTTATTTTTATCTTATTTTAATTATTTTAATTTTTACTTATTTCAAAGTTAATAAGTACTAAAAAGAATTATTCATTAAAAAATAATAAATAATTATAAATTAATCTATCAAAATATAAAAGGATAATTATAAAATTATGTATATATATTTTATTTTATATACGTATCGAGTGTGCTCGCCTGCTGATAATGGTTAACTTAACCTATGAAGCTAAGATCCTAGGTTTAATTCTCCACAAACTCGCGTGGGCTTGTATTTCTACTTTCATAATAGCTCCTATTCTATTCTATAGTAGAAGTAGTAGTTTGGTTGGTTATAATTATGATAGTTGTTGATAGTGATTAATATATTTGATTATTGATATTCATGTAATGATAGTGTAATCTTTTAAAAAAAATAGTGAGCCCACTAACTAATTTAGTATTATTTATTAAAGTCAAAATTTAATAAACCAACTATTACCAAAGCAACAACGGCAACAACAACAACAACAACAACAACAACAATAATAATAATAATAATAATAATAATAATAATAATAATAATAATAATTATTATTATTATTATTATTATTATTATTATTATTATTATTATGAGACAATTCTATTCTACTAAAATAAGATCTATAGAATATGAGCAAAGTTAAACTTGTAAGAGGATGGCATTAGAAACCGACTTTGGATAATTTGATACTTTCAACAGGAAAAATTTTATTTTCATCGAGTATGTGATTATTTATACAACAAAATTTTAAGGAGTTTATTGCAAATAACCCCCTGTGTTATTTAAAAGTAGCCAAAAAAAATCTATGTTATTTTAATGATCAAAATTAACCTTATGAAAATTAAAATTTGCCCACCGCCCCTTGATTGACGTTGACTAGAAAAAACAGGCGAAATGTCAAGACTGCCCTTGTACTTAAATGTGAAAACTCTCCCTATTTTCACTTTTTCCGTAACATCTTCTGAAATTACCTCTTCAATCGCTTCTTTTTTCTAAAAAAACCCTAAACTAGGAACACAGGTCCTGGTGAATTGTCGTATAACAAAGGGTGTGGTCAATTATCTAAGTTTAGGAAGGAAATGTAATTATTTGGGCATCGTTTAGGTATGTATTTTCTTCTTCATTCTTCACTCTCTTCGTTTGTATTTTTTGAAGATGAGACACCTAGTGATTTTGCCCCTTTCGTTGCTGCTATGTGGAGGGTGTTGATATTTTCATCTTTTTTATCTTAAATTGAGGTTGTTGGAACCTCAAAAATGATTGATTTTTGGAAGTAAAATGGTAATTTGAGTTTTATGAAGGGATATTCTAGTTTAATAACCATAAATATGAAAAGTTTGTTCTCGATCAGGTGAAGAAATAAATTAATCACATGTGGTTGAGCATCATTCCAGTAAAATAACAAAAATAATGAACATTTGACCTAAGACATTTGATCTAATACATTCTGTTGTTTTCGTTTTTTGTTGCCTTTTTTAGGATGAATGTTTATCACGATATATATTTGTGGATTGGTGGGGAGTTTGTGAATTCTCCAACCTTGACCTATAGAGGAGGGACACAACACATTTATCAGAGGGTCAATTTGGATTATCTAATGATTGATGACTTGTATGATTTTTACAAAGATGTTGATGGCAAGAAAATCAATGCGGACTTCTACTATTTATATCTTGGAAAAACTCTTGAAGATGGACTGAGGCATGTCTATAGTGAGAGGGTCATTCCTGATATTCAAAATATCCACTCAAACCATTAAAAGATTACAATGTATGCAATCGACTTGGATGATCCTTTGCAAGTTATTACGCCTGATGGAAAATCTCTGAAGCCTGGTTGTAATGAGGATGTAAGTAATGACATGCAGTACTTACTTGAGGGGACTAATTTCAATGATAATGAAATGGGTCAAACTCCCCAAGCAATAGATGGAAATGGAAATCAAGCTGAGATGATAGAAGCTGATCCAGTGATCACACAAGAAGAGGTTGTTACCCAAGATGAGCACTTGGTAACACACAGGATGTCCATATTGAAGAAGAACCTGATGTGGAACCTAATCCTGAGTTTGGTGCAGAATTTGGGTTGGATAGTGACATCCATGATGAAGTGGTTACACAAGAGCCAATCTTGTGTAAAAAGAACACTACCAAAAAACAGTTTCAAGAAAAAGGCAAAAAGAAAGTTGAGGACAAAGGTAAAAGAAAGTTCAAGACAAAGGTAAAAAGAAGAAGGCTATGATGGATTTTGAGACTGATGTAGATGGAGATGACTCTGAAGACTGTGGCATTGAAGAATCTAACTACCAGGACATATCTAATGCACTTTCAGAGGCGGATGTAGAAGGATCTGGCGATGATAATATATTTGCAGAAACAGATCAATGCACCTCAAGCAAAAAGAAGAAGTTGAAATCCATGTTGACAACAAAGAGAAAGAGAAAAAACAAGGACAAAGCAAGCAGAAATTGAAAGGAAGGAATGGTATAGTGAGGCAGAATCTGATCAAAATTTTGATGTATCTCATGGATCAAATAATGATGCTCCAAGAAGACCAACTTTTCGAGAAGGAGAGAATGTTAAAACTTTGGAGTTGATGGTTGGTTTGGAGTTCCCAAATGTAGATGTCTGCAAAGACACACTTGTAGATTGGAGTGTGAGGAAAGGTTATGAACTTAGTTTCTTAAAGTGCGAGAAGAAAAGAATAACAACAAAGTGTGCAGCTGAGGGTTGCAATTGGAGGTTTCATGCCTCTGTTGTGCAAGGTGATACTAGATTCCAGATTAAAACCATAAAAAATGAGCACAGTTGTGCACGAAGAGTTGAAAACAAGAATGCAACTGCACGTTATTGTGCCAAGAGATTGGAAGACACAGTGAAGGACAATCCTCATATTCCTATTGAAAAATTTCAAAATATTATTGCTAGAAAAGTTGGGATCACCGCTACTTATTGGATAGCATTGAGAGCAAAGCGTTATGCATCATAAAAAATTAGAGGAGTTGATGATCAAGAGTATGCTATCCTTTGGAATTATTGTGAAACCGTGAGGCAAACAAACCCTAGGAGTAAGCTGCTTTTGAAAAAAAGAGAAGAGTCTGATCCTCCTATCTTTGATAAAATGTATTTTAGTTTGGGAGCCATGAAAAAAGGGTTTCTTGCCGAGTTTAGGCCTGTTATAGGCTTGGATGGATGTTTTATAAAAACTGTGCATGGAGGTTAGTTGCTAAGTGCAGTTGGAAGGGATGGAAATGACAATTTGTTCCCTATTGCACTTCCATATGTACAAGTGGAAAATAGCGAAACATGGACATGGTACATTTCTGAGTTGTTTTTAGATATTGGAAATGAAGACCGGTGGTCATTTGTATCAGATAGACAAAAAGGGTTGATTGAGGCTCTTAAACACCTGACACCTGAATGTGAGTACAGATATTGCTTGAGGCATATGTACCAAAACTTCAGTCAAAACGGAAGTCCAATGAGCTGAAGTTGTTATTTTGGAGAGCTGCATCTGTTGCAAATAGGGAAGAATTTGAAGAAATTATGAAGTTCATTGAGAAGGTTGATCCAAAGGTGGATGCTGCAAAAGAATGTGTAGTGGAGTGGCTAAGGAAAATACCACCAACACATTCGGCCAGATCATACTTCAGGACTGGTTGTAAGTTTGATGTCCTTGTTAATAATCTTTGTGAATCATTTACCAATCTTATCTTGCCTGCTAGGAATTTACCTATTATAAGCATGCTTGAGTGGATAAGAGCAAGATTGATGGTGAGAATACAAATTAAGAGGACTGACATGGAGAAGTATGATGGGAGAATATGTCCTAATATTTTATTTGCACATATATCTACTTCCCAACGAAAGGATTTATTTGGCTAATTTTAATTATCACAGGGTTTATTTTGATAATAAAAATTTCACAGGGTTTTATTTGACAATTAGACATTACACAGGTAGGCACCGTGCAAAAAATCCAAATTTTAAGATATATTATATTGTATATATAAATACTTTAACGTGACTTCAGTTTAACCGATATATAGGTAAAATTCAATATATGATCCAAATAAAACTATTCCATTTTTGACATATTACTATAGTATACTCGCTAGTTTGTTTAATGTTACAATAGAAAAAAGAACTTAATTTTCTTTCTTAATATCAGTTGTTTATCAACATATGCAACGCATATCAATGAATGTTATAAAAAATACAATACGAAAATGTTACACAAAATCCTGATGAGGCACGATGATCGGAAAAAGACAAACCATCCTTCTCAAATCCTAATTACACCCTCTGACCCTCTACCCTTCTACCCACCTTCCCCATTTATACCTCTTCCCACTCCAATCCCCCTCCACACATGTCTTTCAAACTCCAACTCTCTCTTGTCACACTCACAGCACCATAAAAACATTCCAAATTTGAACAATCCTCACACGACAAATATTCCTTCATATAAACCATTACAAACAACCAAACATGAATCCCACATCGGATGATCAAGACAACCTCTTCTCCGGCCGATGCGTATTAGTAAACGGCCCTGTAATAGTCGGGGCAGGGCCCTCAGGCTTATCCGTCGCCGCCGGTTTAAAAAGACAAGGGGCACCCTTCGTGATTATTGAAAGAGCCAATTGTATTGCCTCGTTATGGCAAAACCGAACATACGACCGCCTTAGGCTTCACCTCCCCAAACAATTCTGCCAACTGCCATACATACCCTTTCCGGTGAACTTCCCAGAATACCCCTCCAAGCACCAGTTCATCGACTACCTCGAGGATTATGCGAAGCAGTTCGAGATTAGTCCGAGGTTTAACGAGTCGGTTTGGTCTGCCAAGTACGACGAAACGTGTGGGCTGTGGAGGGTTAAAACGGTAACTTCAAGTGATGGTTCGACGGTGGAGTATATTTGTAGGTGGCTCGTGGTTGCGAGTGGGGAGAATGCTGAGAAGGTGGTGCCGGATTTTGAAGGCTTGGGTGAGTTTGGCAGGAATGTGAAGCACGCTTGTGATTATAAATCGGGTGAGGATTATAGGGGAAAGCGAGTTTTGGTTGTTGGTTGTGGGAACTCAGGTATGGAGGTTTCTCTTGATCTTTGCCACTATAATGCTGTTCCATCAATGGTGGTTCGGACTTCTGTAAGTAATTTTTTTTATATATATTTTTTACTATTTTTGCTTTTAAAAAATGCTTGTACTTATTTTCTTGTATAAACTTAACTTGTTATTTGGTGTTTTTTTTTTTTTAATTTTTTTGGGTCAATTACATTGACTTCCCATGTAACAATGTGTATGTACTCAAAATTCCCACCGAAACTCAATCAAAATTGAAAAAAAAATTATTAATAAGTTTGGATAACATCATTAAAATTATAATTTTAGAAATATTACTAAATTTTGAATAATCTGTAGTAATAATCAACAGAAGAGACACGTAACGGTAAAGTGTAACTAAATTGAAAATGCTTAAATGCACTTGAGGTTGAAAACACGAAAGGGTAGAGATCAATTCATGTCAGCATAGTGTAGGTCTCACTATTGTTCTGCACCATTTATTGTTCAACACCAAATGCATGTAAGCATCACTCTCAATAAATCTTAAGGCATATTTAATTTTGGAATCAAGAACGAAAACTTATGTAATTATTTAAAAGTTACTAAGAAATAGTAATTCTTTTTTTTTTCTTATTTCATTTCTTGTTGACTCAACAGGTTCATGTATTGCCAAGGGAAATATTTGGAAAATCGACATTTGAGTTAGGTGTTTCTCTAATGAAATGGATGCCAATTTGGGTTGTTGATAAAATACTATTAGTAGCAGCAAGATTGATCCTTGGGGACATAGAGAAATATGGCCTAAAGAGGCCATCAATGGGACCTTTACAGCTCAAGAACACACAAGGCAGAACCCCTGTGTTGGATACAGGCACACTTTCCAAAGTTCGATCTGGCGATATCAAAATTGTCCCTGGAATCAAGAAATTTTTTCGTCGAGGAGTCGAGCTCGTCAATGGAGAAGTTCTTGAAATTGATGCTGTCATTTTGGCAACCGGATATTCCAGCAACGTTCCGTCATGGCTAAAGGTTAGAACGTTGTTATTGTAGGGGATGGCAACGGGATAGATTCGGCAAAAGTCGGGACCTGTCCAGTTAAAAATTTATAACATTTTAGATTTGGCTCGAATTTGACTTTGTGCCCCATGAGTTGGACCCATTAGACCGTCAAAGCTTGCTCAAAATTCATTTAGGGCTCTTATAACCCGTTCCTAATGGCACTGGTTCTTGGTCAGGGCAGGATCATTTGCATCCCTAGGGTTGTGGGGATGGGGTGGGGGTATGTATTTATATATTTATCTGTATGTATGTGACAGTCTTATGTGTATTTGGATTCATGCGACAGTTATGGAAGTTGCGTTCACTCGAGATTCTCTGGTCCGAACTTAGTCACTAGTCAGGTTGTTGAAATTTGTTCTTCAATTCACTCAATTCCAAATTTTAATGTTTTAAAATTATTGGAAACAAGGGGGGGGGTTGATTTCTCCAAGACTAAGGTGGTCACAAATGAGCAGTAGATAAACATAAAATAGGCACATGTAGTTTCATTTTATTTTATTTCTTGTTCCTCTAATTTGTGGTAGATTACCTTTCATACCCTTCTTAATTTAAAATTTAAATAAAGTGTCTATTTATTGTGTTAATTATTTATGTCTTAAACTTTTTTGTTTGTTATGTTTTGTTATGCAGGAAAATGACTTCTTTTCAGACGATGGATTTCCAATATCTCCATTTCCAAATGGTTGGAAAGGCAGAAATGGACTTTATGCAGTTGGTTTCACTAGAAGAGGCCTCTCTGGTGCATCTGTTGATGCCGCTAAAGTCGCACAAGATATCGAAAAAATTGGAAAATGGAAACAAAGTACAAAACCCCATCCGGCTCTAGTCATAGACGATTCAAGACACAGCTATCACACTCAATTTTACAATAATTACGTGTACTACGCTTATCATGTAATTGTGATGTATATTTTAAAAAGAGCGATGAATCACATGACAAGAAAATAAATAACACAAATCTGAGAGGAGCCCTTTTCACACAGAGTCCCAAAACTTGATTTTGGGCACTTTTGTACATAGGAAAATGAGGCTCACCCGCTAGCCCCCCCACCCCCACCATACCCTTGTTTTCTAGTGCTAAAGGGATGTGTACAAAGTGTTTGATGAAATGTTAATGTGTGTATATCTCTCTCATTCTGTGGATTTGGTCCAGCGTCGTTATTAATACTAAATCTCTCCAGAAAATTGGTCCATCTGGGGAGGTAGTAAATATGGTGGACCTATGTATACATAATTCTCCAGCGTTCATATTGTATTCAATGTGATAGTGACTCTTCACTGCTTCTTATTTAGGATGTACATACACGATGTGGACGAAAGTTGAAGTTTCTTCTCGAGTTGACGTGGAAGTTCCCGTCCGATAAATGTTGATGGGTTCTTGTCCTGTTAGGTTGGAAAACACGTGAATTCAGCTAGAAACATCTCCAACGAAGACTTTCCAATATTTAAGTTAAAGTGTGTTGACTTTTTGGAGATTTCTCCAAGAGTATTTATAGGTTATGATCTCAGTCAACTTTTTGAGAATAGGGCCGAGTTAGTAAATTTAGAGATTTCTAGAACAACTTAGCCAAAATTAACATAGGATATCATGTTCATGCTTGGCAGGTGTAGGGCAGGTATATCCACTGTCAGAATCAATGACACGTGTCAGGAATGACAGTGTACGAAGCTACACTCCCCGTTCGATATACCAGTGTGAGCCACCAAACGAGCAGCAGCCACAGAACCCTCAAGGAGAGGAGCCTCTTCAAGAAGAATGTCCTCGAGGAGCGCATGTCCTCCTCGAGGTCTGCGCTCGAGGAAGATTATTATGTTGGGCCAAAGTCTCGCTCCACGTGGGACTAGCTGACACTTGACGGACACATGGTCGTTGGGGATAACCCACTTATACACATATAAGATATCCCGTATCAATACGAGAAAACCTCAAGAGGACTATCTGATCCAGCTCATGGCTATAGCCCACAATGATCACAAGAAATAAAACAATGTCAAGAATTCTTGTGTCCTCCAAGCGTGAGATTGTTTCATGTAGCATTTAGTGTTTAATTAATATGAATGAAGATAAAGCTAGAGTATAATTTAAATTGTGTACTTTAAAAAAAAAAGGAAATACGCGACCTTTACACAAAAATTTTGCTAGAAGGTCATTTAACGATGGTGGTGCAAGATGAGGAGAGGGCTAACAAGTTGGCTCAAGAAAAACTCGACCTGATAATATTTGTTGAAAAGTTTGCGAGGTTTCGTCGTTATTATTTTTGTAATATTTAGTTTAACTTAATAATCAACCAAATACTCTTAATTGAACGATTATGGAAAGAATAGAACTCCAAACCCTAAGCAACAAGTCTTTTCCTGACTTTTTTTTTAATGATTTTTTTAGGTCTTTTCCTGACTTGACAGAGTTTACTATGTCAATTTTTCTTTATTTTTTTGGTTCACAGGGTTGTTTGTGCTAAATATTTTTAAAAAAAATTATATCGGATTGTTTATTTTAATCTTAATAATTCGACTCATATAGTCATAATAAAAAATTACAATAATTAATACATCATAAAACAAGAAAAACAAATCCATAAATCTGAAAGTACATCAAATTACATCAGCATTTAACAGATTAAAAGGCGAGGGAAATGAGAGATTTTAGGCCATTTGACTTGGAAAATTAATGGAGAATGAGCGATGTCCAAATTCAGTTTAAAGCAGGGTAAATAAGTAATTTAAGCAGCAGAAAACTATCAATAGTGGCCGAACACTAGATGGTTGTAGGATTTTGGTTACATACTTTATTATTTTACAGGATTTTCCACAGTAGAAAACAAATCATAACATTTTCCGCGGTAATTAGATGTTTCTTAGTGTGGCTGACTACGATAACCGCGCTCTATGTTTTTCCCCACACATCAATATATGCCATTTTATATAGATGGGCAGTTGAAATAAGAAAAAAGAAAAATTAATAATATGAAAAAAAATCTTAAAAATTCTCTTTTCTTATTTCAGCCATCCACTCAGCAAAGGATCCGAACTGATCTCTTCTTATCTCGACTAGCGATCAATATATGTGATGTGCATTAATGAGTGGGGGAAAAAGTATAGTATGATTCAAACTGTTTTATAATTATCAATGAAAGATGGTGACAAGGATGATGTATAAATAATCGTTACGTGAGAACATTCATTCAAATGAAGGTATTTTGATCCACCAATTACTACCTCAAAGTCAAAACAAAGCCAACACTGATTCTCTATATTTACATTTAAAATTTCATTTCTCCAACTTTGTAACAGCAAACTAAGTAAATCCCATTTTGTACATTTCAACGTTCTTGATTTATACACACACACACACACACACACACACACACACACTATTAATAAAGAGTTTACATGGTTTAATAACTATTTTGGTCTCTTTTGGTGGTTATTATATCCCTTAAACTCGTCATTAATAGCATAGATATATATTTTTTCATATTTCTTTTATATATATTTTGTTAATTTTTTATTTCTTATTTATTTGTTAATCTTATAATTCTATCTTTATTGTGAACTATTTTTTTTATAACAAATAGAATAAAATGCATACATTACAAATAATTAAAAAATAATTAATAATTAATATATAAAATCTAATAAATATTTTAATTGTATATTCATAACTTAAATATATAATTAAATTAATTTTAGTTTTTTTTATTTTGTATACTTATTGAGTGTGTCCCAACAACTAATATATATATATATATATATATATATATATATATATATATATATTGTTGTGCCTGTGCCTAAAGGCATTTATGGAGCTGCCCAACTCGTAAATGTGTGATCTTTAAGGCTGTCAACCTGTGGGGTTAGTTGGGTATCAATTTCTAGTTTCCATATTAGCATGGTAATTATTTTCATCTCTATCTACTTTTTCAATCCAGGATATGAACAGAAAATATCTTCTTAGGATTGAATATAAGTTAAGGATTATGGTATATGATAGTTGTGTTTGGTTTGAATAATTTATGTAATCATTTGAAATGTGTATCCATCTCCAAAAAAAGAATAAAAAAAGATTGAATATAAGTAAATTGCATAGTCAGCATAATGACGGAGCCACACGAGGACCGGAGGGGCCCCGCTCTCCTGTCCAATCCTCTTAAATATTTTTAAAAAAAAATCATTTATACGATAATATTTATTAATTAAAGTTAATAATTTTGCGTCCTTTAAACTCTATTTTTTTTTTATAGTATATCAATTACATTTTTTTATTATATGAATGTCAACCATTACCAAATATGAATCAGCACTAACAACCATTACAATTTTCAATAAATTAATAAACAACTTTCATAAAAATAGGATAAAGACTTACACATTTTAATTGAGAATCGAATGTAAGACCTTATAATTTTGGAATTTCAATTTCACTAATTCATTTACACCTCATAAAATAAACTTATTTTGATACATTAGAAATGTATCTGTCCCCCCCCCCCTCCCTCCCTTCCTTCCTCCCTCCACGCCTAGAATTAAGTTCTTGATTTTGTCCAACATGTAAGAAAAACCAAAAAAAAAAAAAAAAAGTGAAAAGCAGTATATGGACAAGACCTCAGCAAATGTGATATTAAGCGACTTTTTTATTTGAATTTTAAAATCGTGAAAATATAATAGGCTTTCAGGAAATAGCTCATGTAGCCACAATCGTGAAAAGTATAGAGATCTTTTATTCAAAATTTCCTCGTATGCAATTTTTAAAAGTAAATCATCAATATTTGAGGCTTAATTAAGTCTACCATTTAAAAATTTAACAATGTCTGTTAAAAATATCAATATCACAAAGATATACATATATATCGTGTGTAAGTTTTGCACTTATTATCTTTTTTTTTTTTGTGGTCAAATTTGCACTTATTATTAGTCAATAGATACATTCTACATTTCTACGTACGTACAGTTGTGTATGCCGTCCTTTCCAGTTGGTTTAATGCAAAGTTCTCTCTAGTTATATTCCTCTTCTCCTTCTTTTGTCTACTCATCACAATTACCAATAGAATAATCACATGCATGGGGCGCTCACCACGAGTATACCTTCTAGTTTCCTCATGAGGAAAGCCCTTTCTTTCGTGTTTTGATAAAAACAAAACCCCATCTTGAGACCGAGTTAGAAATTTTCGTTTTAAGAACGAAATTAAATTTCTATAAAATATAAAGATATTAAATTTCTTGTACGTTTCCAATTTTACACTTCATAAAACGTATTAGTTTCCACACCAAAAATAGGGTGTATTAATTTCATCCTAAATCTGGTAGAACGTATAGGGTACTGGGACAGAAGATATGTGTGCAAAAGTGATGTCATAATTTTGTTGAAAATTTAGCGCAATAATCACACATAAAATCAAGTATAAACAAGAAAGAAAATAGTACCAACACAATAATTTAAAATAGTTTAGCCAGAGTAGCCTTCATCCAACACCAAGACAGAAAAAGTTCCACTACGATAAAAATGTATCTGCACAATCTTCAAAAGTGGGTCAGTCTCTTGGCCCGAGCCGTCCCTACCAATATAGAACTCCATTAAAAGTTTACTTCGGATCGCACCGCAGACTCTTCGCATTGGTTTATAATTTGGATTCACCAAAATTAAAGCCACACACTATAAGAAAATCTAGTTTTAGCAAATAAATTCTCAGTGACAATAATAAAATGGTTGCTAAATATACAAATTTAGTGTCCAAAAGTTATTTGGTTGATAGAGTTATATTATGTAAATTCTTTTGTCACCAATCAATATTTGGTAGCTATAGATGATCGATATTATCTAGCAAGTCATGACCAGTAATATAGTGACCAAAATTTGAGTTTTTAGCAAAAACTTTCATGGTCGCTATAAATAATTATCATCTGTGACCAAATTAACAACCAAATATTGAGTTCTCGCTAAAAGTATTACAAATTAATTATTAACAACCAACTAATTTGGTGGCAAAATATATATATTTACATTCACCTAACTTGATATAGTTGCTAAAAAATAATTACAAATAACTAATTTTACATGGTTGCTAAAAGAAATGCTCATAACAAAAAAAAAAAAAAAAATAGAAATCTATTTTCTTGCAAAAATTAAATAAAAATCATTTAGATTCACTTGTAGCACTTAAATTAATTTTAAAACTTACTTTAAATATAAAAAATAAAAGCTTGTATTTATAAAAAAATATAAATAACAATATTTGTAATTACCATAATAAAGTTACAAAAATTAAAAAAATTACATAATTGCAAAAAAAAAAAAAGTTACATAATTACAAAAATGAATAAATTAACTATATCAATAATGTAAATGTTAGATGGTCGCTCATATTATCACCTTTAGCAATCATTATTAGATGGTTGCTAGATGTTTTTTAGTTCATAAATCGTCACTGAACACTTTTAGTAACTACTTTATTGTGACTAAAACTAAATTTTCTTGTAGTGACATCAACAAATTTTAATTTATTGAATAAAAAAATTACCCAACCCAAAAAGAAACTTAAATTCAAATGCACATATACTGTCCATTCAACAAAGAAAAAAGTATTGCATCCGGTATAGGATGTACAAGGCCACAAAATAGACAGTGAGCGCTATAAATCACTTTAGAAATACTATGATGTGTATGTTTTCATAAAAAAAAAAAATGAGAAAAAAAAATGTCATTTTATGCTAGAAATTTTATGAATAAAACATTTATCTCACACTTGAATCAAGGTTATTAAGTTCACACGCACGAACTTGTCAAAGTATTAATTGTATCTTTAGGTCCCAAAAGAAGGTTCTAGAGTTGTACTGTGGGCCGCATGCCCAAGAGAATGGGCCTTGGGCCTATTTTTGCACGGGGCTTAACACGGGCCCGTATTTACAATTAAGCCCACGGCTCTCACTTTTGATTTTTAAAGCAAGATGAGATATGACCGATTGTTTGTGCCTTTGCTATGTTTGGGTCATGATTGGTTTCAAAATGAGAAATAATAATAATAATAATAATAATAATAATAATAATATATATTATTATTATTATTATAATTAGCTAAAAGAAATTAATAAAAAAATATTAAAGAAAATTCAGCCCTAAAAAATCAACAGCTAAAAAAATAGTCAGAAGTCGTTATGAATAAATCTAATGCGTGAATGGCGTAACACAATCATATCGTGCACTTATTGTACATTTTGTTGAGGACGCTATGTTGTATTTTAGTTTGACCAAAACTGATTGGGGCATAAAATTAAATTCTAGAACCCAACTTTAGGTAATTCAACACCGACTTTGAGCTGTAGGCTTTCGTGCAGACTGATGCAGTTGGTCAATTGGCACTAGAAGAGATTGCGGGTTTTTCCATTTTTTTTTTTGGAAATTTTCGTCGAAAATTA
Source organism: Petrea volubilis (assembly GCA_026212405.1). Taxonomy (NCBI): domain Eukaryota; kingdom Viridiplantae; phylum Streptophyta; class Magnoliopsida; order Lamiales; family Verbenaceae; genus Petrea; species Petrea volubilis. The sequence goes on from CM047884.1 coordinate 18,658,542, forward strand.
GAAGGAAAAACAAAGAAAAATTATTAATGTCTCAATTTTTGGCGGAGCTTCAGTAAAAAATTCTGCCGAAATTTAAAAATATATAAAAACATTTTGATTCTTTAAATTTTCGACGGAATTTTGACGAAAATTTTAAAAAATCAAAAAATTAATTTCATAGTTTTTGATAGAATTTCGGTGAAAAATTCCACTAAAGATTGAAAAAAAAAATTAAATCTTAATTTTACAACTTTTGATAATATTTCGGTGAACAGTTCCACTGAAAATTAAAAAGGTATATTAAATTTTAATAATAACAATAAAAGTATTTTGTAACAAATTATTAATTTTATGATAATTAAACTTTAATTGAAAAGCAACAAGCATTTTTTTCAGCAAAAACATTACGTTAAAAATTATCGAATCAGTCGAAATTCCGTTCAAAAATTTCACCGAAAATCCCGTATTATTTTTATTTTTAAAGGAGAAATTTTTATATTATTCGATCAGATTTCGTAGCAATTAAAAATGAGTCAACTTTAGCCGCAAAGACGAGTTCAAGTGCTTTCTAATGCGGTCCACGTCCTGCATTACCTTTCAACTCTTATCTAACATCATACCTACATATGTATATCTATATCAAAGTTTAATACTTAAAATCTCATAAATACTTAAATGGGTAATGTTCCAATAATAAATAATTAAATTTCCATCAATTTGTCCACCTTCATGTGTGTGCATAATTGGATAGATCTCACACTCTTTAAACTATGATAAATAAGTGGGTTCAATTCACCTTCAACTTAATTTACAAATTTATGAACACTACACGGAAATCACGCGGTAGCCTCAATACTTACAATCTTATTGACAAAAATAAAAAATAAAAAATAAAAATGGCCTATTTTGCAGTTGACATTTGTGTATGTCCAATTAATGTACTATGAAAGAAAAGTCCCATTATCCGGAATATTTGACCGACTTATGGAGCATACATATTAAAAATATGCAAAAACAAAGTGTAGCTTTTTACCACCAACGTAGTCATTTAGTAGCTTAATACACATTTTAAATATTTAAATTCAATCTTCACTACAGACACGGACGTAAACTTTATCAATTATTTAAAGGTACTATGAGTTGGTGATAGTCGGCTTATAATATTTGGTCCGATAAGAGATAATGATTAATTTAGAGGGTGTTTGGCTAAGCTTATAAGCTGCTTAAAATATCTTATAAGATATTTGAGAGCTTATAAGATAGTGCAAAGTATTTGACAAAAATTTTAGAGGAGGAGCTTATAAGCTTATCAAATAAAATGTTTAAGAGTTTATAAGTTCTTTTTAAAAAAGTAAGGATGTTGCAACTTATTTTTAAAGATCTACCAAATTCCTTTATTTTCAATCAAATTAATTACAATATTGCCATTACTGACATATTATAAATTATATTCCTTTTTATTTATCCAAATACTTTAATAATTTATTTTTAAAATAAGATCTCATATCTTATAAGCTCCTAAAATATCTTATAGGAGCTTATAAGATGTTTTAAATAAGCTTAGCCAAACACCCTCTCACTAATGTGTTGGTAGAGTTGCGCTGACACGTTAAAATTAGCCCCAATGTGTTTTAGGCTTTTAGCCAAAGAAATATTTCGTAGCGACTACATCCTTAGATGGAACAGTCACATTGAGTCTCCCACCTTATTTTTTTAATTATAAAAAAACAAAGTCTCTAATATTTTTACAAAAGATAGTCTCTGCATTTCATGATATTTCACATGTTGTTTGTTACAATCATAATATTTTCACAAATTCATTTAGACTATCTTTTCTTGTCACAAATTGAAACTATTCAATAGAATCACATAAATAATCAAGCTAATTGATGAATGATACCAACTAAAATCTTACCTAGATATAGGCGTAAGACGAATAATATGAATTTATTGTCACACAAGGATATCACTATTTAGTAATCATTAACCACTTTGGTCTTTTAAATAGTTTTGAGCCGTCACTTTGTTCGCTCATCTCTCTCTCTCTCTCTTTTTCTCAGTTGGGGTTTGTTTGGATAGATATAAAAAAAAATAGTTTTTAGAACAATGCTTTTTATAATAATTTTTTTATAATTAAATAATTTTATATTTAGATATAATAATTAAAAGTATTTTGAAAATTACTTTTAAAAAAGTTCATTTTTTTTTTATTTTTTTCTAAAAGTTAATCCAAATACAAATTTTTTGGCTCTCGTATTTTTTTTTTCAAAAATAAATATTTTTTCTCTTAAAAAATCTATTCAAACGATCTCTTAATTTTTTTTTATTTTTATTTTATATGCATATCGAGTGTAGCTGCCAAATTAGTAATCAAATACTTAATCTTCGAAAACGATCAAATTCATAATTCAATACTACATCTTAAAGAAAACTGCCAGGGAACAAACAACGCCAATTAAACGTTCCATAAGTCCATTTTGATCAAATTAAAATAAAACAAAATAAAATGTCGACAGTCAACTTTTTCTAGAGACCGACAACGCAAAATTATAAGCATTATTTTATATACTACAATTTCTTTGGTCCAGCTGGTCCTCTATATATAGTACAGAGTACACGCTTACAAATTTGAGACGTCCCCCACAAACTGAAGTAGTCTATTGTTTTTTCACCTCAACTCGATAACTATGAAATTATTCATCATCTTCTCCATCACTTGTTTTTCCATACTTTGTTTATCCAATGGAAGAACAGCCCCCGACGGTGCCATTCCTCCAGTTCGTGCGGTTAATCTTGGTGGTTGGCTTGTTGCTGAAGGATGGATCAAGCCATCCCTTTTCCAGGGCATCCCCAACAATGATTTCTTGGTTAGTATACGTACACACTCACAATCACAAAATTAATTTGATTATAATTACATTAATCTTGTTGATTCCTCTATATATTGCACAAAATATTTAGATGTTATGTTAATATATGTTTTTATTGATTTTATATGCATGATTGTCCTAGCTAGTAATAATTGCGAAAAGAATCTATATCATTATTTTTTAAAATTCTATTCCCTCATTTTACTCATTCATTAATATATGTGGCATGTCCTAATAATTTGAGAAAAATATATAGCACCATTTTATAGTAGAAGATCTGAACTATCGTCATTATTCTAATTAACTCTTACAAAACATCAAAACGGTATTATATCTTCTCCTCCACTAATCAATACATGCCATGGTGAGTAGTTGGGATAAAAAAAAGAGAAAAACTCATGATATGAGAAACTTTTGAAGATTCTCATTCTTTATGTTAACCGTTCTGATCAATACACGCGCTATGTATTGATAAATGATGGAGAATATATAGCATCATATTATAACAGAGGATCATGACTACCTTTTACTATGATGGAAAATTTGTGACATATAGAGAAATTCTGTCATATATTTAAAGCATTTACGATGACTTAGTGATATAATTCAATATAATCAGAACTAAAAAAAACAATTAGCGATAGAATTCAAATCCATTTTAGAAACTAATTAAATTTGCAACACATTAATTTGTTAGTAAAGGAGATGTATTATTGTCGTGATTGTTTTTGTTTTACTATTTTAGGATGGAACTGGAGTGCAGTTTAAATCAGTTACAGTGGGAAAGTACTTATGTGCTGAAACTGGAGGAGGAACCATTGTAGTTGCAAATCGGACATCTGCTTCTGGATGGGAAACATTCAGTGTATGTTTAACAATATTTGAAATTTTCTTTTTTTTTTTTTGCAAGTTTTTGACTTTTTTTTTGGAAATATTACCTTTAGAATTCGGGCAAAAAAAAAATGCAAGTTTTATACACGATTACATTATTATTTTGAAAGAATTAATTAATAAAAAAATAGCTCTGCAAAATCCATTTTTATAATAGTAGAGCTTGATTTTCGGGAGCATGTCTAAAAAGAACAACAAAATTTGGGACATTTAATTAATGCAACATGTACATGTGTTTCATTGATTAGCTTATACTAATGTTTCTTTATTCATTTATTTCTTGACCCTTAGTTATGGAGGATCAACGAGACGAGTTTCAATTTTAGAGTTTTTAACAAACAATTTGTGGGACTAAATACTATTGGAAATGGGATTGATATAGTTGCTACAGTAGATACGCCCAGTGTATCGGAGACATTTCAGATTCAAAGAAATTCCGATAATCCAAATCGTGTGAAGATCAAAGCCCCCAATGGGAACTTCCTCCAGGTTAGCATGGAAAATTGTCATTACGAGCATCTTATAAATTTTGTAAATTCATTCTATTGAAATATTTTGATATCTTGTTTTTAAAATAATATCTGTTTTCTAATTATGAGTTTCTATGAACATTTATAATATATCTTGAAGTTTATAAGATCGTTTAAATAAGTTCAACTAAACACTTAATTAGCTCCTAACATTACACAATAAAACATTGCTCGTGTAAGAGTATTTGGTATCAATTTATAGTTTATTGTAGAAGAGGTCATGGATTGAGCAGAGACGAAGTTAGGAGAGTCGAAAGTTGCAATTATCTTTCTTCAAATTTATGTCGTAGTTTCGGCATTCAATGTATAGTTCTGAATAATCTTATTTTTCAATTATTCAATCATTTCATTTTACCAAATTCAGTGATAGCCAAATTAGTCAGTCTTCGGGATAGAGTGGGAAAAGGGAGGATTTTTTTGGAAAGAGAAAAAAAGAGTCGACTAATCAGATTTTTCTTTTTTTTTTTTATTTTATGCCACATAACTCTTCCTCATCTAGGCTTGGGGCAAAATAAGCAAGCACATACAAGTATTAGCTAGTAGCATAATCATTTCCGGTCCTGTCATGAGACAATTGAATGGATGTATTTGGCCACGGATGGATTGCTAGTGTGGACGATTTAGAAGTACGTGTGATTATTGTGGCGGATAGAAAAGGGAGGAGAAAAATACAAACACAAAAGGTTGTGTGGAATTTGATTCTTTGGAACCATAAAATAAATAAAAAAAATCCTATTTATGATTTACCTAAAGGGATAAGATGTTATTCCAAAGTACGTTTGTGACTGTGTGGACAAATCAGATTCCACTTAAAGTGGTCCATAATGAGTTCAATGGCTCTATAATGTGCATAGGCGGCTTGCAATCTCTATGATGCATATTTATACGGACACAAAGCTTTTGAGTGGAATAAAGTGTCACCTTTGTCAACAAATTCTGTTGCTATCCCTATCCTATTTAATTATTTACTACCATTCTATTTATTTAATGTTTTTTCGAGGATTAGAACCTTAGTATTATGTTTGGTTCTAAAATTTTAGGGGGAAAAGGAAAAAAAAAATAAGTAGAAAAATATTTTCCAATGTTGGTTATTAGAGAAAAAGAAAGGAAATAGTAAGGAAAGGAAAATAAAAAGAAAATATAGCATAAATTGAGAAAAAGTATTTTCTTTCCAATTATGTAAGAAAAATGAAAGAAAAACAATATTGTTCTCTCTAGCGCACACTCACTTTTTAAGCTCTCATCTCATTTTTATTGCTCAAACTAATTGATTGTTTGTATATATTTAATGCAAATTTTTTTTATGGAATTAATTGATTGTTTGGATTTGTTTTTTTGGTGTGTTTTTACATTTTTCTTTAATTTACAATAATAACCAAACAAAATGGAAGATAATTTCCTAAAAAAAATCATTTTCCTTATTATTTTCTCTAACAACCAAACAAAATAAAAATTTTTAAAATTCTTGTAGTTTCTTTTTCTTTTCTTAACATCTTCCTTTCCTCCTCAAATCTTAGAACCAAACAAAGCCTAAGTGATTCTTTTTAGAGTTCATAAAAAAAAAGAGAGAAAAAAAGTGGCCATACATTTAGTCTTTCCTGGAAAAGATATTTTTTTTATTTATATGTAGTTAAAAACTGGCAGTTATTTTTTTTAATATAATTTACTCAAAATATTTTATAAATATCAATTAAAAAGAGACGCACACACACACACGCACACCAAAGGGGGTGAGGAAGGGGGAAATGAGAAGATGGTTCGAATCCAAGATCTAATAGTGTCAAAATTCAAGTTCATTGGACTACAAGTCCACTGGCGACAATTGGTAGTATTGATCATTTATTATATGTTGAGACATAATTAAGATCCTGTTTGACATGCATATATATTGAAATTATCATATTTTGAATATTTGAAAAACAAATTAACCTAATAAATTAGGTTGATGGAATGATTAGTATATGTGGTTAGTGATTGTTGAAATAATTACTAGGTAAATATTCTGAAATAATTAAATTACACGATATAATATAAATATATATATGTATGTACGTGTAGGTGAAGACAGAGGAATTAGTTAGTGCAGACTATGAAGGAGATGGTGGATGGGGAGATGACAATCCTTCAGTTTTTGTGTTGACCATAACTGGAAAACTACAAGGTGAATATCAAGTTACTAATGGTTATGGTCCTCGTGCTGCCCAAGTAATGAAGGTAACATCTCATTAACTAATTTTCTTAATTAATCTTATACTTTTAAAGATTTTGTCTAACACTACAAAAAAAAAAAAAGCGCCTTTTCGGATGAAATTCCAACGAAAAAGAGTTTGTCAAAAAAATCCTCATCGATATTTTATATCCGTCGGAAAAACCTTTGTCGAATTTTTTTTTTTTGGTAATATGAGCTCAACAGTGCGAATAATTGTTCAACAATTCAGTAGTGAACTTGATTTCAAGTGGTTACTGCTCCATTTTGTACGATATTTGAGCCCGTACTCTGTGGTTAATATATGGCCCATATGGTAGATCATGGTACTTGTTATTGATAGTCAACAAGTAATGATTAATGGGCCTCGGGATATAAATTCATAAGAGATTTGCGCCTTAATTTAAGAATTCTAGCTGATTTAGATGTGTTTTTTTTAATTCTTTTTTAAGGAAAAAAGTACTTATTTTCAAAAAAAACAAGAAAGGTGCTCCAATAAAAAAGATTAATGATTGTTTGAGTTTATTTTATATATTTTTTATAAAAAAAGTAATAAGAAAAAATCCAAAAGTGTTTTTTTTTTGTGAAAAGCTATTAAAAAAATATATTTTGAATTATTGCATCGAAACACAAGATTTTTTAACTTAAAAAATAGAAGAAGAAAAGAAAAAAAAACTTCTACTACCATGCTTTTTATAATAAAACTTTTCTTTTTCTTTAATTGATTTTAAACATGTCCAAACGGACTCCTACTTATGGAAGAACAAAATTAAGGCACTATTTCTCCAATAGCTGCATACGAGTAGATGCCCATCTCTATAGGGTTTCCTAGTTAATGTAGTACTGTGTATAAGAACTATTCTGCAATCACAGATCAAGAAAATTGAGATTCATATACATACATATATATATATATATATTTTCCTTAATGGAAGCAAACTTAACACTTGAAGTGAACATATATATCCGTATAGGAACACTGGAGCACGTACATAGTAGAAGATGACTTCAATTTCATCAAGAGAAATGGACTGAATACAGTGAGAATACCAGTGGGATGGTGGATAGCCAGTGACCCTAATCCCCCTAAGCCTTATGTCGCTGGCTCCTTGCAAGCTCTAGACAATGCCTTCTCATGGGCAGAGTAAGTTTACTATTTTTCATTTGATTCTGTGTTAACATAATCGATTTTCGAACAATTTGAATTACACGATTAATTTTGAAATTATAAGAACATCCCTTCTTAATTTGAATATTGCAGAAAATATGGGATTAAGGTGATTATCGACCTACATGCTGCACCCGGTTCGCAAAATGGTTGGGAGCATAGTTCGAGTAGAGATGGTTCGCTAGAATGGGGGCACTCCGACGACAACATTCAACAAACTGTGGGTGTTATTGAATTTCTAACTGCTCGGTAAGGACGTCTTATACTTGCGTTTGTGTGTACTCGTGGTGGTAGTACGCTCGATGTGCATGTGCTTAGATTTTTGTGTAATTTTAATTATGTGATAAAATATTTTTATCAATTATTTAAATACACGGACATAAATATATAAATCAAAATTTATGTCACTACATATGCGTGTGTGTATGACACTTGTACAATTAAACTATTAATGAAAAGATCATCAAAATTCTGTCAATAGGTATGCGAATAGCCCGATCCTATTCGCGGTGGAGCTAATGAACGAGCCCCGTTCGCCCGAAGTCTCTCTAGAGACTCTAACCAAGTACTACAAAGCAGGTTACGAAGCCGTCCGGAGGCACTCACCAACTGCGTACGTGATACTGTCGAACCGATTAGGACCTAGTGAACCAGCAGAACTCTTTAGTCTGGCAAATGGACTTACCAAATCTGTGATAGACGTACATTACTACAACCTCTACTCCAGCATTTTCGACGGCTTAACTGCCCAACAAAACATCGATTATGTCTACAACAATCGGACAGCACAGTTGAACCAGATTACAACCTCAAATGGCCCTCTCACTTTTGTTGGTACGCACTTTTTCATCGTCGTAATTGACTTGAATCGAACTAAATATTATATATGTATATATATAGATAGATAGATGAAGAAATTATTGGAGTAAGTATATATGAAATTGGAAGATCAATGGTGCAGGGGAATGGGTGGCTGAGTGGCAAGTTAGAGAAGCGAGCAAGGAGGATTACCAAAGATATGCGGCGGCACAGCTCCAAGTGTTCGGCCGCGCGAGTTTCGGTTGGGCATATTGGGCTCTCAAAAATGTCAACAATCATTGGAGTCTCCAGTGGATGATCAACAATGGATACATCACCCTATGACACCACACACACACACACTCACACACACACATATATATTAACTGATTTAAGTTCACATTTGTGACGCATAATTGCATAAATAGATAGTTTCTTGGATATTTCTGCTCTGAAACAAGAGTATTACTCGAGAAAATAATGAAATTCTTGGATGGATTGAGTGTACTTACTAATTATTGAAATAACGTTCGATATGATTCAATTATTAGGGAAAATTATATATTTGGTCCCGTGGAAGAGGCCCTCGACAGATTTAGAGAGTGTTTGGTTAAATTTATTTTAAAGAGCTTAAAAGATATATTTAGAGCTTATAAGCTTCTATATCTTATTTTAAAAACAAGTTTCTCAAGTGCTTGGATAAAATAAGATCCTGCAACTTATTAGATATTTTTGAAGCTTATAAGTTGTAATTTTATTTGATAAAAATTAAAGCTTATATATTATTTTTAAGTGTAATGGTAATTGAGAAATAGAGTAAAATCAATTTCTTGTAATTAATAAATATTTTTTTTGAGATAGTAGAAATGTGATATTGAGAAAAATATATATGTATTTATGTTATTTTATCGTTTAGCATTACACAGCTTATAAGCTCTGAACAACTTATTTTTAGAACTTATAAGCTTAGCCAAACAGTCTCTTAGTTTTATGCATTATGATAAATACTGCATGTTAATCTTGACACTTTTGGTCCTCTCATTGCTAAATTGTAATACTTCAGATTTTGAAGGATCTAGTTGCATGCAATTGCTCCTTTTTTTTAGGGAGATTTACATCTACACCCCGGTCAAGTTTGAAAATTACAGTTCATGCCCCTATGTTTAGTAATATTACAAACCACTTAACCTTCTGAATTTCAATATTACAAAATAGGTCCATTCCGATATGGTTCCGACAAATGTTGTGTGAACTGACCGATTTTACACCACTTTAAAGTCAATAAAAAAATGAAAAAACATCACAAATTTAGGATGGCTGAAAAAATTTCAAAACAATTTCAAACACACTCCTATCATAAATTGATAATTACAGACATCCCAAACATATATTGATAATTACAAAGGGCATCCCTGGAACTAATTTGGCCTCAAATCCTATGCAAGGATACTTTGGAAAATTCAAAAAAAATTGACTAACATCAGCAAAAAAATAGCCAAAACCCTAACGAAATGGACTGTTTTTGTAATATTGAAATTCAGTAAAATAAGTCATTGTAATATATCCAAACATAGGGATATAAACTATAATTACACTAACTTATCATGGGTGTAGATATAAATTTTCCTTTTTTATATATATGAAAAAACGTTGGGTTTTTTTTAACAAAAATGAATGGTGCAGATTTAATTTGGCATGTCAATGATCCACATAAAACATTATATATCGACTTTTTTTTTGGGGGGGTGGGGAGGGGGGTGGGGAGGGGGGTGGGGGAGAAGAGAAATATATATTTAATTTAATATAAATATATACTATGCATTTTTTATTATTTTCAGTAAAAGACATGAACCAATGATATATATTATGTTTGATATAAAACATTGATCATTGTCAAAAATTAAATAAGATGTAATAAACTCTAAAAGAGAAAAACAAGCTTCCTCAATTTTTTTTAAAAAATAATTTATAAGTTGTCTAATTCTGAAAAATACAATGACATAATTCAATATCTTTATTTCTTTTCAATATTACATTTCTAACATCAAAAAAAAATTTATTTATATCAAATTAATTTTTCTTTGTTACTAATTTTTTTCATTATTGCACTTAAAATATTTATAAACTCTTATTTTTATCAAACAAAACTACAATTTATAAGTTTCAAAAACATCTTATAAATTCTACGAAACTAGAAAATATTTAGAATAAACTTAGCAAGCCTTTCTCAATGTGTTTATTATGAAGTATGGAACTAAATATGTTGAGGATTACATCTTACGGGCCGGGGACCAAAAATGTCACTTCCCCAATAATTAATAATTAAGATGCAGGTATCACGTATTAGTTCACCAAATTAAGTAAACCGATCTTGAATTAGAAAGGAATTGAGAGGAGAAAAATATGTGAAATAGTAAGTTAATTATCATGAAAATTGATTTTAGTGTACTTTCGAGTAAGTAAACAGTACAATAGTACTAACGATAAGAATTATAATTACAGTTACTATCGTTTCTAAAGCATCTTTAGTTTTCATTCTATTCGCCACTTTTTCTAGAAAATTGGCTCTTGGAATATAAAAAATCACAATTAGTTCATATATTAAGTCCTGATTTTGACTTGTGTGCCCTTAAAAGACTTGTACGTAAGCTCATTTGAAGTGGGGGGTTAAAATGAGGAAATGGCATTAATATCCTTTGGTTTTTATCAAATGTCTTTAACTGTTTGCATGAACGGTTCAATTAAAAATCGCGTTATTCTACCAAAAATTTGGTAAGGAGGAGGCCTCACAACTTCTCTGATAATGAGTTTAATTCCTGTGTATATTGGCATTCTTGTATGCTAATTTGTTCTTTGATAAGTCCATAATTCTATTGGATTTTTATATTTATTTTGACGGATTTATCATGTATTTTTCTCCATATGAAAGTTATTATGGCTAAATTCGAGTTAAATCGTTGTTTTGTAGGTAAGATGGGAAAAATACCATCAAGGAGACTAAAAGTAAAAATCAAGAGTCGGGTACTTACGCAAGATATTTTGGGTATCAACCCAATTTCAACCATTTTGAGAAGAAACGAATCTGTATGTTTAGGTACATACCCAAAGTCCGCGACATCAATTAACAGCTTTCCTTATTTGATTAGGACTCTATTTTTGGAAGGCGGCACTAGAGTTTTTCTGCCCCTTTTTAAGTTCAAAAATATTGGTACAACTGGGATAGACGTTTTTAGCTAGGTTTTAGTCTTTAGAACTTTTCTTTTTCATATTTTTGATCTTTTGGGGATCTTTGGAGAACGGAAGGAGGAAGAAATCAAGAGGCAAGGGAAGAACAACCGAACGAGGGAAGTTTTCGCCTAAAATTTCCATCGAATAAGTTTAATTCTTTTCCTTTCATGAATTCTTTTCCAGATTTTGTTCTTGTTTTTAGTTTCATTATGAACTAATTTTATTTAAGTGTAAGGATGGTGTAGTTCGCCTTTTTCGCTATTCTATTAAAATCACGTGAATTTGAATTTGTTTTCGTATGTCTTTTATTGTGTGATTCTCGTTTAATGATTTAATACGTGGTTAGGGTTTGATCACCCTTAATTTGCGAATTTGAGAATCGTGATGAGATCGAGAGACGATTTACGATTGTAACTCTAGTTAGACAAGATCAAATGGTGTTAAAGTTGCATGAGAATGAATTTAACATTGATTGAGCCTTAAGACAGTGATTAAAATTCATACAAATAATTTCTAAAGCTGAGATTAGTTGAATGAGAATTGATTAGTCTTAGGGTTAGAGAGATTGTATGAATTAATTCTGCAATGTTCGAGAGAAATTAGTGGATATATTTGTTCCTATGCTTCACGCAGCCACGAAACTATTCGACTTAAGAATTAGATTATAATAGGGAACTAGGTGAATGAAACCACCTTACACTTACACTTGCATTTCTCGCCTTGATTATTTGTTGTTATTGTTATTCGTAAGTTGTTTTTATTAAGAAATTAGGTTTTATTTAGAAAACCAAAACCCCTACTCAATTTGATCTATTTAGCTAAATAATACGAGTCATTTTCACTGGCCAAATCACAATTCCTTGTGGGATTCGACACTCTACTCACTTTGTATTACTTGTACGACTGTGTGCACTTGCGCAGACCCAACATTCTTCCACTTTATAATAGAAAGTTTTTTGTTTTTGTATTATTATGATCGTTCTTTATATTTGATCATGAAATATAATAATTATACTTCATTTGAATTATTTAGATTATTAATGTAATTGTTTAACAATGCATTGTCGTACCCTCAAAAACGAGCGTTATTCTTTAATAAATAAGAAATTTATTGCAGACGTGATCCAAGAAACTTACCGAATAATATATCACAACATCATGAAATTAAATTTACAGTTCTATATATTAAATATATACATATATATAATATATGTGTGTGTGTGTGTATCTGTTAACATAACAAAATAATTTTTCAGTGAGCCGACAAAGAGAGGTCCACAATAATAATTGAAGCTGTGGAAATTAACCTGTCACCGCATGAGCAGATCTAGTCTCTCCAGCTAATTAGTTTCATTTATTTAATTTTTTTTCATGGATAAATTTATTTAATATGATTAATTTAATTGTAATTTTGTTTCGTAGAGCATGAGCAGAAACAACAATCAGAAAAAGAAAAATAATAGCCAATTTGTACGCGGGTTAATTTGCTTCTGATATTTCTTAGGTAAAAGAAAAAGAAAATGTTTTCTGTTATTTGTTGAGCAAGATTTTATATTTGTTTATGACAAATAAATAGAATATAAATTTATGCTAAATGGTTTGCTTTCTTTTTCTTTTATATTTCATATTAACATATTGTAAAAATTCAAAAAGTGAAATATATGAAGATATTGATAAAATATCACACTTAATTTTAATTCCTTGCGCTAAAAAATCACTACAAGAATGTATCCCTTCAGTAACAAACCATTCCATTATAAATTTAATTTTTGCGACCGATTTCATTTATAATAAATTTGTTAAAACACTACAAAAAAGCATACCCTTTAGTGATAAACCGATACATTATAAATTTAGTCTCCATGACAGATTTAACTAATAGCAATTCCATTACAAAATGTCTTGTCACTGATTGTTTTTTAAATTCTATTTATATTGAATTCTGTCACTAATCCATCGCCGATGCCTTAAATCTGTGATAATCTATCCGTTACAAATTTTTTGTTAGTGAAGGTGGTGCTTTCTTGTAGTGAAATATCTTGTCACTAATTATTTCTTTAATTTTATTTACATTAAATTATGTCATTAATTCATCACAAATATCTTAAATTTTTAGTAAAATTTTTTGTTTTCTATTAATGAATGGATTTTTTTTAATAATGAAAATAGTTATTTTTGTGATTGTTGATCTGTTGGCAACGTTATTTGGTCTTGAATGTCCTATTATAGATGGTTGAGCACCAGAAATAGAAATATTTAACCAATTGATTTAAGCATTGACTAATTCTGCATCCACAGTGGTGGGCTATGCTGTACGGCTTAACGTATTTTGTTTTTATTATTATTATTAAAGTTGTTTGAAATATTTTCAATTTTTTATCATTAAATGAATTGTATGTTAATATGATTTTCTTGGAGCAATTACATTTGAGTTTGAGTTCTTAATAATAAAACTATGTCGAATTTGTTCTGTCGTGCTTAATAACTTAGTTTTTAAATATCATGAATTTATCGTTTAGTTTATGTTTTTTAGTATTAATAGTGTTTCTCATACTATATTTAATAGTATATAGAGGCAGAGTGTTGTGACTTTTGCGCAAGTGCACGCAGTCGTACAAGTAATAAATAGTGAGTAGAGTGTCGAATCCACAGGGATTGTGATTTGGCCCGTGAAATTGACTTGTGTTGCTTATCTAAGTTGAACAAATTGAATAGTGGTTGTGATTTTCTTAAATAAATCCTAATTTTCTTAATAAAACGACTCACGAATAACAATAATACCAAATAATCAAGGCGATAAAAGCAAGTGTAAGGTGGTTTCATTCACGTAATTTGCTATTCTAATCCAATCCCTAAGTAGAGTGGTTTCGTGGTTGTGTGAAGCCTAGGAACGAATATATCCACAATCTCTCTCGAGCATTGCGGAATTAACTCATACAATTCCTCTAAGCCTAAGACTAACCAATTCTCATTCAATTAATCCCAACTTTCGAAGTATTTGTATGAATTTTTAAATACTGCCTTAAGGCTCAATAAAAGTTAAATTCACTCTCGTGCAACTTTAACCCCATTGATCTTGTCTAATTAGAGCTAATATCGTGAATCGTCTCTCGACCTCATCACGATTCCCAAATTCGATAATTAGGGGTGATCAAACCCTAACCTCGTATTAAACCATTACACAAGAATCGCACAACAAGAAAAATATATGAAAACCAATTCAAACTCGTAGGATTTTTATAGAATAGCAAATACTGATGAATTACACCATCCTTACACTTAATTGAAATTAGTTCATAATGAAATTGAACATAAAAACAAAAAATGCAAGAGAATTCATGGAAAGAGAAGAAGGGAACTTAATTGCTGGAATTCTCAGGCGTAGAACTCCCCTCGTTCGGTTGTTCCTCCCTTCGTTCTTGTTTTCCTCTTCTTCCGTTCTCCACAAACTTCACAAAAGATGAAAAAAAATATGAAAAACTAAGTTCTAAACTCTAAAACCTAAGGAAAAACGTGAACAGTAGCCGCCTGCAGTTTTCTGGACTTAAAAAGGGTGGAAAAACCCTAGAGGCACCTTCCAAAAATAGAGTCCTAATCGCACTAGGAAAGCTGTAAATTATCTGCCGCGGGTTTTGGGTACGTACCCGAAATATTTTGGGTACGTACCCAAATTTCCAGAGTCATTCAACACTTCACTGACTGGAATTGGGTACATACCCGAAATTCCTAGGTACGTACCCAAATTTACAGACTTATTTCTTCTCAAAATCTCTCAAAATCTCTGAAATTGGGTTGGTACCCAAAATATCTTGCATAGGTACCCAACTCTTGATTCCACTTTTTCGTCTCCTTGATGGTATTTTTGCCATTTTACCTACAAAACACGATTTATCTCAAATTTAGGCATAAAGAAGTTCAAATGAACAAAAATACATGATAAGTCCATCAAAATAACCATAAAAATCACGTAGAATTACGGACTTATCAACTCCCCCAAACTTAAATGTTGCTCGTCCTCGAGCAACTCCAAATTAACAACACAAGGGACTTGGACACAGTGAAAGCTCATTCTGGGAACACTACGCACCAAAGTAAAACTTCCCTTTGTTTTTCTCAGAAACTATTAAGCACTATGTCATTAGTTCAATGTGCAAACAATTAACATTCCATGCGCACTCTACAAACAACCATCATTGTCAAGCATCCCCCGTGTTATCGTGTGTGATATGATCAAGAGCAACAATCACCAATAATCTGGATCAATTTATATTCCTGCGATAGGCGCAAAAAGTGGACTCCATAAGTCGGTTTTTCATTCTTATCTCCACTAATGTAGACCACGATAAACTGGGAATCGATAGGACTTAATTAAGCTTGTAATGTAGGGCTTGGGTGAAGGGTAGGAAAACATAGAAAAGTGTGTGGCTCATGCACCCAAGTTACTTAAATTGGACAAGTTGGAGTTTTTAGAGCATTCTTCGAGCATTCCACTCCCCCAAACTTATTCAAAAGCATCACTCTCCATATAATTTTTTTTTTTTTTTTTTTTCATTGGGTGTTTGAGAGTGCTAGCTCGCTTTTTCTTTCATTTTCTTTTTTTTTTTCTTCATTCTTCTCTTCTTCTTTTTTTTCACATTTTTTTCACATTTTCCAGCAAATTTTTTCTCTCTGAAGCGAGCTAGTATATCCCGAATTCAAGTATACGTACAACCCTCCACTTAATCCCCTCATAATTCCACAATTATCACAATTCAAGTAAAGTGCATAGAAAGGATTAAGATATGTAGACATTGTGCTTTTGGGCTTGTAATGTGGCTATCAAAAGAACTAAGCACAATGTAGGCTCAAGGGGGACTCAAGGGTTACGTTTAACAAACAAATAGGCAATTAAGGCTCAAAAATTTTCAAAAAATGGCCTAAGTCATCTCCCCAATTTAACATAGTCTAGGATTTCGCCTTGACAAGAAATCAAATCGATTCTAGTGTCCTAATGCATTAAAGCACATGCGAAAACCTCTCACAAAAACATAAATTTTCACTAAATCATTTAGCAATCATTGCTCCACCCATGTGCTCAAAGTGATTGGGGGATAGCAACACAACAACAATCATTCTTCAAGTGCACACAAAATGCTTCATGCATACTCATCGTCCAGACATAGCATTTCATAGCATAAAATCATCATAGAATAAGGAATTTTAACAAAGCACGTGTATTCCAAGAACGACACAAAACAAACGGCACAACACAAAATAGTTTTCGAACATCTAACATATAGCCGTTATCACCAAAATTTAGCTTGAACACAACGGAATTGAACTTGAACTATACGTGGCGTTGTTATACCAGGACACGAGTCATCAAAGATGACTCTTTTCGTCTGGCCGTCCGGGTTTCCAGCCGATATACAATTCTTGTTCACATTCCATACACATAGCTAACAACAATTAACCTCAAAAGTATTATCCTAGGCAATTAAAATCCTCCCCCACACTTAGAGGGTACTTTGTCCCCAAAGTACAGAAAGCAAGGCCAGACAAGACACAACTGAAAAGCAAAGAACTACGAAAACAAAGACACAACCGACAAGACACAAACGGAAAGCAAAGAAAAGGATAGAAAACACCTGAGGTCAAACTGCATCATAGAACTCGGTCTCATCCTCCTCCTCGGGTGGTGGTGCGGAACTGTGTGGTGCGGATGCGGTGGAACAAAACTCCGGTGGTAACGTAGGGAACTGGCTCGGGGGGATCTGCAGATGGTCCGCAAAAGTCTCGAACCAACGCTGATCGTAAGCCCACTTGGCTTGAAATGCGGCCTCCAAGTGATCCAGACGACGGCCCGCGGATGTATAGCCTACTCGGCAAGATGGTGGCCGAGGAACAGCTGGTGTGCGTAGAGACTCAGGAGTAATGAGAGGTCCGGGTGGTAAAGACTCCTCTTCCACAGCGGCATGAACTCCAACTGTACGAGCTAAGTCAGTAATCAGATTCGGAAAAGCGAGGCCCTCCTTCGTGCCACCCTTTACACAAGCTCGAATTTCGGCATTGATGATTCGACCAATATCAATTTCTGCCCCATGGTAAATAGCATACATCAAGAGTGCGCGAGTCTTATGCACACGGCTCACATTGCTTCGGGGAATGAGGCGAGCTGAGATAAATTTGAATAAACATTTAGCATTGTCTGTGAGCTCGCTAGGGGGAAAGTCCTTCTTCAACCCATACTTCCCTGTGGTCCAAACCATCGGGTGTCCGCATAAATAGGCACCAACCTCATCTAAAGAGATTTGTGTGTTAGATAGCCATTGTTGATAGGGGTCTTCATAATCCTCGTCATCGGATTCGTAAGTGATGGCGAAGTTGTTGTTGATGGCTCTTGGAGAGAAACAAATCTCACGTCCCCGCACATATACTGTGTCCCCGCTAATATCATCCCCTTGAGCGGCGAGGTTGGCATAGAATTCCCGGACAATATTTTGCGAAGCAGCCCGTGGGGTTTCCATGAAAAAGACCCACTGCCGTACCTCGGCGTCAAAACCAATTGGGAGCATCCCCCGCTCGCGGATAAACGGCCTATGCCGTATTTTGTTTTTATATAATTCTTCCGCCTCTCGACTTATAAAACGGACTGCTTCGCCGCCTCTAGCATTCGATGTGCCTCCCGGAAGTGTACCTTCAGCATGAATTTTGGCTTTTCCCTTTCCAGTCCTTCCCATTATAATGAATCCCGAAAGTTTCCCCCAACTCCTCAATAATTTCAACAAAAACTCCAACAACTCAAAGTATGCAAATTTCAACAACACAATAGCAAAGCAAAGTGACCCAATCAATTAGCAATGCAATGAGCATAAACAAGACCAAAATCCACCCGATAATATTAAGACATTCCCATAATCACTACTAATTTCCAAAGAGCTGCATTTTAATCAATACACAACAGCAAAGAAGGTTGGTTTCGGGTTACCCGCACGCTGGCGAGTTGCAGCTGGACTGGGCGTCGCGGGCTAGAGTTACTGTAGCCGAGGGCGGATGTTGCTGTAGGTGTTCGATCCAAAGCCTGGTGGGTGGCGGCTGGGGTAGAGGAGCCGGTGGAAGAGAGCGGTATGGAGCGGCGGCTTCACGGCTACGAGAGGCGCTGGTGAGAGGGTTGCGGTTTCGCTGCTGCTGGCGGATGTAGGGCAGCGCTGGGTGGTGGAGAGGGGAATAGAGAGAGAAGGGAGGAAAAATTAGGGTTTAACAAGGGGAGAGAGAGAGAGAACCGAGAGAGAGAAAGAAAAGTGTTGGGAGAGAGTAAGCTGAAAATTTAGTTTTTAAGAAAACGTGTTCTCCCCTTCTTCTTTTCCTCTTTTTCAAGTTCTGTGAAATTGGGTCACTACCCATAAATTTCTGGATAAGTACCCAAATTCCCAGAAACTTCACCTCTCGAAAAGACTCCCTAAGTTCTGTAAAATTCGGTTACTACCCAAAAATTTTTGGGTACATACCCAAATTTTCAGAACTTTCATCCCTCGAAAAAAAATATCCCTTTTCCCAAACTGAGTAGCTACGCAAAATTTCCGCGTAAGTACCTAAACTTCCAGAAGTGAAAAACCCCTGCAAAACCACAAAAACTCACATCAATAACCTCAAATGGTCTATCCAAACAAAAACACACGACACCAAACGAAAACAAAAATACAAGAAACACAAAATTTTGGGTTGCCTCCCAAAAGCGCTTGTTTAAAGTCTTTAGCTCGACTCCTTTCAATGCTTTAGCGGACGAGATCAAAATAAGATGTTGACCCCACTCGGTCCACATCTCCTCCCACGTATGCCTTCAAACGTTGGCCATTTACCATGAAATGTTCCCCCTGCTGATTTTCAATTCGCACTGCTCCGTGGGGAAACACTTTTGTTACCCGAAATGGTCCCGTCCAACGTGATTTCAACTTCCCAGGGAACAGCCGTAACCTGGAGTTGTATAAAAGCACTCGTTGCCCCTCACAGAATTCATTCCTCACGATATGAGCATCATGCCATCGCTTTGTTTTCTCCTTGTAAACCTTGGCATTTTCATATGCATGGAGGCGAAGTTCATCGAGTTCATTTAGTTGGAGCAACCGTTTTTCACCTGCATCTTTCATATCAAAATTAAGAAATTTGATTGCCCAAAATGCTTTATGCTCAAGTTCAAGTGGGAGATGACATGCTTTACCAAAAACAAGCCTATACGGAGTCATTCCAATGGGGGTTTTAAACGCAGTTCGATATGCCCACAAAGCATCATCGAGCTTCATTGCCCAATCCTTCCTAGATGCATTCACTGTTTTCTCTAGGATGTGTTTCAACTCCCTATTGGAAATTTCCACTTGTCCACTCGTTTGTGGGTGATACGGTGTAGCAATTTTGTGATGTACTCCATATCTAGTTAACAAGGTTTCCAAAGGTTTATTTCTAAAGTGACTGCCCCCGTCGCTTATTACAGCTCTGGGTGTGCCAAATCTAGCGAACAACTTCTTTAAGAACCTAACCACTGTTTTTGCATCATTGTGTGGACATGCCATAGCCTCTACCCATTTTGAGACATAATCTACCCCCACAAGAATATAATTGTTACCATAAGAGGAGGGAAACGGCCCCATGAAGTCAATGCCCCACACATCGAATAATTCAACTTCAAGTATGTTGTTGAGGGGCATCTCATTCCTCTTGGAGATGTTTCCTACTCTTTGACATGAATCACATTGAGCTACAAAATTTCTACAATCTCGGAATATGTTTGGCCAATAAAACCCACATTCTAATACCTTAGATGCAGTTTTTGACGGACCAAAATGACCACCATACGCCAACCCATGACAATGATTCAAAATATCATGCATTTCAACTTCAGGCACACACCTCCTAATCATCCCATCGGCACATTCTTTAAATAACAAAGGATCATCCCAAAAATAGAACTTACAATCATGAAAGAATTTCTTCTTTTTCTGGTGATTAAACCCGTGAGGGATAATCCCGCAAGCTAAGAAGTTCACGATGTCCGCATACCATGGTGCACTTACCTCGATTTGCAGCAAGGATTCCTCCGGGAAATATTCATTTATCTCCTCACTCACCTCAAATGATTTCCCAATATGCTCTAATCGGGAAAGATGGTCTGCTACCACATTCTCCGAGCCCTTTTTGTCTCGAATCTCTACATCAAATTCCTGCAAAAGCAAAACCCATCTAATTAATCTTGGTTTTGAATCCTTTTTAGCCATTAAATACTTGATTGCAGCATGATCGGTGTATACAATCACTTTGGAACCAAGTAAGTATGGCCGAAATTTATCAAACGCATAAACAATCGCGAGCATCTCTTTTTCCGTGGTGGCATAGTTGATTTGGGTCTCTGAGAGAGCCCGACTGGCATAGGAAACTACATGCAACTGTTTATTTTTCCTTTGCCCCAACACTACCCCAATCGCAAAATCGCTAGCGTCGCACATAAGTTCAAAAGGTAAAGACCAATCCGGTGGAGTGATGATGGGCGCCGAGATCAAAGCCTGCTTCAACCTGTTAAAAGCATCAACACACAAATCATCAAATTCAAACACAACATCTTTAGATAACAATTTGAATAAGGGTTTAGCAATTAAAGAAAAATCCTTAATAAATCGCCTATAGAACCCGGCATGGCCCAAGAAACTCCTAACAGCCTTCACGGATGTGGGGGCCGGCAATTTCTCAATCACTTCCACCTTTGCCCGATCAACTTGAATGCCGTCTGAAGAGATCTTGTGCCCCAGCACAATGCCTTCACTGACCATAAAATGGCACTTCTCCCAATTCAGCACCAAGTTCGTTTCACCGCATCTTTGAAGGACTCTCTCTAGATTTGTCAGGCACTCCTCAAACGAATCTCCAAAAATCGTGAAATCATCCATAAAGATCTCCATGCACTTTTCCACCATGTCTGAAAATATCGCCGTCATGCATCGTTGGAAGGTGGCCGGTGCATTGCATAGTCCGAACGGCATTCGCCGATATGCAAAAGTGCCATAAGGGCATGTAAAGGTTGTCTTCTCTTGGTCCTCTGGTGCAATAGGAATCTGTAAATACCCTGAAAAACCATCAAGAAAACAATAATAAGCATGCCCGGCAACTCTTTCTAACATTTGATCAATAAATGGTAAAGGGAAATGATCTTTTCTAGTAGCGGAATTTAATTTTCTATAATCAATACAAACTCTCCACCCAACTACTAGTCTGGTAGAAATCTGCTCCCCTTTATCATTTTCTACCAATTGCATCCCTCCTTTCTTCGGAACACATTGGATCGGGCTAACCCAACTGCTGTCCGATATGGGATATATAATCCCGGCATCTAACAGCTTGATCACCTCCTTCCTCACAACTTCCTGCATGTGTTCGTTTAATCTTCTTTGCGCCTCCCTCCTTGGCTTTGCGTCTTCCTCCATCAAGATCTTGTGCATGCATATGGAGGGGCTAATACCCTTAATATCGGAAATTTGGTATCCAATCGCCGTGATTCTTTTCTTAATGATTTCCACCACTTTCTTTCTTTGCTCAACTGACAACTGGGCACCCAAAATGACCGGCAATGTCTCATTTTCTCCCACAAATACGTACTTCAAATTTGGAGGCAACGGTTTCAACTCCAATGTCGGGGGTTGAATGTGCGATGGAGGCGTAGGGCTCAAAATTTTCGGTAGCTGTTCATACCTTGATTCCTCTTTTTCCTCTTCTACCTCAATTTCTAAGCTCTCCTCTTTTACATCGCCCTCACTTCCCTCCATCACTTCTCTCACACAATCATCGGCTGCATCAACCCTCATGCAATGATCATCTTCGACGTGGCATCTCACCGCTTTGAACACATCGAAGTTAATGCTCTCATCTCCAAGTCTCAGTGTCAATTTTCCTGCATTGACGTCCACCAAT
Organism: Petrea volubilis; assembly: GCA_026212405.1. NCBI lineage: Eukaryota > Viridiplantae > Streptophyta > Magnoliopsida > Lamiales > Verbenaceae > Petrea > Petrea volubilis. Next base: position 18,681,144 of record CM047884.1, read on the forward strand.
GCTCTCCCAGTGTTCATAAACGGCCTTCCTAGGATCAATGGCACCTCTTTATCAGCCTCGAAGTCAAGCACCACAAAATCCACCGGAAAAATGAACTTCCCGACTTTGACCAGAACATCCTCCACTACCCCCACAGGTCGCTTGAGTGATCGATCCGCCAATTGCAGGGATACAGTGGTGGGGGATAGGTCGCCGGCACCTAATTTCCTGAAAACGGATAAAGGCATCAAGTTAACACTAGATCCCAAATCACACAGACACTTGGAAAATTCAAATTTACCAATCATGCAAGGGATAGTGAAACTCCCTGGATCTTTCAATTTCAGGGGCAACTTTTGAGATATGATGCTGCTGCACTCCTCCGTTAATGCCACAGTCTGGAACTCTTCTAGCTTCCTCTTATTTGAAATAATCTCCTTTAAAAATTTGGTATAGTGTGGCATGTTTGCTAACGCCTCGGCGAATGGGATATTGATATGCAACTTCTTGAAAACATCAAGGAACTTGTTCTTTTGTTGTTCCTGTTGGGCTTGCCTCAATCTTTGTGGAAACGGCACCTTAGTCTCATAGGGATTTGCCCTCGGCACCGTTGGAACTTGATTGACCCGCTTTTCCCCTTCTTCTTTGTCATTGCTTTTGGCATCGCCAAGCACTTTGCCATCGCTATCTTTTTTTCTTTCAGCACTTGGCACTTTTGGGGGTTCCAGCTCCTTCCCACTTCTAAGTGTGATCGCTTTGCATTGCTCCCTGGGGTTGGTTTCTGTGTTACTAGGGAGATTACCATGGACCCTGTTGGTCAGTGCATTGGCCAATTGGCCCATTTGAACCTCTAGATTGTGAATGGAGGAGGAGTGGTTCTTCGTGATTTGGTCGAACTTCCTTTCGATCCCATCGAACTTCCCTTCGATCTTGTGTAGTCTCTCCTCTTGCGACGCCATCTTTACCCCTAAAGCATCAATAAACTTGTCCAGCTTTGTTTCAAGGGGGCTCGCCTTCTCTTGCTGGGGCTGGTAGTTCTGCTGGAGTCCAGATGGGTGTTGTGGCCTATTCACGTTCTGACCACCCCACGAGAAATTTGGGTGATTTCTCCACCCCGGATTGTATGTGCTAGAGTATGGGTTGTTGGCTTGTCTCCCCTGCATACTTCCGTGCATGTTTGCTCCCACGAAATTCACCTGTTCACTAGAAACCACAGGAAATGGACTCCCAGACGAACAATCAGTGGAGACATGAGTAAAATCACCACATAATTCACAAGAAGGCTTAGGGCTAACGTTTAAATTATTACCATTCAAGGAATCCAACTTATGAGTTAGAGCGCTTACCTGAGCTTGGAGCGATGCAATGGCATTGAGCTCTAACTTACCCCCTTTGTTCTTTTGAGTGGTGGATTCCGCCGACCATTGGTAGTTGTTGTTCGCCATCTCCTCGATTAGGTTGTAGGCATCATCCACGGTCTTTGTAACCAACGAACCTCCAGCTGCTGCGTCAATTGTGCACTTCGTGTTGGCCCCCAGTCCGTTGTAAAATGTTTGCACTACCATCCATCTAGGTAGTCCATGGTGGGGACACCTTCTTAGCAGCTCCTTATACCTCTCCCATGCCTCGTATAATGATTCCCACCCATGTTGAGAAAAAGTGGAAATGTCATTACGTAACTTGGCTGTCTTGGCCGGTGGGAAGTACTTTGTTAGAAATGCATGTGACAGCTGCTCCCAATTGGTTATGGACCTGCTTGGCACCGAGTTTAGCCAAATTTTGGCTTTATCCCTCAAAGAAAAAGGAAAAATCCTTAATCTTATTGCATCGTCCGACGCCCCGTTGATCTTGATGGTGTCACACAGCTCTAGAAAGTTATCTAGATGCTGGTGGGGGTCTTCATTCGGCAGGCCATAGAACTGTATGTTGTTAGTCACCATGTTTAGTAAGGCCGGTTTGATCTCGAAATTGTTCGCCTCAATCCGCGGCCTTTGTATCCCCGTTCTCGCTCCTTCGGCTTGAGGTGCAATGTAATCCCGCAATGTTCTTGCGTTTTGGTCACCCGGTGGGGCATTTTGATCATTGCCACCATTAACCCCAATATTTTGGTTGTCCGCCATAATTCGTTCCTGAGCTTCTCTAACTCTTCTCGCTACGTTCCGCCGTCTATTAGCTCTTTCAATTTCAAGGTCCAAAGGCACTAGTTCAACTCGTGAACTTGTACGCCTTGTAATCATACACCAAAGAGCACCTACACACGAAGGAACACAAACTCAACCGAAAAAAAAAATAACTAAAATAAACAAATACTGAAAAGAAATAAATTTAGTCTAAACACACAAGCTAGTATCACAGTCAAATGCGCCAATCCCCGGCAACGGCGCCAAAAACTTGTTGTGACTTTTGCGCAAGTGCACGCAGTCGTACAAGTAATAAATAGTGAGTAGAGTGTCGAATCCACAGGGATTGTGATTTGGCCCGTGAAATTGACTTGTGTTGCTTATCTAAATTGAACAAATTGAATAGTGGTTGTGATTTTCTTAAATAAATCCTAATTTTCTTAATAAAACGACTCACGAATAACAATAATACCAAATAATCAAGGCGATAAAAGCAAGTGTAAGGTGGTTTCATTCACGTAATTTGCTATTCTAATCCAATCCCTAAGTAGAGTGGTTTCGTGGTTGTGTGAAGCCTAGGAACGAATATATCCACAATCTCTCTCGAGCATTGCGGAATTAACTCATACAATTCCTCTAAGCCTAAGACTAACCAATTCTCATTCAATTAATCCCAACTTTCGAAGTATTTGTATGAATTTTTAAATACTGCCTTAAGGCTCAATAAAAGTTAAATTCACTCTCGTGCAACTTTAACCCCATTGATCTTGTCTAATTAGAGCTAATATCGTGAATCGTCTCTCGACCTCATCACGATTCCCAAATTCGATAATTAGGGGTGATCAAACCCTAACCTCGTATTAAACCATTACACAAGAATCGCACAACAAGAAAAATATATGAAAACCAATTCAAACTCGTAGGATTTTTATAGAATAGCAAATACTGATGAATTACACCATCCTTACACTTAATTGAAATTAGTTCATAATGAAATTGAACATAAAAACAAAAAATGCAAGAGAATTCATGGAAAGAGAAGAAGGGAACTTAATTGCTGGAATTCTCAGGCGTAGAACTCCCCTCGTTCGGTTGTTCCTCCCTTCGTTCTTGTTTTCCTCTTCTTCCGTTCTCCACAAACTTCACAAAAGATGAAAAAAAATATGAAAAACTAAGTTCTAAACTCTAAAACCTAAGGAAAAACGTGAACAGTAGCCGCCTGCAGTTTTCTGGACTTAAAAAGGGTGGAAAAACCCTAGAGGCACCTTCCAAAAATAGAGTCCTAATCGCACTAGGAAAGCTGTAAATTATCTGCCGCGGGTTTTGGGTACGTACCCGAAATATTTTGGGTACGTACCCAAATTTCCAGAGTCATTCAACACTTCACTGACTGGAATTGGGTACATACCCGAAATTCCTAGGTACGTACCCAAATTTACAGACTTATTTCTTCTCAAAATCTCTCAAAATCTCTGAAATTGGGTTGGTACCCAAAATATCTTGCATAGGTACCCAACTCTTGATTCCACTTTTTCGTCTCCTTGATGGTATTTTTGCCATTTTACCTACAAAACACGATTTATCTCAAATTTAGGCATAAAGAAGTTCAAATGAACAAAAATACATGATAAGTCCATCAAAATAACCATAAAAATCACGTAGAATTACGGACTTATCACAGAGCTAAAGGGCTAGCGAATATATTCTCTCCTCTCCCCTCTCTCTCCCAAGTCTAAATTAAGCTTTAGATAAATTTATATGTATATTTTTAAAAAATTGAAATTTTATCCCCCAAAGAATAAAAATATTTTTAATATTTTGTAAAAAATATAGTCTAGTCCCTCAAACAAAAATTTATAACTCCACAGTACATTAAAATCACTTATAACATAAATAAGAACGGAGACCAAATTTTTGGTTGACGAGTGGGCATGTCAAACTTTTATAAAATATTAAATGTATTTTTATAATTTAGGGAGGGGGCAAATTTCAATTTTTCAAAAAAATACATGTAAATTATGGGAAATTAGCACATTACACTATCTAAACACACTTGATTGGCCCTATACACCCCAAAATTCAAAATTTGACATTTTACACTCCTGAAAATATGTTAGTTTGGCACTTTGCACCCTCTACCTATTCCCATTAAAAAATTTCACTGGAAATAATATTCCTGACAAAATTAAAAAATTTCTAGAATTCAGAGGTAGTATGAAAATCAAAATATAATCTCATAAATTCAAAGCATAGCCTAGATATTGCCATTAATTAATTCTAAACTCAATACCATCACTAGCAAACGATTGATTCAATTTAGCAAGATAGCGGTTACTATCACTTTAAAAATACCCCATAGCTTCGAGAAATAAGATTCTCATTGCGTAACAATGATACAATTTTTTGTGTGATAATGCATAATTCAATAAAAAAAAACAACAAAAGGTACCAAATTTTTTTTTTATGATCTATTCTCAGTGTGAAGTGCTTCTTCGTTGTCATCCTCTTCTTTTAATATTCCCATGATTATTTATTGCTCAACTTTAACAGTTAAGATTTTTCAATTTGTTGCTAGAAACTAGGCAAAAAATTGAAGAAATATTGAGAAATGCTCAAGCCATCAAGAAAAGTTCACTTGTCTTTTATTTTTTTCTTCAATTTTTCTGTACTATATCCTAGTTTATAGGAAGAAGGATGTGACGACCCGGTAATCTGTAATATTTAAATAATTAATTTAAAATCTTTTGCTTCTTTAAAATGTTATTATTACTTGTTGTTTTCAAATTTTCGTCTGCTTTTGCGATTAACTTACAATTTGAACGGTAAAGTGTTAATTTTCGATATTCGATTACTAGTCTTGGAAAATTCATCTATTACATACTTTTGAGTTTTCAAAACAATATAAATAAGTATTCTAGACTTTTATGCATGGAGAAGATCAATTTTGAATAAATTACATGATTTTTCAAATTTTAGAAGAATTAGACATTCTAACACAATTTTCGAAATTCTAAGTCCTAAATCGCAATTTTCAAAAGTATAACTAAAATATTCTTAATTTCTGAGAAATATACATATAATTTCAGATTTATAAACATTAAATTTATTAATTTTGGAATTTTTCTAAATTAGTTTTGAATTTTCAGATTTTATGCCCTAAAACCCTAATTTTCGATTTTTACAAAAATAAATAAATACAAATTCGAATTTTAATTAAATAAAGATATGATATCAGATTTTATAAGATTAGACATGATTATGATAAGATTAGATAAGATTATGATAAGCTTTGGATAAGATTTGATAAGATTTGGATAGGATTTGATAAGATTATGATAAGATTCTTGATAAGATTAACTTTGGATAAGGCCATGACATATATATATATATATATATATATCTTATCTTAATCTCCCTACATTTATTAGGTGAATCTAGCAAAATCTTATACTTGGAGCATTCTTATAAACTTAGGGTTCGAATCATCATTTTAGGCCAACACCTCAACACCATTAGGTTAGTGAATAAGATGATTGCATTTAATGAAAATATCCTAGTTAGATTACACATTAATTATGGAAAAAGACCTTATTATATAATAATGTTGTGTCTTGATCACAATACTATAAATAGGGGGAAGGGTTGCTCACATTTTATCACACAACACAAACACAAATCCCGCCTAAAAACACACCCCCTCACTCACTCTACTCTCAACACCCAAAACACTCCATATTTATAAAATATCTTCCACCCACACATGTATATATATAAACACTTCTTTTTACATACATATATACCAATGATCCTTCCGTATAGCCCTTTATATACCCTGTTTTTCCTAAAAATATTTGAAGGCAAAGACATTCTAACCCATCAGGAAGAAGGCACCGGGAGGGCATTACAAAGCTTTTATTTTGATAAAGTTATTATTTTCACTCGTATAACAGCTTTTGTACAACTACAATTTCACTATGTTGTACTAAATTTCTGTATTATTATATATTTGCAATAAAAATATTTACCGTTGCGCGTTTTGGTCCAATATATTTTAATAAAATAAAAGGGTATTTTTTCGGATCGTGACAAAGTCTGTGTTCAATTGGTTAATTAATTTATTTATTTTTCTATAAAATATCAAATTTACCTTTTTAATTTTGATCGAAATATTATTTTCAGTGGAAAATTTTAATACGAATGCATGGGTGGATGGTACAAAGTGTCAAGTTAATATATTTTAAGGATGCAAAATGCCAAAATTTTAATTTTAGGATGTATAAAATCAATCAAGTATATTTGGAGGGTGTAATGTGCCAATTACCCTATAAATTATAGTATAATATAAATTTGGGAACGGGAACGTGGGACAACCGCCCCCCTCAGCCCCATCTCTAAACATAAATTTTACATACTCTGTTGTATAAATTACTATAAAATACTTGTAAAATTTAAATATTTATGAATTGAGAAGAACACAAAGGGTTAAATAGGGACACAAATTTAAAATTCTACTTTTGCATCATAGTCACCAATATTGATCAATGTCATAAAAAATATTATATATATATATATATTTCAAGAAATTGCATTAATTAAGGTATACTTAATAGAAATTCTAAAATGAATAAATAACACAATAGAAAATACAAAAATTTAAGAAAATTCTTAATTACTCTAATATGGTTTTGGTGAACTTAACAAATCATATGATAAGTGTCTTGTACATGCCAGTTGAGTGGTCTCTCTTCCTAAATTCTCTAACAATCACAGGACAAATGTAAAATATTCACCACCTGATAAATATTGATTCAACCGAGTCGAGTTTGCGCTAGAATTTTTCAAAATTTTCTTGTTCCGAAGGTAGATCTACTTTCAACTTTTTTTTTTTTTTTTGATAATACATCTATTTTCACCTTCCAATAAAAAAGAAAAGAAAAAAGTGAAAAAAAGAGAGTAAGGATTTAATAAAGAGATTCCTAAGAAATTATAACCCATATTTAATTTTAATAATGAATGATGAGTTCATGAAATAACAAATTAAGCTAGTGATCCCTCTCAAAATCACAATAATATAAAAACATTGCTGACGAGGCTGGCCTCCAAACAATAATGCAACCCCCCTCTCAAAATCTTCAAAGGGGAACCAAATCAACGGCCCAGATCTCCTCCTCCGTCTCTGGCTCCCAGTTTATCTTCCCAACAATCTCCCCACTCTCACACCCCCCCTCCACCTCTCTCTCTCTCTCTCTCTCTCTCTCTCTCTCCTCCTCACACCCAATTCAAGCTGCTTCAAAACTCATATATACTGATATACATACGCATATATATAGAGAGAGAGTGTGTGTGTGTTGTGTGTGTGAGAGAGAGAAAAGGAACGATGATGTTGGGAAAGAGGACACGGCCGCCGGTGAAGAGGACTACGAGCATGACCGATTTCACCTTGGATTTCGACGGCGCCGCTTCAGGTGCCTATCAGCCGTCGGATCCCAACAACCCTTTCAACGGAGGCGCCTCCGGACTAGATCAGCGGTACTTAGCCGCCACCGCCGTGTCCCCCAGGCCGCACCGCCGCAACTCGGCGGACTTCGTCCAAACTCCTCATTTCTTGAGCGTCTGTGCCCTCTGCAAACGCAACCTCATCCCTGGCCGTGATATCTACATGTATAGGTATATATATACATATATATGTACATGTGTGTGTTTTTGCTACTTATAACACTATATTGCATGGGTGTTTACCGTGTGTGCTGTGTGGGAAAATCCATTTTGCAATAGAAATTAGGAGCGTCAACATAAGTTCTTCGGAAAACCCTTAATTGGTTCTGCTTCTTTTGTTATTTAGTTCCAGCCCCCCCCCCCCCCCCCCCCCCCCCTTTCTTGTTTACTCTCAAATTTTAATTTTACTGCCTATTGAACAGAATAACAAAATTTTCTTGGTCTTTCTTTTGGAGAAAATTAATTTTATTCGTGTAATTAGTAATATAATTTATGGCCATAACAACTTAATTTCTAGGGGACATTAGTTTCTGAAATTTTTAGTATATATATGTGGATGCTGCGTGTGTAATCCGCTATTAACGAGTGTCCCCTTCATTGACAGTAAAAACCATTACTGATTCACGAAAATTAGTCACAATATACAGTTTCATTTCATGATAGATTTTGTCGATCCTAAATTCGTTATTATATTCTTTATCACTAGTTAATTATACCTTACTTTATAGTTTTAATTTATTAAGAGTTCTACCACAAATCCGTCGCAAAATTTCGATGCTTCTTTGTAACGATCTTCTTAATTTTGCCAATTTTTTTGATATGTAATACTATGAAAAAATCAATTATCCCTAAGAAAAAAACTCAAGATTTGTCTCTTTTTTTTTCCATTTTCTTTTTTTCAGTAGAATCTCATAAAATTGATAATTTCCAAAATCACAGTAATATCAACTAATTTTTACCTTTTTTTTTTTCCCTATTTCAGAGGTGATAGTGCTTTTTGCAGTCTAGAGTGTAGACAGCAGCAGATGACTCAAGACGAGAGAAAAGACAAGTGTTCAGTGGTATCCAAGAAACAAGCTGCTGCCAGCGCTGCCGCGGGCTCCTCCTCCGGCGGGACCGTCGCCGCCGTGTAGATTAGCCACGAGCACCACTTATATATATATATATGTATATGTATGTGTGTATGTCTACATATTTGGATGAATATGCATGCATATGGGGCTTAGCTGTGTTTATATTTTTCATCTCAGTTGATGGGCGAAATTTTGGTGATGTGGAATTTCATGTGGGTGGGTCTTAACTCATGCTACAATGAAAAATTAATCAATTCAAAGAAAATTCTACATTTTGTAGATTATTATTTATTTTTCTGTATCTTGAATTCATTTTTTCTCTTTCTTAATTACGTTTCCCATGTCTCAAAAATATTATGTTTCCATTTGTGTAAACTTGTTGGGACGATGAACACACATTTTAAATAGAGTTGAAAAATGAAAAAAAATAGTTTAAAATGATAAATTCATTTTTGTGGAAAAAAATAATTTAAAATATTTAGAAAAGATAAAAATACTACCTGTATTTCACAATATTAGTCGGTTTATCGTCTTATTTAATTTTTATTTAAAAAATACCTATTATTTTATAAAAATAATATAGTGTTTAATGCATTTCTTTTTAAATTTACCCTTACAATATGTACCACTTGTTTAGCTCCCCAATTATTATACAATATAGATTTTGACGATATGTTTAAGACATTAAAAGGGTTAATTATGTTTCATGAGATATATTATTAAATTCTTTTTAATTTGTGCGAAGTAACCTTATATGATTAATAATATGAGATGAAAATAGCAATAAATAGGCTAAAAAAAAAAACATGGCCAATTATACAAAAATGTGACCAAATGGGGTCATTTTCCATTAGCAAGGGGACATATCACTTGTTGGGTTGAGAGCAACTCAAAGTTTTGGCCAAATTATAATCATAGGATTCTTAGAGTTTACCTTTGAGAATGAAGCACTGGTACTATTCGATTTCATTAGGATGTGACACTGCAATTTTGCTAGAAACCAAGACCTAATTCACGCGTCAATTTTATATATTTTCTTGCCTTTTTACTTAGCTCTGTGCATTTCACAAACATGTTTTTTCCCTGAACATATTCATGAGTGATAATGACTTAATTTTCTTATAAAAACAAATTAATTTTGCGGAAAGTGCATGCAAGAAAACCCTTCATTTGGGTCCTACATATTTTGCATTGCGTACTGTATAAGTAGGAACGAAGTCAAAAACTTAACTCTAAGGTGACGTGAAAGTTTTTCTTTAATATATCGAAAATAAATTTGTTATAAAAGTAAAAAATATATAATTTTGATATATTTATAAAATTAGTTTTTTAAAAATATTTGAAGGATCGGGATGCGGTTCCAGTACCCCTTTAACCTCGATATAGCTCAATCCCTATATACAACTGTTATTGTTTTGGAAATTTTAGTTCGACAAAATTCAATAGCTAGATTGTTGTTGATCATGTAACGAGTGAATAATACTTGCAATGTATAACATATATCTTAAAAAAAAAAGATGATTAATCAGATGATAAGTATAACTTAAAATACGTACGATTGAAGCAAAAATTTTCGTTGCATCCAAATGTTTATTGGCGTTGGTATATATAGTTGCCAATTAATGTTGGACAATTAGTATTAGACACATATAAAGATGTTTTTATCGTAAAATATGTGAATGTTCATAGTTAAAAATCTATTGAAAATAGATATTGGCGAAACTGTATAATTAAATCACAATGATTACGTTTAAGAAGTTGTTCACAACAAAAAAGTTCACCACTTTTAAGATAATAATATTAAACTTACATAAAATCTCAAATCTCACCTAATCTATTAAAAAGTAGACTTCAACAATATTACTTTTTCTTTTTATTTTTTTTAAAAATGAATTATTTATCCATTTTTTTTTCTTTATTGGTTTTGGAAAGGAGTGAAAACTGTGGCCATGGAAGAGAGTGACTCAAGCTGAGAGTGAAATTTTGGTCCCATGAAAATGAATTGCAATTTGGGACCACTTTAAATACCCACTTTTGGTTCAGTGGGGTGCACCAAATGCACCACCACATATTTCTTTTTCTGATTCCAGCCTTTCAAATTATTAATGTTTTGTTTTCTATTTTTCCCATTTTCATTGGGTATGTCACACTATAGATCTTGATTTTAAATCTTGTATTGGCTTTTACTTTTATTTGAGAAAAAAATGCATGCTTCATAGTTCTCAATAGTGGCGGAGTCGTATACAATTTAAAGGGTGCAACGCGCACCCCTAACTCCCATATATATTGTTAAATTTAAGCGATCATCATAATTATATTTTCGTGCCATCCTTGGATGTTATTTAATGTACTTGGTAGTCTGTAGTTAGTAGATGCACCTCCAGACTGGGGTGGTCGATCATGACTCTGCCACTGATTCTCGACGATATATAAGATATAATTATTTCATGTAACTCGATTTTATTTATTTATCACTCAAAATAAAAATATAGTTGCGAATATAAGGAAAAAGAAATAAAGAGTTTAATATTTGAATCATTGCTGGTGAAATTATTGATAGTGGTAGAGTGCAGTAGGGAGAACATGAAAAGATTAATATCTTGAGTTGTCAAATTGGTCCACTAATTTGCCAATTGCGTGAGAGAATTGTTATGGATGGAATAAATATTAAATATGAGATGCTTCCTCCAAGATTTTAGTCTTTTACTTTATTCCTCATTTGATTCTCCATTTCATTGTTAATGCAAAACAAAGTTTTTATTCATTATTTATTTATTTTTTAGTCCCCATAGCTTGTGCTGCCATGCTCGAAAAAATCTATGGTCGGTACAAGGAAAAACAATATCAAAGTCATCAATAATTATATACTAGCACACTCGATGTGTGTGTGTGTGTGTTTAAGTTTACAATGTATATAAAATTAAAAGTATTTATTTAAATTTTATGTGTTGAAAAAATATAGATATAAATATATATAGTTATTTAAATTTATTAAATGAAATAACTTGGTTTAAAATATAAAGAAAGAAAAGCCGGAAAGAAAGAAAATAGAAATCATTTATTTGGAGTGAGAAAATTAAGAAAATTGGTCAATGGGAAAGAATGAGATAATAAAAATTAATTGTGAATTATACTGAGAGTTAATCGAAATCGAATGGTGTTTTAAAAAGTTTACAAGTAAATATATTAAAGAACTCTCAACGGGTCTCACGCTTAATTAATTGAATAATATAGATATTTAGTAATAAAAACAAAAAAAAAACTTCAATTTATTTTTTTAAAAATGTTCAGGCTATACTAATTTCATTATAGCAAGAATTGTATATTCCTTGAAAATTAATTATATAAAAATTGTGTATAAATTATTATTATTGATAACTAGTAACATAAATATCGCGACAACTCGATTTAGTAAAATAATAATTGTAAATTGTTTAACTAGTGAATTGACTTGTTACTGACTGTTAATAATAATCTAGACACATTTATTGTTATTATTTAATTTACAAAAATGATCATTATAATAAATAGTATTTATTGTCACCTTATGTGCAGTATTAATAATTATTCTAAATAATATTACTTAATATTTTATGATAAATATTATTCCCCCCCCCCCCCCCCCCCAAATGGGGTCTTAATTATGTATTTTTATGCAGACTTGAACTTGATTACATTACAATATATGTACGTGTCCATATGCGCATCATGAAAAGTTTTTGCTGCCTTTTGCACCCTATTGGCACTACATAGTGATGGAGTTCCCTGAAATATTGAATTCTTTTATGTGGGTCTATATAAAGTATGTCAAAAAAATGGGGCCCAAATCTTTATTACTTTCAAGGACTCGAGCTTTGCCAACAATTCAGGAGGTAAATTAGGAACAACTTTTGTAAAATTATTCTAGTAAAAAAAAAAAAAACTGGTTTGAGAGCCAATGAAATCTTATTTCAATATTAATATTAAGATGGAGGCTCCTCAATCAAGACATTGAAAATGCGACTAACTTTCAGCATTCTTGGATGGAAACATAATTTTCGACAAACTTACGATCAATATTACTAGCAAAATTTACATTTAGATAACCTAAATCAAAATTTCACCTTCTCAATCTCCAATGGCCGGAGTTTGGGTAATGGCAAGTGTGGTTGCCCCTGAAGTCTAAATCGAACTAAATTTTATACATATTTTTTTGAAAATTTTAAAATTTATCTCCCCTAAATATTAGAAATACATTTAATAATTTGATATCGTTCCCCAAACAAATTAAAATTTTGTGAATAAAATTTAGTTGAGAGGGTAAAAAAAAAATTTTGAGAGTACCCCAAAGTAAAAGGGTTAATAAATTTTCTCTTTGAAGTGAGCACATAAAATATCAATTGTTCACTGTCAACTTTGAAGCCTATTTGATTATATTAAAAGGGTTCACAATAAACAATGATGAAGAATCAAATGGTATCTTTAGTTTTAATTATACCTTGGAAAATGAGGGGTTTTTTTTTTTTGATTGCTTGGGAGGCAAATTGCACCATACCCTCTGCCGTGGATTAGGAAACAATTGGGACAATTAATTAGTTATAAATAAATAAAATCTGTACTTGACCTCACAATTTCACATCACTCTAGATAAACTTTAATTGAAGTTGCTTTCCTCTCAATTTTTATACTTTACTTTTGTTTTTGTAAATAAATAAACGGGTGCTTCAAATAAGGAATATTATTGTTATTGCACGCACGAATCGTATCTAAACATATTTTTATGTTTAATTTACATGTATCGTAAGCAATCGCAAAATTAAAGCTGTCTTCATAAGATAAATTATGATAAAAACATTTGATGTCGTATTCGGTGACGGAACCAAAAAGTTTTATTTGAGAAGTAGCAAATTTTCAAAGCAAAATTTTGAATTTTAGTAAAATCAATACAACTAGATATCTTATATTACATTTATTAATATACGCTACATATATAGATGAATTAGCGATTAAGATTAGGAAGAGAGATTGCACTTTTTTTCATATCATATATATATTTTTTTCTTTCTTAATGTTAACTGCTCGCTAATATGTACACGCGGCATGTATTGTGAATATAATAAAATATGTAGTTGAGAATAAAAATACTAAAGAATATGATAAGGAAAAAAAAACCTACATACTCTTTTTTTTTAATTTTAGTCATTTGTCTATACACGTAACGTATATTGGTAAAATCTCGATGGTAAAATTTTTTGCAGTGGTAACAGTTAGGATGACAATTATAACACTTTTTAAAATAATCAATTAGTCTTAGACCCACTTGTGCAAGTGGGCATGTGTCAACTTCCAATAATAATCAGCTCCCATCTCAGTCCAATAAATTATGATAATTGTTTGGCGTTGGTTCAAAATAAATATTGAGGTGTGCCGTGTCAGTGACTCGAAAGATTCTTAATTTCTGTGAAACCCAACCAATCACAAAAAATCAAATTCCTTGCAACATTTTATTGCTTAAAAACATGAAATATTTGCATACTTGTATGTTTTAATTAATAATATAAATGTGACAATCATGATTCTTGAAACACATTAATTACTACATCGGAACCTGCCTAATTGGTCATTAGTTAAAAAAAAAAAAAAGCAACCCCCCTTTTTTCTGATTTTTAAGTTACTTTAATTATGATTATTAATTATTAGTATTTCATTTATGTATATAAATTGTTAATTACAATGCATCCAAGGCAAAAATATCGTCTCTAATTACAAAGTATTTAATGATTATATTTGTGTAAGGATTGCGCGACAGGCGATCAGTGTAACATATTAATGGATGTGGATGATAGCTGGTTAAAAGATTATTAGGTAAAAAAAACATGTATTTTAGGGAAGTACATGACTTTGATTAATGTAATTTCACACTTGTAATAGTTTTTCACTTATTCTATTTTATCCTTAGCGAGTGGACTGATATATTGCAACTTTGTTTTGATGGAACACGTCGCGGGAGTGTTCTCCCAGAATGTATTATATCTCTGCAAGTAACCAATCATTGTACATCGCATCTTTAATACATTCGGGGATGTCTTCCCTCTAATTATCTAGTACAACTAAGTTACTTGAGGTAAACTTCGCAAAAAACTTTAATTTATAATGACTTTATGATTATAAAATTCCCGTGATAATTATGATATTGTTAGTCAATATATTATTGCAATTGTTTTTTATGTAGTGTACCCTAATTATCAAAAATAAAATGGCATTGAATTAAGTGGATGTTATTCGTATTAGTTCCAATTTTAATCATTAAATTTATGATTAATTATCAAAAGTAAAATAAAATTATATAGAATAAAAAATATAGTTTGATTATTTGAATTTAAGTTAGTTAAAGGGTACTATTTAGGTTGAATTATTCATATATCACAACTCGACTTGTTCCTGTCATGACCAACAAAATTTGAAGTCATAATTAAGTGTCATTTACTTAGTAAATAATTGCACCAAATAATTAATCAGCGGGTTAGCAATTTATCTTTACACAATTAAATTGCTGCCTAAATAAAACCTAGTTTGGGAAAACTTAAACATTGATAGAATCAAGATTCCTATCGTATATTTACGCTCAATTAATTAATAAATGATCGATTTTTAGAATCATATTGTAAAATATTTGAAAGTTTTGATGGTGCTGCACAAAGAAACACAATTTGTTACTACTTATTTCTAATTTCTAAAACTAAATTTTAATTTCACAATTAGGGTTTTATAATTAATCTTTCATTATGTGAAAACTTTTCAAAACTTATTTTTTAAAAATAAAACCAAGCATCATATAAGTTCCACAAATGTCTCGTAAAATACAAGAGTTCGTAAAATATCATTGATATATATAATATAAAATTTTCACTAATAACAATTTATACACGAATTTTATAATCTTTTATTATCTGAAAACTTTAAAACATATTTTTAAAAAACAAAATCAAGCATCATATATATAAGTTTCAAAAATATCTCTTAAAATACAAAAGTCCCATAAATTTTATAACTTAGTTAAATAAACTTAGAAAAAAATCTCTAAATCACGAAGACAACATAATTGGGCAACTTAAAAGGGAAAGAAGATGCACAAGGACAAGTATTTATAGCACTGTCTCTCTCATGACTTTTTCCCATTGAAGGAAAACTAATGGTGAAAGCGATGCAAACCAAAAGGCCTAAGTAGGGTTACAAATTTCCAACTATTTCCAACTATTTAGTATTAATGCAATTTTTAATATATATAGAAAATATTTATTACAATCCATCAATTATATCAATATTGACAAATAAAAGACAAACTATTAGAATTCATGATCATCAAATATTAAATAAATTACAAATGAAATATTGTACAGTCGAAAGAAATTAATATACAATTAGAATCATATCCATATTTATAAAAAATCGAACGTACAATCTAAAAGTTGCAGGAACTTCCAGCTTACCAATGAGGAAAATGCAAATTAAAGGAAAAGATTTGTAGTCAATTTTCAACCACATCACACATTAAGTTTCTGAAAGAGTTTCGGGGGTTCCCACCCGTTTGGGCATTGCTTATTTTCAATTGACTATTGGTGACCTTTCTAATTTTAATGAGTTCTTTTTTATTCGTATTTTATTGTTTTCTTTCACTTTCACGAGGGTGGAGAACAGTTTCTTTCATATTTATTTTTATAGGCATTCAATTCATGTCGTTATAATATCAAAAATGTCATTATCGATTTAATCTTTAAGTAATTTTCATAAATAGTTTTGCTATATTAACGTTCATTATAATATCTATTGGTAAATAGGGTGACATAATTATATGTTGAGTTTCGATTTTTTTTTCTTTTAGTTTATATACGAGGGTTTTTCAATGACAAATCTCGTCAGGAGTTCGTTAGAAATAAAATAAATTGAAAATTTTATGTTTTTCTTAAACATACATACATATGCAAATAACAAAATTATTTATTTCTACATCTATATTTATACTATTTATAAAGCATTAGACTCTTCTAATAACTACTTTTAGTGTTTGCTGATCTAACACTTTTTTTCTCTCTCTCCCATTTCTTCTCACATTTCTCTCTTCTCTCTTCAGCGTATTATTATTATTAGGGATAATTACTATCACCTTCCCCAAATTTAGACGAAATTATAAATAATCCCCTCTTATTTCAAAAATTACCAATACCTCCTTGACATATATCAACGTTTACAAAAAACACCCTATCTTTAGTGAATTACCAAAAATGTCATCGGTCAATTTTTCCATCATTTTTTGAGGACCAAAATACCTTATTTATTGTAAGATTTTGAAACTTGAAGAGTATTTATTATAATTTTTCGAATAACATAAGGGTATATCTATAATATTTTCGAAAAAAAGACACGCAATGAAGGGCTGCACTCTTCGATGGGTTTTTTCGAAGGGAATCTGAAAGGGTCTTGAGCTAATTGCAATGAGCAACACATTGGTGAAGCCCATTTTGGGATAGAACCGATAGTGGTAGATGAATTAAACGGAGGAGATGTAATGACGAGTTAGGATTTGATGTAGTTTTTGTTTAATTAAATTCAAATGAATGGAGTGTTAACAAAATTTATTGAGAGGTTTTGACGGACCTAAAGAGACAAAAAAAATTGGTGTGTAGCTTCAGCATCCAGATAGTGGCGATATGGCGGCGAGGTGAGGTATTATTCATGTTCAAAATAAAATGGGATTATTTGTAATTTGGCAAAATTTAAGGGAAGTGAAGGTAAATCTCCCTTGCAAGTATTTAGGGGAGAAAAGGTATTATAGTCTTTCTGTCTTATTAACAACAAAGGGACAAAACTCAAGGGGATATTGGTAATTTTCGAAATAAGAGGAACTTATTTATAATTCACCTAAATTCAAGAGATGTGAGACTTATTATTATTATTATTATTATTATTATTATCCTTCTATTTTTCTTTTCTCTCCTCTCTCATCTCCCCATTATTTGACTTTTTGTTTTATTTATCTTTTTCAATCATATAGTTTAATTTAATTTTAAATGATTTTTTTTTATCTTTTATAAATCTAATAAATATATCAAAATATTTTAAAATATATATTTAAATAAAAATTTAATATATTTCTAATTTTATGTTATCCAAGTTTTTTAAACACATGACATGACTAAATTATATTTTATTTTTGATTTGCACAAGTATTGAGTGTGCCATACCCGCTAGAAATTTTTTAAAAAATTTTCATGCCTTAATTTCACTAAAATTAATATTGAAATCAAACATATTCTATTACAAAATAAATTTCTTAATATACTTGTCACGGGATAAATAGTATACTAGTCCATATCTATACTCTTTTATAAAATATGAACAACCTCTAATAACGGCTTGCTACTTGGTATGTTTGATTTGGCAAGTTCTTTTTTTTTTTTTTTTTTTTTTTTGTCTTTCCTATCTTTTATCTCTTCTTAGTTTTTACTCTATTCCTTTCAATGTGGTTTCATTATTTTTCATTCTAGTCTCCTCTCTCTTGTCTCGTCTCTCATGTCACTATCTTTTAATTTACTTTCTTTTTTTTATTTTTTTCAATCATATAACTTAATCTAATTTTAAATCAATCTTTTTGTTTCACAAATCTCATAAATATATGAGAAGTAGTTAAAAGTATACATTTAAATACAAAAGTTTAATAATTCTTTAATCTTATGGTATTCAAATTTTTAACGCGTGATTAAATTATAGCTCATTTTAATTTATACACACATCAAGTGTGCTCATTTGCTAGTTTATATAATTTGAAAACCTCGAGGTTATTCAAATAAGCGCATATGTAGATAATCTCATTTAATTCTATGTTGCCATGTATGAAATTCAAATACTTTTTATATGAATTTCAATAAGTATATATATTTGTTGTCATCAAGTTGTCATTATATGTGTATCACTAAATATTATCAATGGTGACAACTAAAATATTAATTCTTGTCACGATTTAGTGATATTGTAATATTAATATAAAAATTGTTGATACTAAAAAACTTAATTAGTGACAAAATAGATCGAAGGTATTGTCACTTAATGCAATCATTGATGACAACTTTTATATTATCACTTTTAGATCTTGTCAATAATATTACTTTTTCTTGATGTGTAAATCTATATGAATAATTATATTTTCATTAGTTACTTCAATTTGTGTATGTTTTGTTAAAAAAAAAAACAAATTGAGTGTACATACTCATTTATTTAAAGAATCCACATTTATTTAAAAGTATCATAATTTAACATAAAAATATACTTAAACTATAGTTAAAAAATATTTATCCATTTTTATTCAAAATAGTCAAACTTTAATCAGATTATATACTTAATAAATTTATTAAGTTAAAAGAACTAAAATAGTTATTCCACATTTTATTTTTAGATATTATTACAATAACTTATTAACTTATTTTTTATGGGAGTGGGATGAGGATGGTTCTGACTGACTTCCTGACTGAATGGAGTTATGTTATATTTAATAGTTTAAAAGAGTGAATGAGATGAAACATATAACTTGGTTGGGCTAGGCTATTATGATCAAGCCCATTAGTGGGATGAGGATAGTTTTGACTAACTTCCTAATTGAATGAAGTGTTATATTTAATAGTTTAAAAGAGTGAATGTGATGTAACATATAATTGGGGATTAAAGTGTATCTAGTTATATTTTAAAATAAGAATATAGAAAAATAAAAAAAGGAGTGCTAATAACAATTTCTATAATATAAATATATGTGTTATTGTATTTAAATAGTTATTGCTACTTATATCTTAATACACACACATAGATATATTGTCATTATAAAGTTATAAATATGTGGTAAAATATATATATATAAGTAGCAATATGTGGTAATACATATGTTTATCTTTATAATAAATATATAAGGGTTGTGTTTGGTAAGAGTTTATGAGTGGAATATATCTTATGAGTAGACTAATGATAAATCCAGAGCAAAATAATACTAAAATTTAGTTCCTAATAATCATAATTAATGCAAATGACAAGATTCCCCTCTAAATCTCTCTCTCTCTCCCCCTCTCCCTCTCTCTACATTCTTGTGGGTCCCTCTATTGAATAAGGTTATTTAATATTTATGTTCCTTTATAAAATTAAAACGATTAATAAAATAATTGAATGGGACATAGTATATTGAAAAAATTAGGGAAAAAAAAATTGTATTATAATCTAATTACTCTTAGCATAGTGAGATTAAATCCAACAATGAATTTTTTTCTTTAAATAATGAAACTTTCACGTTTATATGAATATATAAATAATCTCCTATAAAATCAGAATCTTAAAAAATATCACAGGAAATGTGAAAAAGAGGAGTTAATATTGTATTAGCCACTTCAAAATCTATTCAACTATAATATTATACCGAAAGAATAATTTATCACTAATATTAATGATTAGAGAAATTATAAATCTTGTTGTCTTGCTAAAACTTTTTCAGAAAAATGCTATAAATTGTCTAGGCAATTGAAAGATCTATAAAAACATCCAATTATAATCAAAGTATTATATAATAAAGAAAATAACAAAGATATCTAATAAATCCAGCTAGTTATTGTAATATAAAAATAACTAGACGAGTTTTCCTAATCAACAGTTAAAGTGCTTACTAATAAAAATAACAAAATTTAAAAATTTAAAAGGACCAATATAAAAATAAATGAAATTAAATCCTTCAATGACGCTAGATAATGAATATTTCAATAAGAAGAAGAAGAGAAAGAAATAGGTTAATGAATTATGTGAGAGAGAAGAAATAATTAAAAGAGAGAGAAATATTAGATGATTTTTCATTCTTGGAGATATCATATGACATCAATACAACAGGAATTAAAAAATGTATACACTATTGATGATTGACCAAGAAGGGAAAAATAGTGATTAACTAAAATTTGCTCTGGCATGATGAATTTTGCTATGAATTTATCACTAGCCTTGTGGTATCCCAAACATAATTATGTTTGGTAGAATATTTCTTAGCTTTTTATAAATTCAGGCCCAGTTTTTAATCTATCAACTTATGGAATAACCCATTGCAACATGGTAGTGGGATGTGTAATCTAATTGATTTTAATTGAATTGATAAAAGTTGTAATTTAATGTATTGTCCTTAAATTTATATGATAGGGCCTAAATTTGAGGGCTTTTCATAATTTGCTTTTTATCCATATAGAAAAAAAATACTACCAAACACTATTTGAAAGATATCTTGTAAAATAATATTTGTCACCAACCAAATTAATGCAATTGATTAATAATAAATTTATTGCTTATATATATATTCAATTGTTTCATTCACCTACAATCATATATTACTACCAAAAGCATTTGGTAATGACGAGTTATGATTGTGCTGAATAAGAGGATTGAAGGAAGAGATAAAAGCGAAAAATATAGGAGAGAACGAATGGGAAAATAGGGAAAATTTTAATTTAGTTCCATATTTGGGACAATTCAAATTTATAACGACAATCCCATAGGAAAATCCTGAATATTTCTTTCTAAACTTATCTGCTTTCTTCAACATAATGCCCAACTAAAATAATCAAATTTCTTGTAATGTAATAGTTTTACTAATATAGATATTTATCTTGCTTATCATCAAATGTACTCAATTGCTCTTACAAGAAATAAAGGATATATATATATATATATGATCAAATTTGGCTTGAACAAGAATATTTCAATTGAAGGCTACATAATTGATGTGAAGATTGAGTACCGTTTCCCTGGAAAAAATGGAAAACTTTAAACAGTTATAAGATCATACGCTTCATACATATATATATATATATATATATATATATTAGTTAAGTGGGCGTACTCTATTCTAATGCAAAATAATATATATATATATATATGTATATATATGTATAAATTTTCACTTACACACTTAAATTTTGAAAATTAAATTATAAATATTATTGTTTTTTATATGAATATTTTTTTTAGTATTTATAATATATAAGATAAGTGAAAACTAAAAATAAATAAAATGAAAGAAAAATATATGATTGTAAAATAATTGAAAAATAAGTCTATAAGAAAGATAAAAATTATTTAAAAGTATGAAATGAAAGAGAAGAGAGAGAGCAAGAGGAAACGTACGTGTAGTAGAGAGAACAAAATAGAGAAAAAAAATATATGGAGACAAAAAGTAAAAAATGAAAAAATAAAGTAAAATAAAATAGAGAGACAAAGAATTTGAGGGATCAAAATAGTTATTGAAGGGAGTTTCCTGTCGAAGTTCAACATAAAAATGGCATGGGTGTCGCAATGGACAACATAATTTTCAAGGAAACAAAGATATTATTCAAAGAAAATGTTGCAACTACTATTGTATCCAACGTTTTCCCATCAAGATACTTTATGTAACCGCCCAAAGAGTTTGACACTTATATGGATTTAAAGAATGTTTGGCTAAATTTATAAGCTCATCAAAATATTTTATAAGATGTTAGAGAGTTTATAAACTCCTAAAATTTATTAATTTTTTAAGTAAAAAAGTTTAGAAACTCCAAAAATAAGCCGTTAAAAGCGTATAAAGCTCAAAAAATAATATATAAAAAAAAAAGTAAGGTCTCCCAATTAAGTTTTTCTTTGAAATATCTTGTAAGGTGTCTACAAAAAAAGACAGAATAACATAAATAAATTTGCTTTTGTTTTTTCAATATAACATTCCTACTATCTCAAACAATATATATATATATATATATATATTGTTATATATATATTTACGTAAAATTAATTTTACATTATTATTTTTTATCATCATTATACTTAAAAAATAATTTATAAGGTCTCATTTTTATCAAATATAGTCGCAATTTATAAACTCAAAAAATATAAGTTACAAGATCTTAATTTATCCAAAATATTTTGATAACATATTATTGAAATATGACGTAGGAACTTATAAATCCTAAAAATATTTTATAAGCTCATATTAACTTTTTAAAATAAGTTAAGCCAAACATTCTGAATTTAGTAGGACTATAATGAGAAGCCCGACAGTGGTAGTCCCATGGACAAAAAAATAAACAACAAAGTAAGATATTATTATATAACACGAAACAAATTAAAAAAACACCAGATGTCTTATTCATTCGACGCTGAAGGGCGAAACCAAAATAGTTTTATTAACCGTAAGCCCAATATCGGAAGCATTCAGTTAGTGTCCTGCTACCCATATCACTTGGGCCTAATCAATAATACATAGACTTTTTTCTTTTTAAATTGTTATTTTTTTCCTTCTTCTTTTTGGATTTGAACAATTCGGCGACAATCTTCTGCCAACCAATTATCAATTGGTCTAGTAGGATGAGGTGCTAAATCTCTTAAACAATATTCAGAATTCGAATCTTGGTATTATGAATAGAGCAATGGGGTTGGGGGGTCGCCCACACAATGGGCCTATGTAGTACCCGATCCGGATTAATCGGTCAATGAGTCGGAATCGAATAGTTAAAACAAAAACAAAAAAAAAATCTTCTACCATACTTTTTCTTAAAAAAAAAAAAGGTAATTGAGATTATATTTAGTCCTAGAAGTTTAGTAATAAAAATCTACATTTTAACTATTTTTACTCCTTTAATTTTGATGATTATTGAAACAAATGGTAAGTACTTAATTAAGCATTTGTAGAGACTCATGTCAAGTAGAACTCTTCTCCATTTCAACAACTCGTTCAAACCCAATCTTGATCGTATATATCCAAAACCAACGGCAGCGATATTATAGGGATTTTCATTCAAGAAGCCGCACTTCAAATTCCCAATATATTAAACAACCTCAGCTCTCAATATTTTTCACTAAGCTATATATCGAAAACAAGATCAGCACAAGTAGTAAATCAAAAGAAATTAAAAAGATGGTGAGATACTTGAACGTGGCATGCTTTTTCGCCTTGTGGGCCGTGGCGGCGGCGGTGTCCGGCGGCCCTGAGAGTGCGCTGTCGCCTGCAGCGGCGCCCGCGGCTGCGGACTGCGGCACCCTGATCTACCAAATGGTGGACTGCATGTCGTTCTTGACAAACGGCGGCGATGAAACGGAGCCGGAGGAGTCGTGTTGTTCGGGTTTCGAGAGTGTGGTGAAGACTGATTTTGAGTGCATTTGTGTAGCTTTTAGCGTCAGTGCTAGTACTGGGATTGATATCAACATGACTAGGGCCGAGGCTTTGCCCTCTGCTTGCCGGGTCTCCGCTCCCTCATTCACCACATGCGACGGTGCGCCTCTCTCTCTCTCTCTCCCGCCCCCCCCCCCCCCCCCCCCCCTAGTGTATATATATGTATATGTCTCTAAATGTATATACATATCCCATGTACAAGAAATTCATTTTGCCTGAACTAGATTTGACTGCGTTGGAAAAACACATAGGAAATTGATAATTAATAATTTAATGTCTATAAGAAAATAAATCATGTCACCCGTTTTGCTTCTTTTGCAGCTATGCCGCCATCAGAGTCTCCGAACCAACCTCCCACTGCTCAGCCACCATCCGCCACTCCTCAGCCACCGTCCACCGCCCTTACTCAGCCACCGTCCACCCCTGCTCAGCCACCAGTCGCCTCCCCAAGTCAGGCACCATCCGCCCCCACTCAGCCACCGTCCGCGGCCCCAGCTGAGCCACCAGTCGCCTCCCCAAGTCAGCCACCATACGCCTCGACTCAGCCACCTTCCGCCGCCCACAGCCCAGGAGGAGCGGTTTCTGATCAAGCTCCAGCACAATCCCCCCTAAGCTCTGGAGCCTACACCGTATCATCGGCCGTGTTTACTGTTATTTTTGCTGTCATCTTTTCTTTTTCACTCCTAAGTGTCTTGGCTTGAGAAAGCTCTTTGATGACCTTTTTTTTTCTTCTTCTTTTTTCCATGGATTTGGAGATACGTTTCTTCTTTCTTTCTTTCTTTCTTTTTTTTTTTGATGTTTATTCTTATTTAGAATGTCTTTAGATTGCTACTATTGACCTATCCTTTTCTGTTTGGTATGTATCATTTGGTGGTTCCATTTGTTAAGTTGAGTATTTTATATTTCAGATTCGAGAAAATTAATTACCTAACTATGAAAAAAACAAATGTCACTAGAATGTATTGCACTTGTCAGTAGTCACATATATAAATAATTAAAGGCATCTTGCATGTAAATTATGTAACAAATTAATGACACTTTCTAAATATCTATATATATATATATTTTAATATTTCATTAATTACATCAACTTGTGTATTACAAATGAAACTATCACATCATGATAATTCAAAATATAAATCAAACTATTACGTCATAACAAAATAAAGAGACAACTATTAAAATAGTACAAAGAAACTATCATTAAGTAGAATAATTTTTCACACGTTTCGATAGAAAATCGGACTCAAAACCCATAATCTTGGGTTCTCAGTTTCACCATTGGTAGGCTTCATCAATTTTTTTTCTTGGATTGCTACAAATAGCGATTGAGGGTTGCAACAGTCACTATCCTTCAAAAATTTATAAATATATAGGGAAAATTCTAACCCAAACCTGGTTTGGCCGAACCCAACAAATTATATAGCAAGTGTATTGCACTTATCAAGTGATTGGTCACTCTCCCTAAATTATCGACCATTCATAGGGCAAGTGTAAAACACTTACCATATGATTAGCACTGGTTCGACCGAGTCGGGTCTGGGCTAGAATTTCTCGATATATAGTTGAATCTCATATATTCCAACGGTAAAGTTTAAACTTTCACCCCAAAAATAATAAAAATTTCCTTTCTTACTCTATCCCTGCCATAAACTTCGCCTAAATGTGGTGTATTGACGGTTCATTGTAAGATAATTTTGCTTATTGTTCACCATTTTTCTGAACCCTAGAGGCTAAGTTTTTATATGCTACTATGCATTTAGAGCTTGTATCGATTGACGCCCCCAACGACCCAACCCAATGCCCGTTTGTTCGGACGTATATTGCTAACTAAAGAAAACCAATTTTATCTCTCAAAACTTTTTTGTCGGCATCTCATTTGGTTAAACTTAACAAATTATATATGAAGAATATATGGAGCCATGTACTATGGAAAAAAGTTCCGAGATTGGTAAAAATTGGAACTAATGGATCAAAATTGAGAAAAGTCAAGTAACTCAAACATAATCCGGATATTCTAATTAATATGCAACAGTACAATGAAAGAAAATTTTAAAAAATTTCAATATCATAACTCTTTCTCTAAACGGCCAATCAATAAATATTATCTTTCTCTATCTCAAACAACAAACATCTACCAATACACATAAAACTGTCCTTTTTTTTTTTTGAAAAAATACATATCATTCGATTATATCAATTAACTCATGTAGTTTAAATCAGATTATTACATAATATCTCAAATTATATCATTTATATATAAATCAAACAATTCTATCATAAATAAATGAGCAAACTACTATTAGAATAGAACAATAAAGACCGCACATGCGTCGGCGGAGAATCAAATATAGGACCTTAGTAAACACAATATAAAACCACTACAACAAAATATAAAATTTGCGACGATTTCTGTTGCTACAATACTATTTTTTTAATAATTATTTAAGCTTTGACAACAAAATATTACATTCGTTGTTTATTAATGATTCTTTTAGAACAAAAAATATGTATTGTTGCAAAAAATGCGATTGCACTCGGCTGTCATTTTTTAAATTTATTTGGTAATATTGGTGTTTTTGAAACATAATTAATACAATTGTAGCCTATAGATATATTTAGGCAACGAAACTTCTTGTTGATAATACTTTTAAGTAATTGGCAACGAAATATTGTCGTGCCAATATATTGAAAGTTTTACAAAGAAAAAATTCGTGACAATTGTACCTCATTAGGCAATGAAATATAGCATTGTAAATATATTGTTAAATTAGAACTAAATTTAGCATTGGGAAATAATTGTATGCTTTAATTTATGGACAAAATATTTCGTGCTAAAATTATTACATTTGTGTACGAAATATATCATTGCAAATTGACAAGTGCTTTTAACATGAAAAGTTCATTGCAAATAATTAAGCTTTTCTAGCACAAAATTTATAATTAAATGCTTTTAAACACAAAACATTTCGTTGTAAAGTGTTAAAAATATTTAGGGAGAATACTTAAAATTTTGTAATTTTTTAATTTATTTGAAAAGCAAATGAATTTATTTTTTAATTAATTGATTAACATTATAATTTATTAATTTAAATTAATTTAACAATGTGAAAAATATCTATCAATTTACTCATGTTTATTTTTATTAGAGGATAAGTAATTTTTCTATTTTTTTAATTTCAAAAAATAATGATGGATTTTAAATAATTGATAATTTAACCTAAATATAATTATTTGTTAAGTCGAGTCGTTAAACTGTACAAATTAAGAATGAGTAATAACTCAATAAAATTAACAATTTAAATTAAATTGAATAAGTAAAAAAATATGCCAACATTTAAATGAATTATCAAATATAGTCTACTAGTCTAGTGGCAAGTAAAATTTTATGCCACACCCAATACCCAGGTTCGATGCACAGCTACTGCATAAGCTCCATGCACTCAATGTTTGGGTACAAATCATGGGGCTGGCAAGGGCAATTGGATTGGTTTTTAATACGTGTATGGCACACACTTTTTTGAACGAAAAATATTTGTAGTGAAAATAAATTTTGAGACACGAATTATTTTATTGGTAAAGATGATGTATTTTACAACGAAATGTATTATTAGAAATTCTATGATATGTCATTTTAAAAAAATAGCGTTTAACAACGAAATATTTTTTTCACCTACGAAAAATCTATAATTTTTTAAATAATATTAATTGTCCCTAATTATACAAAAGTTGGCAACAAAATTCATAATGTTGCCTATGTATAATGTATATGCAACGAATTTTAGTTTTCGTTGTAGTGAACTTTTAACAGTGAGGATTTGCCTACGAAGCTGACAACCAAAATCTTTCATTATTAATAGATTCAACAACGAAAATTAAACTTTTGCAACAAAATGTTTTTTTGTTGAAACTAAAATTTCTTGTAGGATAGCGAACATTACATGATCGTACGTATAACAAAAGATACTAGATTGATCCAAAGTGCAAACATACTAATTGTTCACTTATCTCTTGCTCTCTTTTCTTTATGGGATAATTATTCTCACCTCTCCTAAATTTAGGCGAAACTACAAATAACCTCCTCTTGCTTCGAAAATTACCAATACCCACATAACATATCTCAATGTTTACAAAAAACACCCTGTTATTAGTGAATTACCGAAAATGCCCTCGCTCAATTTTTCCATCATGTTTTGAGGACCAAAATACCTTTATTTATTGTAAGATTTTGGAATTTGAAAGGTGTTTACTGTAATTTTTTGAATTATATAAAGGTATATCTGTAATATTTTCGAAAACAGACACACAACGAAGGGTCACTCTCTCCAATGGGTTTTTTCAGCGAGATCTAAAAGGATCTTGAGGTAATTGAAATGAGCAACACATCGGTGAAACCCATTTTGGGATAGGGCCGATAGTAGTAGAGGAATTAGACGGAGGAACTGTAATGGCGAGTTAGGGTTTGATGTAGTTTTTATTCAATTAAATTCAAATGGATGGAGCGTTAATTAAAGTTATTGAGGGATTTTGACGGGTTTAAGGAGACGAAAAAATTGGTGTGTAGCTTCACCATCCAGATAGTGGCGATATGGCGGCGAGGTGAGGTGAGGTATTATTCATGTTTAAAATAAGAGGGGGTTATTTGTAATTTTGGCAAAATTTAGGGGAAGTGAGAGTAAATCTCTCTTGCAAGTATTTAGGGGGGAAAAGGGTATTATAGTCTTTTCATTTGATTTAGCAATAAGAGAACAAAACTCAGGGGAATATTGATAATTTTCGAAATAAAAGGAATTTATTTATAATTTCACCGAAACTCAGGGAGGTGAGAGTAATTATTCCTTTCTTTATCTTAATTTCCTTTTTTGGCTTCCCTTGTTTCCTTCTCATCTCTTCTTTTTCTTCTCTTCCTTTTCTTTCCTCTCCACTTCTTCCCTTTTCCTTTTCTCCTTCTCTAATTTAGCCTTTCCCTTTTCTTTTTCTTTTTTCTTCGTGTTTTTCTCCTTGAGCTCCTCTCCTGTCGGCTCTCTTTTGAAGCTGAAACATACTTTAACCCAGAAAATCAGTCACCCATCTACCACTTACACTACTTCACCCATCTCCCCCACCCCCCCCCCTCTCTCTCTCACACACACACACACATATGTGTGTGTGTGTGTATGTGTGTGTGTGTGTGTGTGTGAGAGAGAGAGAGAGAGAGAGAGAGAGAGAGAGCGATCCAGCATGAAGTTGTTATTTGCAATGCATTTATGGTTGGTTTCCGATGCCATTGCCTCCCTCCAAATAAATTGGACGCCCGGCTGCCGTCTTGGGGTTATTTGAGTCATTTCACGAGTACAATAATGTGGAAAGATTGGTCTTACTATTTCGATTATTAATTATATTAAAGAAACTTGATACCAATTGTCAAACAAAACAAGGAATTGTTTGCAAATATGTGAGCTCATCATAACGCCGACAGAGGGAGAAAAGACATAATCGCCCTCCACTAGTTCAGTTGAACGAAAAAAACAAAAATGAAGGCCCCACAACATCCAATTTTTGCAGTAATGTGAAAAAAGGACCTCCAATTTTGTTAAATTTACCTTTTCAAATATCAATTAATTAATATTACAATAAATCTCAAGGAAAAACGAAACGTCTATAATTTACCTTTTTAAATATTACAATTACCGTTTGACAATAAAACCTTTATCTCAGTGGTAAAATGAATATTCCATAATTTTAGGACATTTTATTATCTTAAGTCAGCAACACCTGGAAAGCCATAAATCACATACGTTTTTAACCCCAATACTATTAAAATTTATATTTCTTAAGAACTAGTTGAATATATATTTATTTTCACACGTAACTAGACACTTGAATAAATCAAAATTATATATTATGAGAGTCCATAGTTGGAAAAGAACCTTAGAAAGTAAGGAAACTCGCAGCTCCACCGCGCAACATCCGTTTTAGACTGGAGCCGGTGAAGCTTTTTTTTGTATGTGTGTGTGTATATATATATATATATATTATATATATATATACATACAAAAAGATAATCATAATTCTCAAATTAATTACGATTGGGAACTGTGAGAATCCTCACATTCTGCCATGGCGAGGCTCGATTCGTTCTTCAGCAAAAGCTTCAATGCTTCCAAATGGTAATCTCTCTCTGATTTTTCTTCATTGATTTTAATGGTGAGAAACGAAATCATATCGGAATTAGTTTCCTCGCTAGGATTTCGCAATTTCGGGCTTATCAACATACCATAAGTTTTGAGGATTCGTTGTGCAATCGACCCGGAAAATCTTGTTCCGATGAACGGTGATTGTAAAAATAAGAAGATAAATCTTCTATAGGCACAAGTGTCTTGAATTTGGTGTTACGAGTTTCGGGGGAGAGTAGATTAAATAGGATTTATGATCAATGAGTTATGCGGGGATGTGTGTGTGTGTGTGTGTGTGTGTGTTAAAGATATGTTGATACTTGATAGTAGTCTAATTATGTGCCAAATTGCAGTAAAACTTTGCTGAAACTTACAATCCCTCGAATAAAGTTGTTGAGGAATCGAAGAGAGATTCAGATAAAGCAGATGCGTCGAGAAATCGCGAAGCTCCTCGAGACTGGTCAAGAGGCCACTGCTCGGATTCGGGTATTAGTTTAACTATTTGTTTTCTATGCGAATTTTGGTGTAATGTTGCCTATGTGGCATTTTTGGAAAGCGGTTGAGGGTTTAACGTGGAGTTTTTAAGTCTTGCCACTTGGTTATTTTACAATAGATACTAGCTTTCATATTTTATTGTTTAGGTAGAGCATGTTTTAAGGGAAGAGAAGATGATGGGCGCACAAGAAATAGTTGAACTGTTTTGTGAGCTCATTGTTGTCCGCCTTCCGATTATCAAAGCACAAAGGTACCTCTTTTTGTTTAAAATAATAATACGAATAATTATTATTATTATTATTATTATTATTATTATTATTATTTTGTTTTTAATAGGTTCTGCACTTTTTTTAGGGGAATGGTCGATCAGATGAATTAAGTGGGAACTGTTTCATCATTGACAATATTAATATCAGACACTCATTTAATAAACTACTATATAAGTAGACTAGCATCCGTATCACTGGAATGGAACCCAAGACATCCTAGTCATGAGGGTTCAACCTTACAGCTCAATAAACTACTATGGTCTTGTCCATTGTAGATGGATATGTGTATAACTTAAAAGATGGGTTATATTTTTCACGATTTGGAAAAGGATAATTGATCTTGAGGAAACCTGTTTGCAACAAATATCAGAGCAAGTTGAGGTTATTCATGTTTACTAGGAGTTGTAGGAATTAGGTGGCACGTTCATCCAAAATTGAGGGTGCATTGCGGATCATACAGAATCCGGTTGCTGGTGTCTTTTCTATGTTTGAAGCTGTCAAGAAAATATCTTGTAGAGCATGGTACATGTTGGAATCTGATTTCTACTTTTTGGCTTTTTCTGATATCAACATAGCATAATGGTAGAAGTCTTTTATTATCCTGACAAGAACTTTCCCTAATTTCATCCTGCCAATGTATTATGCAGGAATTAGTCATTCTTAGTGCACCTTTCAAGATTGTTAATTTTGCTTCTGCTAGGTTAATAGTGCTTAAGTATTTTTTGATTCATTGTATTTTCCCAATTGATAGGCTTTTTAGTAGATGTATTATGGCATATCTCAATCGCCATGCTGTTTATATTTGTGACATGTGCCACCTATTTATGTCAATGTCTCTGCATACTCATACTGAGAGGGTTGACGGAACCATTTTCAGTTTGTGTCAAGTCTTCCTTGCTTCACTCTCTCTCTCTCTCTCTCTCTCTCTCTCTCTGTGAAAAACGAAAACTAATAGTTTGGCTAGCTTCTTCCGAGCTCGCTCCTTTTCTGGGCTTACTTGTAAACCCTTAGAAAGTTATGTCCCATTCTAAAACATCATGCTTAGTGACCGAGAAGCCAAATCATTCCCTTAGTGCAAAAAAGTATTGGTTTATTTACTGTCAAGTGGTTAATAGATAGTGGCATGGAAGCATTCTTTTTTTTTTTTTTGGTTGGGCGGCGGGGGCGGTGGCAGTGTCCCTGACTCTGCCTCTTCCATCCTCTTAGTTTTCCTAAAATGTCATGTAATTGTTTTTGTGTTTGATTTGTCTATGAGCTAAAGCTATTCATGTTGTACATTTCTTTTCAGGGAATGCCCTTTAGACTTGAAAGAAGCAATTTCCAGCATATGCTTTGCCGCACCAAGGTGCGCTGATCTACCAGAATTGCAAGAGGTGCAATTGTTGTTTGCTTGCAAATATGGTAAAGAATTCGCGTCTGCCGCAACTGAGCTTATGCCGGAATGTGGCGTCAATCGTCAGGTGATTGAACTTGTCCTCTTTTGGCAATTTGTATCAGATAGAAGCTTTAGAAGCATCTCTTTATTCCTGTGCGAGTCTTCTAACATTATATTAAAACTTGAAACTGCAGTTGGTGGAGCATTTATCTATTCAAGCTCCTGCACCTGATGCTAAATTGAAGCTGCTGAAGGAAATTGCTGAAGAGCACGAGCTCGACTGGGATCCAAGAGCTTCTGAGAATGATTTATTGAAGCCACATGAAGATTTACTGGTGAGAATTTCTTCTATTTCTTGATTACATTTCTCTGTCTTTTTGTCTGATATTTGTACCTATGTTTCCAGAATGGGTCAGGACGGTTTCTCAGTGGTTCCAAAGTGGCCCTTCCCAAAGAGAAGCATGATAAGACAAAGTCGAACACTTCAGGACCTGCACCCCAGGAACACCCGGATTCTGATGAAGACTATGACATTATAGATTTTTCAGAGATTTATCCTAAGCCACCAATACCGTCAAGTAAAGGCACAGTCTCAGTACCAGAGATGCTTCCTTTTCCTTCCTCGGCACTTTCTGATGCTGATGATCAAGAAGAACAAAATCCTTTTGGAGTTAATGAAAATCCTTCAACTCATCCAGTGGGAAATAAACAGTTTTTGCCATTCATAAATCCACCATCACAACCCTCTGTTTCATTTCTTGTCAAAGAAGAGAATTCACCTCCACGCTCTGTCTCAAAGACCAAAAATGATAATGTAGAGTTACAGGATGTGTTGGCTGCTGCTCAGGCAGCTGCTGAAACAGCAGAGCGTGCTGCCACAGCTGCCCGGTCAGCAGCTAGCATCGCTGAACTTCGAGTAAATGAGCTTGTCAAGAAAAGGACTGATGATGAAGTCTCTGATTCTACCTATGAGAATCCATTTTACCAGCCGGGCCCTGAAGAAAAGGCTGAATTAGATTTACGGGGCTCGTTTAGGGATTCTGACAGCCCCTTGACTTCTCATCCCTCATATGATGATGTAAAACGAGATTTTGGTTCCTCTCTTCACAGCAGCAATGTTGGCAGCCACCACCAACCTCATAGGTTGCCTTCAATGGATGACGAAACATATTTCGCATACCCAAACTTATTCTCTTCTCAAGGCTCAAATCAAGGTTTCCATGCTCACTCATATGCAGACTCCAAGTAATCTACTTTTGGTATGTTGATATTGCAAGTTCTTTTTCTTTTAACGTTCACTTTCTCTCTTCGTTGGCTTGAGAAGTGAATATTTACATGTGGTTAAACAACCTGTTGTAATTGAGGTATCGGCAATTTTGGTTGTTCATATGTTTTATACCAAGAGTGAATTAAGAATTTTATCCTGCAATTGTAGTTGAAAGGTCATTTTTGTGAGCTTCCACTGATGGTTTATGTTCAAATTGTTAGCTTAAACAAGATAGAGGGTGTGTGTATTTTGACAATATTTTTTGGTTGGAACCAACTATGATTTGGACAAGCGGGATGAGGTGATAACTTAATCAATAACAAATGTTCGAATGATGGAGTTACAAATGGTGTAACTATGTTGGGAGGGTTCCTCCCATAATAGGTCTTTGCAGTACCTGAACCCGAATTAATCGGCCAGTAGAGCAGAAGCTATACACACTACTATAAAGCGGATATTTCGCATGGGTAGAGAACATGACACCGAAAAACTTGGAATTTGTGCGCTGCCAGTTGCTAACAGTATCTCAACATTATTGCTTGATCTGTCTCACTGCTCTCTCAAGATATCTTGCATTTTATGACAACATCAATTTATTGCTTGGACTAGGCTTTTTCGCACCCAACAAATTATATTATTAGTGTTATTGCAGGTGTTATGTAATTGACTATTGTTTGGAATATATACTAATTACATGGTTGATATAACACACTAAGCACATGATGGATCTATCATATGGTCATACTGGATATGGTTTGGAATTTCTCAAGAGATTTAATGTCAAAATTGAATTGGCTAAACAAGCCAAATTCTATAAAATTTTAGGAGGCGTTTGCAATAGCTTAAAAAACACTTTTGTATTTTTTAATAGAATAGTGTTTGATAGACCAATTTTTGCTTTTATTCAGCCAAAAAGAAAAAAACTAGAAGTTGGAAACAACTATAAATCAATTTTTTTTTGCTTCTTGACATTTTTGTAATTATTTGCAAGTTAATTATCTCACAATGAAGCATTTCTCAGCTTTTTTTTTCCAAAACACTCCAACTATTTTTCTTTCTACTTTTTACTTTTTTTATTCCAGACACTACCAACCTTTACTACTCAACTTCTTTTCAACTTTTTCTACAAGTTCAACTTCTCCAAAAGCAGAAATTTTTACAAACACCCCCTTTGTCATGAATCCGTTTTTGGATTCACTTATGCCCAAATAGTTCATGTTGCGTCATATCATGCATGTTATTGTTATTTTTTTTTCATTGAAATAGTAAAGGACGTAACACAATTTAGACCATTGGTGTATGCATATGGGAAATGTGGAGTTTGTTGTATGCGTTAATGTTTTCTTAAGAAAGTTAAATGAGTTAAGGACACAAGAAGTTTAGACCATTTAGCATATAAATAAGACACATAGCAAATGTTGAGTTTGTTGTATATTAATGTCCTCTTAAAAAGAGTTAAATGAGTTACAACCATAATAAAATTTAGACCATTTAGCACATAGATAAGGTGAATAGAGACTTTGTACAAGAAATTCTCCCAAAATTTGGATGGTTGTATAGTTCTACGTATGTGAAGTCGTTGAATGCATAAAAGAAGCAAAAAAGCTACCTTATGAACATAGGCTTACAACAGAAAATTTTCAATTGATCGGGTTTAAGTATTCAATCATATATTCAATAATTCAAATTTAGCTATACTTTACAAAAAATTTATTAAAAAAATTATAAAATATAGTTAAATTTGAATTAATTGATACATACATGGAACCAACATCTCATCCATTGAATAACTTTCTACCTTACTGCCATCCAAAATTGATCATTTTCAACTTCATAATAGTTCATTTGTAGGTTCAAATTGATACTTACTGAGCAACAAAAATTAAGTGTGGCAAAAAACATCTTAAAATTGTATATTCAAAATAATTCTATGATCAATTATCAAAAATTAATAATAATAATAATAATAAATTCTACTATCCATTGAGCACGTACGCGATGATCGCATGAGGAAATACCTAAATTACCCCATATCGTTGTACGATCGTTTTCGTGCACATAAATGAGTGGTGGCATTTCCTGAATTGCATAATTTTGGTGCAACACTGGTCGTAATAGGGGCAAAATGAAAATAAAATAAATAAATAAATAAAATTGTCCTTCTAATAAAGGTTGCCACGTGTCAACTTCTTATCTCTCCGAGATAAGATGATATCCTTCTCCACAATCACTAGATAATTATTTCAATCCTCACCGTCCGTTACGACTGTTCCTTCCATCACAGACGTCCATTCCTATCCAAAAACCCCCTTTCACATTCCACAGACTTAACTCTCTCCTCTCTCTGCCCCTCCAACCACCGCTACAATGGCCGCCGCACTGCAACAATCTCCAATCGCTTTCCAGTCCCGCTCGCCGCCGTCGGCGCAATTTCAATCGAAACCAACAGCCAAACTCTCCCTCTCCTCAAGCCTCAAAATCCCCAAACTCACCATCAAGCCCCTCCTCCGCCGTCGCGGAGCATCCGGTGCCCGAATGGCCGACACCGCGGCCGGAAGCTACGCGAACGCCCTCGCGGACGTGGCCATGGCCAACAACACCCTGGAGCAGACCGGGGCTGACGTGGAGAAGATCGAGAAGATCTTCTCCGACGAGGCGGTAGTGGAGTTCTTCGCGAACCCGACGATCGACGAGGAGAACAAACTGAAGATCGTGGACGAGATAGCGAACTCGTCGGGGCTTCAGCCGCACGTGGCGAACTTTTTGAAGATCCTGGTGGACATGAAGCGAATCTATCTGACGAAGGAGATCGTGAAGGAGTTCGAGGTGGTGTACAACAAGCTGACGGAGACGGAGATGGCGGTGGTGAGCTCGGTGGTGCCGCTGGAGTCGCAGCACCTGTCGCAGATCGCCAAGGAGGTGCAGAAGCTGACGGGGGCCAAGAATGTCCGCGTGAAGACGGTGATTGACCCCTCCCTCGTCGCCGGATTCACCATCCGGTACGGGAACTCGGGGTCGAAATTGATCGACATGAGCGTGAAGAAGCAGCTCGAGGAAATCGCGGCCCAGCTTGACCTTGGGGACATTCAATTAGCTGTATGATTTTATCTTGTTTTTTCAATTTTTTTTTTTTGGGTAATTTCGAGGTGTAATTTGCATGGAATATTTGTGAATTTTTTGGGAAATATATATATGTATAACTACATTGTTGTTGAAATGGATATATAGTTGGACGAATTAGGTGCGGTTTAGCTTGATTTAATATTAGCATCTAATTACCTGTGAATGTAGCAATATTGGATTGGGAGGGTGGCTTCTATATTGATTAATCCACAAAATTCATATTAGTAGATAAGTTATAAATTGGGTATGTATATATATATATATATATATATATACAAATTCTATGAGTGAGATTCAACTCGGAAATACGAATTTTAGAAATATTATTTGCCATGCACTGTGAAAAAATTTCAATTATTTAACAGAATGTGAAGAAAACATAATATACATATATAGTTATATACATATGTATATAATTGAAGAGATTTTTAAATTCTTCCGTACTAAAATTGAAACATGTATATAATATTATAATGAACATGAGATGCCACAATCGAGAAGAGGCATGGAAGGGAAGACAAGAATTAACAGAAAATCAAGAAATTTAATTAATGTGACTGACTGATATTCACGTTTGCCTTCATTGTTAGGGGCCCCACGTTAATTCCCTTGTCTCTCTTCTAACCATCAACACAGTTTCAATATATTATTTTTGAATGAATTCATGTTTGGATCTTAATTTAAATCCCGCTTGTATATTAATGCATGCTAAATATCTATTTCTAATTTCCCAGTTTATTTTGCGTCGTGTAATATAATTTCTTACACACTAATTATAAGTTAGGTATAATACATTCGTGCCACTGGAGCTGTAGCCCAGTGATGGGGGTTCGAACCGATACTAGTGAGATTCTGAGTTCGAACTCTCTGGTCCTCTCCCTCTTTCCCCTCGAGTGAGTGTGTGCGTGTGTGGGAGTATCTTTTCGATTTCCCGAGTTGATTGTAATAATAAAAAAAAAAGTATAATACATTCGTAATATAATTAATATTCATTTGATCAAGTCAAATTTGAACTAAAATTTTCAATGATTGTGTTTAAATATGTCTTCAAAATCCAATAGCTAGCCACTTGTTAACCATTTTGATGTTAGATAACTGCATGCATCTTTTTGGAGTGAAAGCAGTAAATTGGCACAAAATGTCCCTGCAAGAAAATGAATAAATTGATGACTTGAAAAAATTATTATTAATTATATAAGCTTAGTGATTAAAAAAATATATTTTATCAAAAAAATAATATGTACAATGAAAATATTAACAACATTGTGTCTAAATTGTTATAAGTGTCAATGCAGTGTCTACTACTTTTATATTGTATCACCAATATTAATTTTTGTTGTAGTGCGTACGGAATTAATGCCAAGTTAGATGCATGGACAAATGTGGACAGAAACTACATTTCGTGCAAGCTTCTTTATATCACTATAAAAAAAGGGGTAATTTTTATCCGAATCAGGTCGGCCACACCAAGACTAATCACGTGACGAGTATTTTACACTTACCATGTAATTGGTGTACAGTTTAGGGAGAGTGATCATTAACACTTGTTATATGAGTGGTTGGGTGCGGCCAAGCCGGGTTTGAGCAAGAATTTTTCCTATAAAGATACTACATTAGTAAAAGAAATTATACAGCAAATATAAAAA
This sequence comes from Petrea volubilis, assembly GCA_026212405.1. Taxonomy (NCBI): domain Eukaryota; kingdom Viridiplantae; phylum Streptophyta; class Magnoliopsida; order Lamiales; family Verbenaceae; genus Petrea; species Petrea volubilis. The sequence continues at coordinate 18,719,332 of CM047884.1, forward strand.
TTATCATCAAAAATAAATGCTAAATAACAATTAAATCTCACTACTATAGTACCAATTTGGTAGCAAAAAAATTTGCTATGGATACTCATGAACAAAATTCTCAATTGTTATTACGTTGTCGCCATACGAAAATGTCACTATTCAGTAATGATAACAATTTATAAAACAAATATCACCACTATTGACCAAGAAATTATCTTTTTGAAGAACAAAATCTTATATAACTTAACAAATATAATTGTTGACAGCAGTAGTGATATTTTCACCAACTTCCCTTTTCCTCATAGAGTGTGTCAAATATGATACTTTTATTTCTTTGAAGTATTTTATAATAAAAATTGATTTCATAAAATAAAATATTACGATTTCCCAAAATTATTCTTTCACATAAACAATGATTTAACATTATTTACTCTTAAGTACCACGAACAATGAACGGTAAATGTCCACAGCAATCCCAATATGTGTGGGTATGTGTGTGTTTTTGAAAATTGAAACCATTTTATGGGACTCTAACAAAACTCGTGACTCTTTGAAAAGCCCTCTTTGAAAAGGTATCCGTGTTTCATGTGAAGACCATCAGATGTACTTTCTACTATGCATTAAATTCCCCTTTCAGTTTCCCCTTATAAACCTTCACCAATGTCCCAATAAACTCCCCAACAAGAACTTGCCTTCTTTTGCTTGGTTAAATTTCTAATACCTTCATCTTCTTCCATTTCTCATGTGATATCTCTTTCAAGTTTCATAAAGTCTTCAGCCCTCTCTCTCTCTCTCTCTCTCTCTCTCTCTCTCTCTCTCACACACACACACACACACACACACACACACATTTATATAGTTGAAGAAGCAATGGAGATTATCAGAATTAATAGCTTCCACACATTCTCAATTCTCTCAATTCTTTTCTTGTTACTATCCACCGGTAAAGGCCTCAGGCCTTATCATTGTGAGTGCAACATTGTCATTAATTATCATTTATGTAAATATTCATTCTATCTATTTGTATAGAACTTACATAATCAATTGCATGAAAAAATATAAATAACACGACAACTATAAGTCAATAATTTGAGTTGGCAAATGCCATCTGGGCTAGAATTTTTTGTGTCAACTATATGTAACTGGATCTTGTATTGTTCTTCTCCAGTTGCCCACCACAGCAAAGGCGCTCACAAGGGTGCTCAAAGCCATATGAGCAATATTAAGGTACATGGTTTTGAATTCATACGTGCATGGGGTTCTGAATAATCGATTAATCAAACGATGCAAATCATGTCATATTTTGTATATTGATTGTCTGCAGGAGGGGGAGATAGGAATGGAGCTATATCCGACAGGGTCGAGCCTGCCTGATTGTTCGCACGCATGCGGGCCATGTACGCCTTGCCGGAGGGTCATGGTCAGTTTCACCAAGTGCGCCGTCGAGTCGTGCCCCGTCGTCTACCGCTGCATGTGCAAAGGAAAATATTACCATGTCCCATCTAATTAATCACATATCATATTGCTTTTTTGATCAGAAAATTAAATCTGTCTAGTACTCTTATTTTTTTTAGTAGTTTTGCAGCTAGTGAGTAGTTTCAACAGAGTTGTAGGAGGTGGGAGTTAGCTTGTTTTTTTTTTTTAAGGTCAATCTGAGATGTAAATACCAGATATGACTCCAGTTTTGGTATTGTATTCTCTTCTCATCTTTCTATCTTGTGTACTTTGTTGCTCAATTATGACAGATTGTATTTCAAGAAGAAAATGGGACATTAAAATTTCATAAATCTAATTTTACATTTATCATTAGTCTACAATAGATGAAAAGCTATAGATATACAATTCTATGATATGTATTAGGGTGATTTTGTACATAAAATCAGTATATAAGCAACTACACAAGTAACTAATCTTGATCCTTTTCAAGTTCAAGGCCCTCTTCTGCGAGAAGCTGGCCCATGATCTTTTTCTTATCTTCTTCTGCTTTTTTCCTCATTAAATCCCTTTTTCTTAGGACAAGTGTATGTCTCCTTAAAGTGTTGTGGAAGTTCTCTCTGGATGCCTTTTTCTCTTTCACCAAGATCTTCCTTTCTTCTTCTGGGTCAATCTGAATTGGATTTTCAATGTAAGAAAGAAAAAAAATAAATCCTTGTATATTATAGCAATCTGGAACCCCAGACAGAAGAACGAGAAAGTACCTTTGAACGAGCAAGACGACGCGCACGTAAATTCAACTCAAGCTGCTGTTGTTCAGCCCAAGCTGCAATTGCCATATCGCCTCTTTGGTCAAATGCTTTTCGCTTCTTCATAAGCCATTCCATCCACGCTTGAGATGCCTGATATACGATTCAGTTTAGTTTGCATAATGATGAGAGAAAAATGTGCCAGAAGACGAACTCCACTCTCTGGAGTGGCAAAAAGAAAGCTTAAATTCAGTCATCTTAAATAAAATGAATTGATGTAATGTCACAAACCAGAGTAGTTAATACATTTGAATCATAAAGTAATGCATCATTCCCAAGACTCCAGGTACCAATATTCTCATGCTTACATTTACCAACTGGTACCACCTGCTTGAACATTATGCAACTTAAAAGTACTTTTCACCTAAGGACTACTCCTTATCCAAAATGTGTATAAGGGCAAATTAATCTTTACACAGAGGTGATACCTTTTATTTCACTTGGGAAATATTTGTTGTAATGCTTGGGCAATGGAAAAGAGATACTTTCAATGCATTAAGTACCGCCAGTAATGTGCGACAGTAATCATCATCCTCCATGTATATCGGTTAACAGAGTACAGTACCCTCTGACAGAATGATCTAACCTTATTAATGAACTAAACGGATTAACTGTAAACCAATTGAACATATTGCATTATACTTCTACTTTTAAAGCAGCATAAATATCTTGATATGCACCATCACAAATTCTTTTTGATATTCTGGACAAATCATTTGCAATTATGGGGATAGCCTAAGCAAGCAGCAGGATAAGGATTAGAGGATTTTCGCATTACTAATATCCATCACCAGTGCTGGACTTGCATATGTATAAGGAAAAATAATCTGACAGAGTGGAAATCAATGCACCTTCATTGGATTCACACGATTGTCAATGTCATATTGCCTCCGTTTCTCCTCATCTACAAGAAGTTCATACGCAGCCTGGATCTTTATAAATCGAGCTTCAGCTGTTTCACCTTCATCTAAGGTCCCTCTGCCATCATAAACTTTCAATACATAAAAAAATATGCATTAGGCCAGATCTTGGGAAACAAAGTTCAGCAGGAGAAAATTCAAAGAGCTTCCATGTTCAGCACTCGCGAAACAAAGTTTCTTCTTGATCTTTCACCATTTCATAATAACAGGAACATAATCCTATCAAATCACAAAAAAGGGCTAACTACGGGGCCAAGGAGAAGAACCATAATTCCCAACTGACAAGGGAAAAAAAATAAAAAAAAACCAAACAAACAAACAAACAAAAAAATCATAAAAAGAGAATAAAGAGGGGAGGACATTGTATTGGCCATCATTATGAAGTCAATCACACACCTCCTACAGCCAAAACAGAGATAGCAACCTAAACTGAACTTGTTACTTGAGGTTTTGGCAAACTGACACTTTAAAAGATGGCCTTTTCTTATGAACTTGATCAAATACTCCCAGTTTAAGATTAATCAAACTCGTCGTTCTTGAAATAGTCGTATTTCAGTCTAGGAATCACCTGCCTGTAAGTTAGGAACCACATACTTATTTTTCTTGTACACAAGCAAACAAATGAACTAGATCTTGATGGGAACAGTCAACTAACTTTCAGCTCCAGCAGGCATACTTGTCTCATTCATTACTTAAATCAGGTCTTTGATTTGTTTGAGTCAGCAAATAAAATCAAATCAAAGGTCCCTGAATTCACTGATGTTGCGGGATCAGCAAATAAATCCATCAGTCTAGAGCCAGTTAAGCAACAAGATTTTCAGTATTGGACTGTCAACTGCAGCTCACAAGACAAACATTGAGAGAGATGGCCCTTGAAAATGTTTCCTTCAACCAATGTAGGAGCATCAAGAGTTACAGCACTTTAAGTACTGCTTCCTACAGATTTTTCAGTATGATTTCTAGCCAAGGTTCTTTGGCTTCCCCAAAGCACAAAATATATATATATATAAATATGTATACACGTGCCTCAACTTTGACAATCGTCACATTTTCACAATTAGTTATAGACATAGTGAGAATAAACATTGAAGTATGACCATGTCATATTGCTTCAGAATGCTCAAAATCTGAAGATACAAGGAAAGCCGTGCCCTCCAACTCTTTATATCTAAGAATATTCAAATAGCTTCACCTGCATGGAACTCCGTAATAGCTATATAACAAGGCTTTCAGTTCAAGCAAGTGTCTACCTACCTATATTACCAAAGCCCAAAAAAATGACTCTGCTGCATCATACTGAAGTATAGGGAGAAGGTAGTTGAGCATATAGTCTTATAACCAGATGGCTTACTCATCCACACATTAAAGAGGGAATTGATTAGCAAAGGCTGTAGCAAATAGATTTATGAATGGCAATCCCTGTACCACTCAGCCAAACTGAGCTCTTCCATGACAACACTTTTGGACCCAGACGCACGCATTATATACAAACATGGATGATATTAACTCCAGTATGTGATACATTGTTTGCATGGCTTTCCTTTGCAGTACAGTCAATACATATATATTCATAGAAAATGCACTACAAATAAGCTAAAGAAGATTAGGGACAAACCATCAGGATGATAGAATTTAGCCAAGCGTCTGTAGGCTACCTTAATTTGCTCTTCGTCGGCATCCCTTTCCAGTTCTGTAATTGAAGAGTTGCATGTATTGTTCATCAGTCATGACTTCAAAAGAGAAATGAAACAATTGCCAGAAAGGTGTCAGTGTTAGAGAAGACAATAGAATCTAATTCAGAGATGCATCATGAACAGGGATGTTAGCAAAAGGAGAAAAGAGAACATAGAAAATTTTAAACTGAGTTAAAACAAAAAAGTTCAATTGAAAAGGAGCAAGCGTCACACACATGCATGCAACCATAAAGAAAAGAAGTAGAGAATGCGGCTATCTCTGTGGTGAAGGACTTACCAACAAAATCTACTCTAAACAAGACAAGTTCAAGAGAGTTGAACTCAAACAGCTCCCACTTGCTTCTACATATTTAAGGGCAAAAGAGCACGCTTATAATTCAAATCGATAGTGAATGCCCTGAATTCTTTCTACTGTAACGAAATTACTTGGTACTTTACATACGGAAAATTGATACAAAAGTTTTTATTTGCAGAATCATCCTTTTTATTTAGTTTCTCACAACATCATTTCTAAAATCCTGGGGCAGAAAAAAAGTTTAAAATTAACTTCTCCTCACAATAACATAATCAGTAAATACTCAAGGGCAAAACTGATTTACCTAGAGTTTCATAGGGGGATTTGGCGTCGGTCCAATTGGAAGCCTTTGTAGCCACCATCCTCCTCTGTCGATTTACCCTCTCCCGCGGTTCATACTTTCTCCGCCCTCCCAATCTATCGGACCAAACAGCAAAAACCGACGACGATGACGCCGGCGGCGGGAGTCTCATGCCACAATTAGGGTTTTCCACAGACGAAACCCTAGCCATCGATCTGTAGCAACACGACGCCATTGACGAGAACACAGCATGGGGCCTACAAATTGCCCTCAAATTGCTCATCTTGATTCCGATCAGATCCTTACCTTCTGATGAAGATTAATTGTCTATAAAATTCACAGAATAAAATTGAGGTGATTGGAGACGTGAAGAAAGAGAACTGTGAGAATATTTTTGTTTTTATTTCTGAATCTATTTGAATTTCAGTTAATCTCTGTGTGGATTCTTTTTATTTGTAATTTTCTTTTTCTGTTTTTTTTTCCCTCTACTAATGTTTTTTAAAAAAAAAATTATGTGGACCGATTCGCTCCAAAATAGCAAATTTCATTCGACGGTTGGAGAACGGAATTAGTTTTGTGAATTGACGGTTTTGCCCTTCTCCCAAAGTACTTGTTTAATACTTTTGAGAGTGACACAATACATTTCAAGCGATTATATTACTAATCCAAATTTCATATGATTTATGTTTCTTCCTATGATCCATATGACATTTCCCTCAACATTTTTGAAATTCAGAAACGGGCTACCCATCAGGCATTGGATTGATCGAAATCTCCATCAATTGTAATTCTTGGGGGAAATAATATAATTACTTGTTATCTCAATATATTTTATACAAAGAAGCATTCTGTTCTTACTCCTAACTACATGTTAGACTTAGGGGTATTCAAAAAAATTGAAAACCAATCGAACCGACCGATATCAAATAAAATCGAATCAAACCACGCATAGTTCGGTTCAGCTTTCGGTTATTTATGATAAAAATCGAGTTTAATCGGATCGGTTCAGTTCGGTTCCGTTTTATCCTCAGTTAAAATCAAGGAAAATAGAAAACCGACCAGGATAGGGAAAAAAAAAAGTTTAAGTGACCCATGTTTTTAGCTAGTGAGGAGGTGGTGTCTTTTCTTTTCTTTGTTAAGTGACTTTATAAGTCTATTAACAAGTCTTGAGTCTTGACTCCTGAATTCTCTCTCTTTCTCTCAACTCTCGAATCTTGTCTCGTCTCTCTCTCTCTCTCTCTCTGCCTACAGCCTATGTCTTTCTCTCCGGCATCGTCTTTCTTTGAGGATCTGTGAGCTGGCAACAGCTGAGTAGCCGGAAGCCGCAGCAACAGTTGTACAATTTTATTTTTTTTAATTAAAGGCGATTTTCGGTTATAACGAAAATCGAACCGAAATTGTTCGGTTATAACGAAAATCGAACCGAAATTGTTCGGTTATAACTGAACTGAACCAAACCAAACATAGTTCAGTTCGATTTTGGGTTCACTAACCACAAAACCACAACATGTGGTTAACCAAACCAAACATGCGGTTCGGTTTGGTTCGGTTAAAGCCGTTTGAACACCTCTAGTTAGACTATAAAAAAATACATAAAAACTATGGGTACTAATTTTTTGTCATTCAAACTATTACGCTTTTTAGACTTTGTCACATAAATTTTTTTTTTCTTGTCGTCAGTTATCATCCAAACTACACGATTTTTTGACTTTACCACATGAGAGTGAATTCTCACTAATAAAGTCGCTAGAATTATATCATATTCATGATACGTGATTTTACTGAGGGTATTTCTATTATTTCGCTTGTAAAAAAATTGATTGTAAAAACATTACTTATAGGATTCAAACTTTGGGTACACATGAGTTTGGCTACAACCATTGCCACTTAACCAACTTACATAATTGTTAAATATAAGGCAGATTTAACTATTTGTAATAAATGTATAAATTCAAATAAACACATTTTAATATCAATTTTTACCCCACATAAATAAAAGGAATATATTTATTTTTTTGGATTAAAAATTGATATGACTTCTACTTTAATATCAATTTTTAATCCAAAAAAATAAAAGGAATAAATTATTCTTTTTAAAGAAAATTTTATCTTGCTAATTAATTAATTTTATAAAGAAATTGATAAAACTTACTTTTTAAAGAAATGGGATAAAAAAAAATATTTATTTTCAAAAAATTATTTTCAATTTAAAGAAATGGGATAAAAATAAATTTAATTAATTTAAAAGATGGATAAAAATTATTTTTTAAAAAGATTATTAAAATTAATCAAATTTATTTTGGCCTTTTTTTTAAAATTAATTACATTAGCAAGATCAATTTTCTTTAAAAAATAATTTTCATTCATTCTTTGTTGTGTGAATTTCAGATTTAATATTAAAATATGTTTATTTGAATTTATACAAATAATATACAAATACTTAAATCTACCTTATATTTAACAACCTTGTTAGTTAGCAAAGTGGTAATGTGTGTGGCTATACTTTTCCTTGGCCGAGGTTCAAATCTATAAGCAATATTTTACAAACAATTTTCCTACAAGCGACTTTTTTGGCTAGAATTTGCTCTCAGGTGGTAAAATCAAAAAATCGCATAATTTGGATGGCAACCAGAGACAAAAAAAAAAAAAAAAAAAAAATTAGGTAGCAAAATCTAAAAAATATCATAATTTGAATGGCAAAAAATCATTATCCCTAACAAGTATGGTGGTTTTGGATATTAAGGCAATTTTAAGATTTTTTTTTTTCTTGTAATTTTATTTTTATATTTTTAATTGTTACTTGACAGTTTTCATTATTTTGAATACCAATTCAATAATCAAGTGAAACTCATGTATCATTAAGACAATCGTAAATATTCAAGTATCAAATTAATCTTAAAAGCAAAGCATGGTTATCAAAATTATTTTCACATCTACTTTTTGTTTTCATTTCATGAATGTAGGTAGGCTATGTCTATATGATCCAGCTGCATGTGTATTTAAAAAGACACTTTCATATGCCTAACTTATGTATATACAATACACACAACGAATATAAAATTAATTAGAATTTATTGTATATTCAACTTTTGACGTTATCAAAACTACAAAAACTATTTATAATTTCAATAAACACAAAAATTTACAATGTCCCTAACAAGCCAGAAAAATTTACTTATCCTCAAACTAAAAAAGTTAAATAATATTAACAACATGTTTTCATTCATCGTTCTATAATAAAAATATACAGCTTATAGACAGTATAATTGGCTTTATCAATATAAAAGTAAAGAAAAGCGTCGGGAGAAAAAATATAAGCTTTTAAAAAAAAATAATAAACAAAACTCGAACAAGTAAATATAATGATATACTATGGAAAAATAAACAAAATTGATAACCTCATTTTTGAAAAATGAGCAAAAGAAAGAAAATATATATTCACTCCTTAAATCATCATATAACCAAATTAAGATTTTTTTTTTATAGATATAACTTGACTATAAATTCATCTTTTAAGAACCTTTATCAAGAGTTACAAACTAAATTATATAATAATATATTTAGGTTTGACAATTTGATTTATTCAAAAGGTTGACTTTTTAATTTTATGTGTAATTGTAATTTTAACGACTATATTTATAAAAATAAAATATATATTATCCATCCATCCACGCATAAAACGAGCACGCTTTACCTGTCAAAAATAAATAATAGATTGAATTTATAAACATAACAAACACCTCTTATCCCAATTGATTAACAACATGGATTTAGACATTGCATCCATTGCAATGGAAATGAAAGGTTTAACCGTACATTTAAAAAACTTCGCAAGTTTTTCCTATAGTTTAAAACATACAAATACTCCCTTTCGATAAGCAAAATATAATCAAAACTGAATTATTTAAGAAAGTTGAATAATTCATCCGTGCATGCAAACAATTTAAAAGGTTTAATATTTGATGGTAACATCAATAATCAATTTACTATGTAATAATCAATACAACAAGATAACTGTAAGGTTGAGGTATATCTAATATATCTGCAATTGGTAGATAGATGACAACAACGAAGATGGTTCCAAACATCATAAATTTTTTTAATTTAACCTATTTTCATAAAACTATATTCAAAATATCCTACTTTATAAAATTCATTTCTTTTTACCCCTTTTAAATAGTGATTTCACTATTTAAAATTTATTTATTTGCTTTATTGCTCAAAAATTTTAAAGTTTGTTTAAGATTGGACACCTTTTATTTAGAAAAAGGCAGGTAGATCCCATATTTCATGATATATATATATATATATATATGAATTTTATTAAGTTTACTCTTTCTTGATTTTTAACAGTTATTAGAATATAATTTTCTATTGCCATTTTTATTTTCCAAAGTGCTTGAATATCATCTTTTATGTGGTTTATTTCTTTAACATAGTTATCAAGAAAATCTTTATTAATACTTTTATTGATATAATTAAAAACATAGTCTTCTTTTTTATTATTATATGTTGCAATAAGCATTCTTAAGCCTTCAAGTAAATTCTCAAGTGCTTTTAAAATTGCTATTTTATGTTTATAATTATTTTTTCTTTTAAATTGATTGTTTATGATATCGAAATCCTTACCCATTTTATATGCACAAAACAGTACAATATGTTTTTAAAATCATGATTAATAATAAAGTACTCTAAAACCATAAATTTTCATAACTCAATAGAGAAATCTTAATATCTAAATTTTTTAAAAACATATTACCTCCTTTAGATCTTCAATTCTTTAATCCTCTTAGGGACTCGTCTTCTTTCACCTTGACAAGCCTGACTAGTGTTCGCCCAAATGCCCTCCTGGCTTCACAAGACTTACGATTCCAAACGGCTCTTGTCTCAAATAGTGCAATCACTACGGCCTTCGTAAGATTGGAGAATTTTGGAAAATAAAGAGAAATATAAGAATAAAAGATTCTTATATTAAAATATCAAACACTCGAAATTTATGAAAATAAAATGGCTTTATTTCCTTAAAAGGAGATTTATACAAACCTGCTTTAGAAAAGGTTTATAAAGATTTATCTAAGGCTGTTTTTTCTTATTCTAACTCTCAATTTTTTCAATTTCAACTGTTTTTCTTCTCAATGCCTTGGAAATAAAAATCCTAGAATAATTTATAGGAAAACAAATTGAACTATTCGGACTTCGAAGTTTTATTTGGCGTCCGATATCCCAATTTCTATGTACTGAAAATACGTTTTATTTTCCTTTATCTTTATGCGTTGTCAGTTTTATCTCTTTATCTTCACGCGTCAAAAGCTGTCTCCCACAATTTTTTAGTGGGTAATGACATCATTGCATTCGTCACTCCTTATGCTAACGAAAGTGCTTACATCATGATTTGCAATACCCAATCATTCTGCAAGCCTTTTTTCTTGTAGCGTCTGTGCAAAAAAATTCATGTATGATGAATTTATAAAGGAATTTCTTTAGAAATGGAGATTTAATTTGTCCTTATTTCCTTAATAGAATCCAATTGTTAGCCTGCATGAGTCTCATATTGACGCTCCCAAAAAGACTCAACAATGCATTCAGTAGCTTTAATGTTCATGGCTCTTCGTTCTATGATCCATGAGTTGGTGAACTTTAAATATTGAAAATTCTTTATGCCGATTTTAATCTTTAAGTTTGTAGATAAAACATCTATATATGGTAATCATGTGTTGGACTTTATGCCAGATTCGCATATCAGGTTCTGGGGCTATAGAATAGAACTTGAGTATGACTTTTCTATCTCTAGCAACTTGATTGACATGTGATTTAAGGCGGTCATCAAATTCTGAAATTTCATGAAGATCTTTATCAACATAGAGTAGATTTAGAAATTCATAGTTTGCAAGCTGAAAAACTTTATGCGGATCAGCTCCAAACATAGTTGTGATTCTTGGATGAACAATATATTCTTTAGAGTAGAATAGTGTCCTCAAATTCACCCATTTATAAGCTTCTTCTGCAACTTCTTTATACTCCTTTTCCTAAGAAAAAGCGTGAAAAATCTAGAATGGTAATAAATTATAAAAAACTAAATCATTTCACTAGGTCAGATAACTATTATCTCCTTAATAAAGAAATTTTAGTAAACTTGGTTAAAAGAAAGAAATATTATTCTAAATTTGATTGTACTTCAGAGCATTGACAAATAAAAATGGAACCTAAAAGTATACAATATACCGCATTTAGTTCTCCTCAAGGACAGTTCGAATAGTTAGTTATGTCATTTAGATTAAAGAATGCACCTTCTATATATCAAAGAAGAATGAATAAAATCTTTAATAAATATAAAAACTTTCTTGTCGTTCATGTTGACGACGTTTTAATTGCTTCTAATACTTCAGAATAATATAAAACTCGCTCATTTCAATTTGCTAAAGCTTATAAAGATAATGGTATAGTCTTATCTTAAAAGAAGGCTATAATTTGTAAAGAAAAAATTAAATTTCTAGGGTTAAAAATAAATAAATAAGAAATTAAACTACAACCTCATATATCTAAGAAAATCTGTGAATTTCCTAATAAATTGAAAAACAAAAATCAAATTGTAAAATGCCTTGATTGTTTAAATTATGCTGAGGGATTCATAATAAATCTTGCTAAAAAGAAGCATGAGATTCAAAAATTGCTTCGAAAAAATAATATTAAAGGATGGAGTTATCAACATACAGAGATTGTTAAAAATCTAAAGGAAGAATGTAAAACATTGCCTGAATTAAAACTTCTTGATGAAAAAGATAAATTGATAATACAAACAGATGCTTCAGATCTCTATTGGGCAACACTACTTAAAATCGATTTCAATGAGATATGCAGGTATACGAGTGAAACTTTTAGTCAAACTCAGGTCAACTATACAACCCATGAAAAAAAACTTCTAACCATCATAAAAAGAATTCAGAAATTCTCTCCCTTTCTATATCAAAAATATTTCAAAGTTCAAACTGATAATACCCAGATATAGTCTTTGGTTTCAATAAATACCAAATATACCCCAATCCAAAAGGCTATATAGATGCCAAGTTTTTCTGTCCTTTGATAGTTTCAAAATAGAGTATATAAAATGTTCAGAAAACTTCGTAGCCAATTTCATTTCCAGAAATACATAATTTGAAAAAGAATGAGTTTTCCAACTGTAAAATAGATGAGATTGGTGCGCATTTTCCTTTAAATGCAACTAGAGTGATTGTATGCACTATACATACAATTAGTCCACTGTCTAACGGTTGATGATAAAGACTTCTCAAATTCGTTGATGGGTGACAATTTTTCAAAAATTGTGTTGATGATACAGATCATCTTATAAATTCTTGTTTTTTTCCTGCAGGAATAAATTCATAAAGAAAGATGAATCATGATAAAGAGGAAAATGAGCTAAAGAATGAGATTGTTGATATTGTCTTGATTTGTCAAGACATTGTTGATAGCAATAAAACTCTTAAAGACTTGATTAAATTAAATTTTAAAACAGTGTTAGAAATTTCTCAAGAAGGACTAAAAAGAGCCATTTATATTCAAGAAAGATTAAATTTGTTCCTTAATTCCAAAAATAAAAAAAAAAGGAAAAATGAGTGATGATAAAAAGGAGAGTAATTAAAAAGAAAGCAATAAAGGAAAAGATAAAGCAGAGTCTTTTGGAGTTCAAGCTGAACCTTTATCTAATAAAGATTTCATTGACTCCATTAAAAATAAAGGCAAGGCTTCAAAATCTTATGATGAATCAAAGGTTATTGAAGTTAAAATTTCTAAAGTAGAAAGCTTCAATAGTAGGAGTTCCAATGATGAAGAGTTTGTTACCTCAAATAAATGGGAAAAAGAATATAAAGAAGTTGCAGAAGAAGCTTATAAATGGGTGAATTCCAGGACACTATTCTACTCTAAAGAATATACTGTTCATCCAAGAATCACAACTATTTTTGGAGTTGATCTGCATAAAGTTTTTTATCTTGCAAACTATAAATTTCTAGATCTACTCTATGTTGATAAAGATCTTCATGAAATTTCAAAATTTGATGACCGCCTTAAATCACATGTCAATCAAGTTGCTAGAAATAGAACAGTCATACTCAAGTTCTATTCTATAGCCCTAGAACCTGAGATGCGAATCTGGCATAAAGTCCAGCATATGATTATCATAGATGTTTTATCTACAAGCTTAAAGATTGAAATCGGCATAAAAAATTTTTGATCTTTAAAGTTCACCAACTCATGGATCACAGAACGAAAAGCTATGGGCATTAAAGCTACTCGATCCATTGCTGAGTCTCTTTGGGAGCGTCAATATGAAACTCATGCAAGCTAACAACTGGATTCTATTAAGGAAAAGAGGACAAACGAAATCTCCACTTCTAAAGGAATTCCTTTATAAATTCACCATACATGAATTTTTCCGCACAAACGCTACAAGAAAAGGGCTTGCAGAATGATTGGGTGTTGCAAATCATAATGTAAGCGCTTACGTTAGCACGAGTGACGAATGCCATGATGTCATTACCCACTAAAAAATTGTGGCAGACAACTGTGACTTGTGAGAGAGCTTTTGACGTGTGAAGATAAAGGGATAAAGCTGACAACAAATGAAGATAAAGGAAGATAAAACATGTTTCCAACACATAGAAATTGAGATATCAGAAAATAAAACTTTGAAGTTCGAATAATTCAATTTATTTTCCTATAAATTGTTGTAGGATTTTCATTTCTAAGGCATCGAAAAAAAAGACAGTTGAAATCGAAAAAATTGAGAGTTAGAAGTAAGAAAAAACAACCTTAGATAAATCTTTGTAAACCTTTTCTAAAGCATGTTTGTATATATCTCATTTGAAGGAAATAAAGCCATTTTATTTTCATAAATTTCGAGTATTTGAGATTTTAATATAAGAATCTTTTATTCTTATATTTCTCTTTATTTTCCAAAATTCTCCAATTTTACGAAGGTCGTAGTGATTGCACCGTTTGAGACAGTAGCCATTTGAAACCGTAAGTCCCGTGAAGCCAAGAGGGCGTTTGGGCGAACACCAATCAGGCTTGTCAATGTGAAAGAAGATGAGTCCCTAGGAGAATTAAAGATCTAAAGGAGGTAATATGTTTTTAAAAGATTTAGATATTAAGATTTCTCTACTTGAGTTATGAAAATTTATGATTTTAGAGTACTTCATTATTAATCATAATTTTAAAAATATATTTTACTGTTTTGTGCACATAAAATGGATAAGAATTTCGATATCATAAAAAATCAATTTAAAAAAAAATTCGCAAAGGAGCAGATAAAGAAAAGTATTAATGTCAAAACATAGAGATCACAAATAAATTGACTTCTTCATTGACTAAGTTCATAGGAAATTTGACATGACAAATTGACTTTTTAGAACATTCGAGACAGTATAGTCCTCTTTACCCTCTCATCAAACGCATGAACATCAACTGGCATACGTGGACAGCTATTTGATAACCCTTGAGTGTAGTTTCAGGTTACCTCACTTCTATCAGGGTCTTGCATCAGATGGTAGTAGCTTCTTTGGTCTAAATGTATCAACTGACAGCCTTGTCTAGGGGTGGGCGTTCGGGTCGGGTCACCCGATACCCGACCCGATCGGGTTTAACCCGATTGGATTGGATACTCGCCTTTTTAAATTTTTCAGGCCGGGTGTCCAGTAAAAAAGCACCTACCCGAGCACTATATCGGATACCCGCAATAAAAACCCATTTCTCATATGCCTTCCTAAATTTGAAAACCCTATCTTCCTCAAACCTGGATTCAAGGTCAATTCTTCTCCAAATCAAAGGGAAAAATTTTTTTGCCTCAAAGCTATCTAAAAGACGTCCATACTGTCGACCGCTGAACAACAGCACAACCGCCCACCACCTGCTCCGCCGCCGACTGCCACACAACAGCACAACCGCCCCCACCTGTGCTGCTGCCCAACAACACAACAGCCCCCACCTGCGCTGCCGTACAAGAGTAAATTTGCAGGGAGTATATTTGAGGATTTTGGTGCCAATGGTTTGCCCCCTTTTCAAAAATTTACTGAAATAGTTTTTTCTCTTCAAACTCCAAGCTCTCTCTCTCTCAACTAATTTCAAAAGGTGATGGGCCTTTATTTCAACTTTCGAGCATTAAATGAAGGAAAAATGAACAATTGTGAATAAATGAAATGAGCGAGATCGGGTTTTGGGTACCCAATGATCGGGTATCCGAGATTTCAGGTTCAATTCGGGTACTTATTTCGGATACCCGATTGTTTGGGTATCCAACTCGGAAAACCCGAACCCGATGGAAACCCGACCCGCGCCCACCCCTAGCCTTGTCACTAATGAAGATCTACAATCTAAGTACATCATGTATAATAGGCAACGGGTATAAGTAAAACTAACAAGAATCACCGGTTACAAACTATCATTATGAAAAGAGAGAAGATTTTCGAATATTGAAATTTCCCCAGCCCAGTTGAAGTGGATCATTAACTCTCACTTTTTAATGATAAATCAACTAACTTATTAAGCTTGCGAAAAATTGATCTACCAAGAAACACAAGTTTGATGAGGTACAGCGTCAACAGAAACAACAAAAAGAAGAAAGAAAAGAAAAGGAAAAATTACATTACTTACCCGCTCACCCTCCATCCTTCACTTGAACTAGACAACTTCAAGCAACCATCTATGTTTAATTCACATCCAAACTTCACTTTCCCTACAATATAGCTTATAGTTCAGGAATCGCTATCACCTTGGCCTCTGTCTACTAAGTCTTTAGTTAAACTAATTTGAGTTCAACGCTTCCATATTGTCAAGAAACACAATGAAATAAGCCGCCATTAATATTTTTATAGCAGAAAAATCGATAGGCAAACTTACTAGAAAGCATTGCTAATCCGGGGAAGCTGCTAAACACGTAGTCTGGTACTTCAGGGGTAACACAACTCTCTTGAACTCAAACTGTCATAGTTCAAAAAAAAAAAATCTCAAGTGCTTTCAGGACCCGATGTCTAGTAAATCAGATAGAAAACTTAATGTGATTTTCATCCAATGACAGGTAATGTTCACAAATACACACAAACCCCCATTTCTGCATTCAGCCTTGGGGAAGTGAACGAAAGTAAAACGCCAGCTATAGCAACAAGTCATTTTGTGCCAACTCCAGCCAAACCACTAGATCGAAAGAATAAATTATGCTAGGGTAGTGTACGCAATGAAACCACCGACACAACTGTAGAACTGGACATTTTAATATACATATCACAAGCACATGCCACTCCTTCCCAAAATTTACTACATATCTTAACCCATTTCAGAAGCCAATCCCTGCTATAACTCTTTTTAGTAGAAACCACATCCCTATATCTCCATTCCCGGACGAATCTAGTTAACAACCAAATGAGAACAGAAATTAAAATTTAGCCTAAAAAAAGCATAAAATGCAACAAAAAAGGTAAATAACTAGTAATTAAGATATGGAGGAAAGAGCAAGAACCTGTAATGTTGCCACAACGGTGTCGTTTACGAGCTCAATCGACACAATCTCATTGTTCAATTTCATCAAACGTCTGATTAAATTAAAATAATAGGGCTAACTCAATTTTGAACTGTAACATGAATTAAATCAGCCAGAAATTCAAAGAATACGATGCAGAGAACAAACCTCAAAAGGCACTCGCCGGGGTCGACGGCGGTCTCGGAGTGGTGGAGCCTAGGGCTTTTCGCCATAGTTCTTCAAACTTTAATGCCCATCGGTTTCATCGAACAAAACAAATAAACTATAAAGGAAACCACATCAGGCTCCAGCAGCCGTCGGTGGCAGTGGAGCCGGCGATGGTGGGCCGGTGGTTGAGGGGCGCTCGATGGTGAGAGACTTAGAGAAGAACATATCTAGCCGATATTCGAAAAAAAAATATATTATTTAAGAAAGTTTGTTTAACTTTATGCTTTGTTGGTAAAGTGGAAGGTATATTTGAAGTGAAGAAATAATTTTTTTTTTTATTTTTCTTATTAAAATTTAAGAACTAAGCCGCAAAGTGTGGATATAAATTTAGAAAATAATTTTGAAGTAATTAGTTTAAAAAGGAAGAAGTTTGGTCAAAGTTTGAGATAAAAATAGAGTCAGATATTTAATACGATTTTAATATCCTTACTTAAAAGGGGGGAAAAACCCCACTTTGATATTAAATTTATCTATCATTAGAGAAAGAAATAGAGATGCAAAGTAAAAATGAAAACTATCTTAAATGAACATCAAAGAGAAAAATAAATATTCATAAAAATCAAAATCTAATCTTACAAATTCAGAGATAGAATTTGAGACAGGTTTATAAATACACAATTTTGTCATAATTGTATGTATAGTTAGAGAAACAAAGAGAGAGACGTGAAAATAAAAAAAATTCTTAAGTTCAACTTCATTTAACTCAGAAACCAAAAAAAGAGACGAATTAAGTTCCGTATGTCGTTTCATGGCAAAGCCCATCTCTATTTTACTAAGCAATATTTTTTAATTATTATTTTATTCTAAATTTAACCTTCACAGCAATTTAATACATTCTATGTAATTTTATTTTGCTGATAGAGATGGAATACGATGTCTATCTCAAGACGTATAGGCAAAAGGGCTTGGGGGAAGTAGCTCAAATTCTCGGCAATGCAGGATTCCATTTTACCGTCCTTATATTTTTATTTTTATTTCAATTGTTATATTTAATTCAATCTCCATCTACATATATATATATATATATATATATATATATGTTAGTGAAAATTGCATTGATCTCCCCTTAGCTTTTTTCTATAAGCAAACACTTCCAGATATTTAAAAAAGTTGACATAAAACACCATTCTATTTTGTTTAGAAGTAAAAATAACTAAATCTTTTTAGAAAAATAAATAAATAAATACATAAACAAATCAATGAAAATGGTGGGTTATGTCAACTTTTTTAAAAATATTGGTGAATGCTTGCTGATTGAAAAAAAAATTAGGGGAGGTTAATATAATTTTGACTGACATAAATAGATGGCAATTTAGTGGAATATAACAAATGAAGGAAAATAAAAGTGCAAGGGGGTAAAATGATGTAATTGAAATACAAGGAGGTAAAGTAAAATTGAATTAGAATACAGGGGGTTAAGTGGAATTTTCCGTTCAGAATTCTTCAACATACTTTAAGAAAAAAACATCATAGTAACTCTTAAAAGATAAAAAGTAATATTATTGGCAATGAGTTAAATTACTTGATGACTGGTTGAACTTGGAGAATGTTTGTGGGAATACTTGACGATTCTTCTTCCTTAATTAGTTATGGAATTTGATGGAGAGCTTTTTCAAATAACGTCGTCTCCTTCTATTAATATATTATATATTTGAAATTTATAGCCCTTTCATACAGATGTTGTAATGAAAAATTCACGATCAACTCAATATCTTTATATTTATCTTTTTAACATATATATATATATATATTATTAATAAGATGATATTAAGATCTTATCTCATATAATATTTATTCCTAAGACGATTTCAAATTTTTCCGTGTAATCAAATGCCAACATTTTAAAACTCAACAAAAGATCTGCCAAATATCAATACAATAGAGATGAGACTTGAAGTACTCAAATTGTTCATTCCAATAGATATTTATTTTCTAATATATGATTAAACTTGAAATTAAATTCAAACTACCGGTAATGAGAAGAATTGGAAAACTTTGTTCTTTAGGTTAAAAATAGTAAAAGCCTTGAAACTGGCTATTTCTAGGAAGTGGTTGTGACTTGTGAGGCGATTTCAACTCAAAAAGTAATCAATTATATTTTATTTCTATTTTAATTTTTTTAAATTAAATTAAATATTCAATCGATGGTTAAATCACATATCAATATTTAAGTGATTTAAATCACATCTTGTGATCAAGATAATAAATTTCGAGCAAAAATTAAATGATCAATCAAATCATGTTGATTGGTCAGGTGAATATTGCACGAGATTGTCTTCTAAATCTATAAATAGGAGTTCTCTCAAGTTAAGTTTAAGAAGATCCGAGATGATTAAGGCAAAGTTCACGTCGTCCTTCACAGAGATCATTCAAACAAGTCATTTAATTTACAATCAAAATGCCAAACTTGCATATTGACATTTTTTTTCCAAATTATCGCTATATCAAGTACACGGTGTTTACAACATTCTTTACAGCATTTATTGAAATTGTTGACGTTCAGTTTGTAATCAAGTTGTGAAGCTTACAAGTCAATGTTATTGAAGGTCAAATTAAATTCCATGGAGATCAAACCAACAAATCCATTGATGAATATTTGAGTTTCCAAATTTCCATATTTAAAAGGAAGAATCAAAGGATGAAATTAGAAATTGTAGCCACAATATATATATATGATGAAGCTAATTGTTAACTCAAATTAAAGACAAAAACTAAAGAATCATGCATGTTCTAAAAGAATCCATTAACACAGCTTAATTCCACCAATATTTCAACAAGATGAGAGCCAACTCCTTCTCAATAATCCCAGTACTATTCTCTTTCTCAATCTGCATCTTATGGTACTCCGCCACAATCACCTCAGGCACCACCAACCTCCTGCACAACGGGCACGTCGCCGCCCTTGCCTCCGCCACTCTGTGTTGCAGCCATTTCTCGAGGCAATCCCCGTGGAACGCGTGCTTGCAATCCACGATTTCTCTGCCCACATCGCCTTCCGCAAACTCCGATAAACAAATGCTGCAATATTGATCGACTAGCTCAGCCAGTTTAGCCTTTCTCCTGTTATTATATGCAAATTTCGAGGTCCTTTTGTTGATCGTCGACGCGTATTTGTAGCTTGTACTCAAGTGCCTGTAGTGCTTCCACAAGATGCATATGGCTAATACCATTAGCCGGAGCAGTTCCGTTAGAACCTTCAGGAAAAATACAGCAAGAATTTTATCAGAGCAAGAAAATAACTTTGCTAAAGCTCCCATTTTTGCATACTTTTGACAAGACATTGTATTGAGGACATGGGATTAGTGTATATATATATATATATATATCTACACACACTTATATGTGTTTGTGTGTGTGACTTGTTGTGATTCCTTTGTGTTGATTATATATTAGAATTGTTTATGAGGCCACCAACCCCTTGGATGATGAGAGTTTGGCTAAATTAGTAGTGTGCAAGGTGGTCTAGCGGGGATTTGTTCTTGTAAGAAAAGTTGGTGATTAATTTGTTCCAATTTAACAAGTTTGGGTTAGATATTAATTAATCAAACGTTGTCGCTGCCAAACACAAGAAAGCAAAGCTCTCCCAAAGAAGTAAGTAGAAACAATTAATACCTAACCCGTAGTAGAAATATTGTTTAACTCCAACTTAAATCTGGAGAAAAAATCTCCAATTAAGCCCGCAGTTTGAAAATATCTCAAATTTGGTCCCATGATACTTTTCTCTCTTTTTTTTCCCCCTCAATACCGGTACGCATGCCTTTAGCCTAATAGACATTTACCACGTTTTAGGGGCGTAGGGAGTGTAATGACTAGGGTTTGAATCCTAGTAGGTGTGCGTGTGTGGATTACCGTTTTACATAAACAAAAAAAAAAAAAAAAGAACTAGTTAACAAAAAAAAATATTAGTCATAATAAATATTTGATGGTTTTCCGCTCGAACAACTCAAACTTTTAGATAAGGCGATCACTCAACATGATATAAGAGTCGAGCCAAATAAGAGGTCATGTATTTGAATCTCACCATCACCTATTTATGGGGGAAAAAATTTTAAAAAAATCACAGGCAACAATGTAGACTTGATACAAAAAAGAAGTTATATACAAAAAAGAAATCTGCCTAACGTTCGGGAGAGTGTTGGAAGATAATAAATATTTGATAAATATTCTCTTTAACAGTTTAAATTTTTAGATAAATTGGTCATGTAACATGGTATCAAAGCTAAGCCAAACAAGATATTTTGTATTCAAATCTCACGACCACTCATTTGTAAAAAAGAATTTCACTTGCAAGATTTGATAAAAAAAAAATGCACATGCACATGTGTGGACATACATGAAAATCATGTGAGATGTTGAGTCTATTGTTTGAAGAGGGGAAAATCTTTTTTTTTTCCCTTTTTTTTGTTCCATAAATTAAGTTTTATCACCTTTATGTTACGCTTTAATTTCATTTTCTTCATATAAAGATCAGTTTTGTTCAATTTAAGCATCATGATTTCGTCCCATACTACAAACTTAACGTCTCGCGTAATTTTCACATATAAACTTTTTTGTTAAAAATCTAATTGAAGGTTGTAATATACCAACACTTAGAAAAAAATATTGTGGAACACAATTTGAAACACTTTCAAATTATGATACCAAAATTGAATTAGTCTGAATTTATGATATCACAAATAACATTTTCCCTTAATTTGGTGAAGTTATGTGATTTTTATATGTTCCATTGTCACGACATACGACTAAACACGATAAATTTAATTATTCGACTAGCTACTTTTTGCACCATATCTCTAGAACTGCAAATTCTATGACTCATGCTTTGGTCCAATGGACATTTCATTCAAACTGAAATAACTCGATTTTTTGTCTCTTGTAAATGACTAATTTGTATTTTACTTTTCATTGCTTTTATAATATTTGAGTGTATCCATCGAAAAAAGGCTAAAAAACAAAGTACTAGCTACTTTTTGACCTAATTCTGTAACTGGTATTATTCGAAAATATTTATTTACTCTTTCTATTTTCATATTAGGTAATAATGATGTTAATTGCACCGACAGTAAAATTACCTATTTTTCTTTCTTTCTTTCTTTCTCTCTTCGGATAACGGGATAGTAAAATTATTTGACGTTTTGTCATGCGAGAATTGACATTTTGGACTGCCTTCAAGTATTGGACAATGACCATTTAAAGTCTGCATGAATTTGTAATACAACAAAAATAAGGAAAATGATTGCTTGACTTTATATGTCAGGAGATAAAGTAATTTTGACTTTAATTTGGAGTGGACTCTATTCCACCCAATTACATATACCTAAGCAAATACAATTAATTTCTTCGAACAAAATTCATCTCGGGAGTTGGCATTGAAACAATAACACGTTACAGAGTTATTTACATGGAGCATTTTTCTTATAGCTAGATTCAATTATCTAATTCCTAGAAAAGCTTAAAAAAAAAAAAAAGGAATTTCCCGCTCTTTCTTTCAGTGAGGAAAGATTAGAGAAATCCTATTAGCTGCAGTTTTCACCAAACCTTCGGGAAAAACATGAAAATGAAAAAAAAAAAAAAAAAAGACTCGAATCGTATGATCCCTCCGTCACCCCAAAATAAAGGAATGATCTCATAGTTCTTGATCTATTAAGACGCGGTGTTATGTGCTAGTTTATGGTGAAAGAATTAATTCTAGAAGTAATTGGGTCACTTTTCATGGTTACCTCTAATCCCGATCAAATTGATTTATTATAATTAAAACTAACTAATGCATTATAAATACAGTGTGATCGGTATAATGTTCAAAATTTAAGTGATGGAATTGATGTATAAAGAACTGTTATGAAGAATCTAGATTTTTATATTGCGTCTATAATAGTTGAGGTGGGGAGGAGAAAAAGAAAGAAAAACCAAATTAAATGTAGTTTTTTTTTTTTTGTTGATAAATTAAATTAAATGTAATTTTAATTATATGTATCGTGTATATATTTTATTATTAAGAATAAAGAATGAACCATTGGATGTGGTGAAACTTGAATATGTTGGATTGATCACTACGATTGATCGTGCTGTTGATCTCAATAAACTAAAATTTAGTGATTGATTATTGTCAGATTTGATTATGTCGTTTCCTCGATTTAGATTTCGGGAGGTCTGATCTGATGAGAACAAGGGTAAGTATGATGGTTTGGCCTTCAACTTGTTGGGAAACAAAACATGTGAATTTAGTTAGACATGCCTCTGGCAAAGATCCTCATATGCTTAAGTCAAAGAAAGTATCTAATAGAGAATCAGGAGATAAAGTACTACTGAGAGAGTAAATACAAAGAGAGTGATCGTACACTAATACACTATAGAAACATTCTATTTATAATAGGAGGTTAGAATAGATAGAGTTAGGGATAGATGGATAACTTCCGGCGTTCCGCACAGAAAAATATTCTTTGATATATGATAATTGAGATACTCGAATACAACGATCTGTCGAAACCATTATTGGCGGGGGGCATATTGAGGAGAGGTAGGGGACCACCCCAAAAACGAATGGGGACTACACTAAGGAGGGGCGGAATTTGCTCTGGGAGGACCTTGAGGTCCAAGCGAAGTATAGAGTTCCAGTTGGGTCTCCAAGAGGCTTTCAATTGATTGGGTATGTTTCACCAAAAAAAAAAAAATTGATTGGGTATGAGGAACATCCTCCGTGAGCTGCACGGTGTAGGCACTTGACATCCGTATTAAAATGGTCCACGTGTCAAAGTAGGTGCTATGTAGGGGATGCGTATTCCCTCTAAACCATTAAAATTAAATTTGAACGATTAATTTAAGTCAATAAAAACTCAACAAGATACCTTTTTAGAGGTAGCCGTATCTTTTTACAAGTTAAAACTAAAATTTTGCATAAAAGGCGCGTGAAGTTCATGAGGAGCTTCTGTCCATTATTTTGAAAAATATAAGGACATTATTTGCTTTTACTTTTATAAGGTGTTTTTCTTTTAAGAAAGAGCAAAAAGATTTCAAGGAAAGAGAGAACAAATATCAATCCCAATCATCTAATACACCTTCACTCTCTGTTTTAAAAGAAACAAATATAGTGGATAATAAATTATTTTTTAAAAATACTTAACAAATAATTTTTTAACAATACTCAATAAAATTGACATAAACCCACATAATGCTATATAATTAAAATTCAAAAAGTATTAAAATAGACATAAACCCATATAATGATATGTAATCAAAACTCTAAAAATATTAAAAATAGATTTTTTGTTCTCTCTGTTTGCTCTCACAATTAAAAAATATATTCAAAGCTCAAAAAATATATTTTTTTTCTTCTCTGTCATCACATTCCTCAAATCACTCCAAATTAAATATGAAGTGTCAAATTTGTAAGATTCATTCAAGTTCAATAGTCTTACAAGTAAATATCATGACTCATTAAGTTTAATATTGAACAACTATCGAGATTCATATTAACAATCCTAAGATTTGAATCTCTACACAAAAGTCAATTACAAAAAAAGGAAATAAATAAATATATAAATTTCAAAATTAGTACACAATACCTTCTTGTACGTTGCTTTCAGATAAAAAGTTAAATATTATAGGATTTTTCGAGTTTTAATTGAGATAGAAGAAAGAAGTAAAATCAAATATAATTTTTAGTATTTTAATTAGAAGAGAACAAGGAAAAAGAGAAGAAAGAGAAAGATAGAGAATTTTAATTATTATAGTAAATGATATTAGGTAAAAATAAATAACCAAAAATAAAATAAAATAGAGAAAATTATTATTATATAACTTATATAAAAATCAATATTTTATTTGGGAGGGAGGGGGCGAAATTTTAAAATTCTAATAAATATATATACTAAAAAATGAATTTTTAAACCACCCTCCTTGGCTCCATCACTGTCTTCATATAACATTTTCTATTATATCTTCTGATTGAATGTAATAAAAATATTACACGAAATTGCAACAAAATATTCGAATTGATAAAGTACAAGTCACCCAATTAAGTGGACTAGCCACCACGGGACAAACTGAAGAGCTGAAGAAGGGACCTAAATCTCGTCGCCAATGCACATCTCTAAGCTAAATCTAGTGATAATTGGAAAATATAACACAACAATTTCCATAACAAACCCGAAAAAAGAAAATGCACAAGAATGGTACTTTTTATTTTCTATACATGTATATAAACGTATTATTTCATATAGGGCAAATTACATCCATACCCCTCAGGTATGGTGTAATTATAAATTTATTCATGTGGTTTTAAAAAATTATAAATATCTCCTCAGGTATGTATCAATTTAATAAAATTTGTCTTTTATCAAGGCGAAGCATAATTGCGAATTGTATTTCTATTATTTCAGGTGAGTTTTGATATGAAATGTGCATGGTCTTTACAATAACAAGATATAAAAGTTATACATGAAGTCAATCTAAAAAAAAGGCAGTGGTGATATTGAATTATAGATGATGATGTCCAGCAGTGATTGTTGGGATAAAAAGTAAAATTATTTTGCGAAAGTTTGTTGAATAAAAAAACTAATTGAGAGACTTTGTTAGGCTTGACAACACGCGTCTCTTGATGTCCAAGTTGATTACTATAACCACAAGAAAGTTATCTTTTGGACATCTCTATTAAGGTTTACAAGAATGTCCTAAACCTCGAGGGGGTATCTATAAATTTTAAGTAAGAGGAACTAATTTATAATTATATCATGCCTTAAGAGGTATAAACATAATTTGTCCTTTCTTATATTAAGGAAATAATTCAAACTTATATTTGATAGTAATTCATAACATCAATTCTACAATGGATGAGCAAATTATAATTTGTCGGAGAGACAGATACAGTTGAGGGGGTGTACATACACTCGCTAAGTTTAAAATTATCCCATATATGCATTGATGCGGTCATAATTCGTTCCACATCGGGTGGAGACGAGGCGCTTGAGCTCCTTATAAGGGCCAGGTCCTCTCCCACTTAATGAGGCGCCTATTAAGGGCAAAACCCCCCGGTCTGATCGGATGATCTTAATGGTCGCAGGATGGACAATACCTCATGGGTGAGGCCACCGGGTGGAGATCGGATATGGGTGCATCATATGGCGCCGTCTGTGGGGACCGAATGGTTCTCAAGCCCCTCGTCTGGGGGGCTTATGATGCGGTCATAATTCGTCTCACATCGTGTGGAGACGAGATGCTTGAGCTCCTTATAAGGGTCAGGTCCTTTCCCACTTAGTGAGGCGCCTTTTAAGGGCAAAACCCACCGGCCTGATCGGATGGTCTTAATGGTCGCAGGAGGGACAATACCTCACGGGTGAGGCCACCGGGTGGAGATCGAATATGGGTGCATCATGCATGTATCATACTATCATTATATTTGAGTGAACCTCGCCCCCCCCCCAACCCCCCCGATTATCTTTCAGCGCAATCTTTTGATTTTTTACACTTTCATTTTGGTTTAATAATAATAAAAATAATAATTTATACCATTTTTATCTTAGCCACCTGATTATGACCCATTGACTAATTCGAATCGGGTACTGCGGTGGTTCGTTATAGAGACGATCCTCCTAACCCAGTTTCTTCATTCACAACATCAAAATTTGAACTCTGGACGTTGCTTAAGGGATTTAGCGTCTTATCCGTTAGACCAACTAATAGTTGGTATCTATACCTTTTATAAAGCACCAACACCCTCTAATAACTGCTTAGTATCTTTGGTCTGACTTTTTTCTTTTCTTTTCTTTTTTAATTTTTTTCGTTTTCCTCTCTCACTTTCTCTTTCCTCTTTTCAACATAATTTATTATTTCTCTTTATTGTCTTCTCTCTATCTTCGCTCATATCTTTATCTTCAATATTTAGGTTACTTTATCTTTTTATTTATTTTTAATAAATAAACTCAATATAATTTTCAATCAATCTTTTTTTGTTTTTCATGATATGTAAATTCTTTTCAATCATTCTTTTTTTCATAATATATAAATTTATAAATTTATTAAACATGTGATCAAATTATATTTTATTTTTATTTCGCACATGTATAGAGTGTGTCATGCCCACTAGAAATAATAATAACCCAAATCTTGACAACTTTATTCATAAGATAATACCAAATAAAAAATTAATAAACCCAAGACCAAGCACATTTAAAAGTAAGAAATATTTTAGGCTCACTAAAAAAAAATAATTTTACCACAAATTTTGCCTAATAATCTGTAGCTAAGCGATTAGCCACGGATTTTCTCCATGGCTAAAAGTGGCATGACTAAATTTAGCTATGGATCAACCACGAATTTTTTGTGACTAAATATCCTACGGATTTTCTTCGTAGCTACATTTAGCTACGGATTAACCACGAATTTTCCGTGACTAAATGGCTAACCATAGCTAAATTAGATTCGGCTACCAAAAAGCTGTAGCTAATAGCTACAGATTTTCCATAGCTAAATAGCCATGCAAATTCCATGGCTAATTCGTAGCTAAATTGCTATGGATAATCTACGGTTAAATATTAGCTATGGAAAATAGCTATGAATTTTCTGTAACTAAAATCATATAGCTTTGAATTATTATTAGCTGTGGACTAACCCCACCTCTCCTCAACCCCCTAGGACCCCATTTGTTGGGTATAGAGCAAATATTTTTTTCTTACGCTTGGCGTGGTTCAAACCCTAGATGTCCAACTAAATTTAGCTATGAATTAATCAAAGATTTTCCATGTCTAAATAACCACGAAAAATCCATAGCTAAATTAGACTTGGCCACCAAAAAGTCGCAGTTAATAGCTATGGATTTTTCATAGCTAAATAGCTACGGATAATCAGTGGTTAAACATTAGCTACGGAAAATGGCTATGGATTTTCCGTTTCTAAAATTGTGTAGCTTTAGTTTTCTTTGTGTGTAGAATGATTTTTCTTATTATCAACATGTATTTGTGTGACATTCTAAATTTAAATTATTTAAATATATTTTATTAATTTTATCAATTTTCGTAATTTATTAGTTTTACTATTTTTATAATTTATTAAACAACTAATTTTTTCTAAAATTAAAAATATCACCTTTGACTTTATCAAAATTAATAACTTAAAAAATTTGGAAGTTACATGCGAAATTTAGGTAAAATTATTCATTATATATGAAATTATCAAAATTAAATCAATCAAAATTGTAAAATACCCTGTCAACGTCAAATCAATAGATTCAAAATTTGACAATTAACAAATTGACACATTTAAATTACTTAAGAATCAAACTATATATTCAAGGTGATATGATTATATATGTATTAATTGACCAATTGAATTAATTGATTAAGGTCTATTGTTCAATTACTCAATAGGATAATAACATTAGTAATTTGAAATTGTTGAAATAAAAAAAACTAAAAATTAAAAAATAAAATAAAAATTACAAGAGTTAGCTACGAATTTTCCATAGCTATTTAAAAATATAAATAAAAAATATTTAGCCACCAATTTAGCTATAGAATTTTCGTAGCTACATATGTGGTTGGGATTAGCTACAGAAAATCTGTGGCTATGTTTTTTGATCGCTTTTTTTAATCTGTATCTAATTTTGTGGCTATTAACTATGAATTAACTACGAAATTTTTTCGTGACTAAAACCCATGACTAAATATTTCTTTTCTTGTAGTGTGGTACATTATTCTCTTTTCTTTTTTTTTTTTTAACAAACTCCCACTAAGACACTAAGTATACCCTACAACACAAAGACACAATCATAAAAGGCAAAGTGCCTTTTCACTTCGCCTTTGTCTTGACTCAATCTTATTCTTAAAATAGGCAAGAATTCGTGGTTTAAGAGTGCATTGATCAAGTTTGATGTTAAATATCAATTTCCAATTCTTTATTAGTTATAAAAATAATTTTTTTATTGTTTTTCAAAAAAAAACTGATAGCCTAAGTAAATTGAAATAAAAACTAAATTAATAAGTTATTGTATTAATACCTAAAAATTAAATACAAAAAACTTTTCTAGTCCTTCGACTTAATAAACTTATTAAAGTATAAATTTTAAGTTCGGCTATTTTGAAGAAAAGTGGATAATATTTTTTTATATTAAATTAAAATATAATATATTTAAATAAATGTAAATTCTTTTAAAAAATGAGTATACTAATTTGTTTTAGAAGAAACAAACATACACAAATTGAAGTAATTGATGAAAATCTAATTATTCATATAACTTTAAAAGAGTTTAAAGCTGACTCTTTTGATCGAACAATTAAAAACTTGGGTTCTAGTTAAAACATATTTAAATTAAATTTAGATTATATATTAGTATACATACTTTGTAAACTATATTTATAGGGAAAATTACGTTTTTAGGTTATTATTTTGCATCGATTTGAGATTTATGACATTAATTTGTCTCACTTAAATTTTAGGGCACCAATTTAATAATTTTCGACACATCGTGGGCTTCTTACCTCAAAATGTGCAATGTCGCAAAAAATTTGATGAAATTAAACAGAAAGTGATGTCTCTGGTGAGGCAATTAAAAATGTTTAACATGTTAGTATTTATGTGGCGCTCATATGTCTTTTAAAATGAAATGATTTACCAAATAGGATGAATTGGGGGTAAACATGTAACTTGCCAAATATTTTAATAAAAAACAAAAAAAGAAAAATATTTCCCCCCCTCCCCAACCACCCCCACACCGTCCCTACCCCCTTTTCTCCATCAATGTGTTCCTTACACCATGGACAATCTAACCATGTATTCAATTTGAGGATTCAAACAAACATTGAAGGGTAATTTTGTGTATTTTTATGTGTGGATTTCAAACTTTTTTTTTTCATTTTTGCTTTGTCGAGGGCTGGGTAGGGGTAGGGGTGGGGGTGGGGGTGGTGGTGGTAGATATATGCTATTTTTTTTAATTATGATATATATTTTTATATTACTTAATTTTTTATATATTATTTTTTAGAATTGCTTTAAATCACTTTATTTTTTAATTTTTGTGCCATGTCAATATTGTGGTCGAATTCCGGCCAAAACTTGTGACATTAGGCAATTTTTGTGCCAAGTAAGCAAAATTCAACCAACTCACGCCGAAAGTCCTCAATATGTCAAAAACTATTAAATTGGTATCCTAAAATTAAAGTTGGACAAATTAGTGTCATAAATGTCAAATTAGTGCAATATATAGTCCTAAATTTCCCACATATATATATATGCATAGATATAAGGGTACTTTTGTCAAAACATATAATTTTGGGGGGCAGGGAATGAATTTTACATTTATTAGTCTATTGAGGTAAATGATATATAACATGTATTTAAGGGGGATTAAGTGTATTTAATCCTATTTTAAATCAAATTGGCATTTTTATCAAATTTTCAATATAAAAGTAAGAGTGGAGTGCCAAAAATAATTTTGGAGAGCTAATAAAAATCCTCTTATCAAATTTAAGTCTAAGTCAAAATAACACATACATACATATATATATATATAAATAGATGTACATATGCATAGATTTAAGGGTACTTTTCTCAAAATATATAATTTTGGGGGCAGGGAATGAATGTTACATTCATTAGTCATATTGAGGTAAATCATATATAACATATAACTAAGGGGTTTACGTGTATTTAATCCTATTTTAAACTAAATTGATTTTTTTATCAATTTTTTAATATAAAAGTAAAAGTAGAGTGTCAATTACAACTCTTTTATCAAATTTAAGTCTAAGTCAACTAACATGTTTCAAATATTCATTTTAGAATTTTAGATAATTAAACATATATTCAATACCATTTATATTGCCACTCAAGAAAAACTAATTTATATAATATTTTTTGGCATTTTGTAAGTGTCTAGTTAAATTAAAAAAGCTTTAGAGAAACGTATTAAAATTTGATAAAACAAACATCTGTATAATTTTGAATATATAAGCATGCACACACACACACATATATATATATATATATATATGTGTGTGTGTGTATAGGGATGTTTCAATGTTTGCTATCAAGTGATGTTTAAAAGCGTTGTGTTGCTGATGATGTTTTGCATCTACTGAATACGATTGAGACTTCAAAATTCTTCAAGTATGTGATTTTGAGCTTGAGTCTTACCAAACGCATTTGGGCTATTTGTCTCACATATGTAAGTTTGGTATTGTGTTGTGTATTATTTCTACGTATTTGTTGATTATTGTTGGTGATATTTATCGCTTGATGAATGTATTAAATGGTCGTTAAAATGTAATAATATATGATAAAATAGATTGATTCATATTTTTTTTTTTCAAAAAAAAAGTGCTATCCTAGTTGTGTTGTATGATCACACATTGAATAGAGGTTGCTTACTATAAT
This sequence comes from Petrea volubilis, assembly GCA_026212405.1. Lineage (NCBI taxonomy): Eukaryota > Viridiplantae > Streptophyta > Magnoliopsida > Lamiales > Verbenaceae > Petrea > Petrea volubilis. The sequence goes on from CM047884.1 coordinate 18,750,868, forward strand.
GCTCCTTTCTCCTCTTTTTCACCATGAAAACGATTAGGGGGGAAAAAAAGAGAGAGAAAGAAAGAAAATCTAATATAAAAATATTAACACGTACCAGGATGATAATATCAACTATAAGAGGGGCAAATTTGCAAAAAGATATCAATAATAATGCGCTAAAAGGAGTTCCCGCTACTCCGAGGAGTTTTGTTAAATAGCCTTTTCAAGTTTCATTTTTAATTAAATAGCCTTCAAGTTTTAATTTTGAGGTAAATAGCCCTTTTGTTTATTAATCTTAATTAATAGCTAATTAAACTTAAATGGAGTTTAAGTAAATATTTGTTTAAACTTTAACGTTTATATTTTAACCCTCAAAATCAATTGAATTGCAAAAAAATCCCTAAAAAAAAAAAGAACAAGAAAACAAAAATATATTCACAAACCGCACAAATATAAGCAAAATTAACAACTCAAATTTAATTGTATGTCAAAATTAATCAAAGAATCAGTTTGCCCATGTTGAGAGGAGTTAATTAATGGAAATTGTTTTGAGAAATTCTAGCTAGAGGTGGTGAAACGGCGGCAACGGAGTGTGTTCTTTGTTGTTGCCCTTTCCACCGCCTCCGACCAAAAATTCACATTTGTTTTTCATAAATCAACTCCTCTCATGATGGGCTAGCAAAGGATGTCTTCAATTTGAAATTTTAACCAACTTTTATCGTTTAATTTGATGTGTGTGTGCGTGTTTGTGCGTGGGTTTTCCTTTTTCCTGTATCTGTCATGTTTTGGGTTTGGGGATTGACTGTGGATGGGTAGGTAAAAAGAATTAAATCGAAGATCGCTTGAGCGATCAAGTGATCGCTTAAGTGATCGATTAAGCGATCAAGTGATCGATTAAGCGATCAAGTGATCGATTAAGCGATCATGTATATTTTACAAACTATTACTTAAGGGACATTAAATATCAATTGACTTAAAACGAAAAAAATATAAGAAAATTTAACTATTTTTCTTGTAAATGAGAAATTAAACATATCTTGTGGATATATTATAGTGTTAAAACAATAAATGGTCAAATTATAAACTTCATTTTGTCAAATTATACACATTTCTCATGATAGTGGTTATGTTTATAATCATTAGGACTATAGTAAATACAATGAATTAAGAAGTTATATCATATTTTACGTTGTAATTTGTAAACTTATACCAATTTTTCATATAACAATCAAAACGTGTGGTCATACTAGCCAAAGTATATACAATGAACTTTAAAGTTATATAGGAACAATCTAGTTTATCCAATTCATGAGATGGGATTATACAAAACTCAAAGTTGTCTTGCACACATCTCTAAATTGTTGATCTACATATAAAATTCATTTGTACGGGCCTAAAAGTGAAAAATTACAAATGATCGCTTGAAAAAATCTAACAATTGATCATGAGTATCTGATACATATCGCTTGAGTAATGCAATATGATTGCTTCAAATGATTGTGCACATAACGTGAAAAATGCCAAGAGATTTTAGTTATTTTCTTTGAATCTAGTTACTTATATCATTAAAAAAATAAAATATCATATTTTACACTGTAATTGGTAAAATTATATCGATTTTTCATATAACGATCACAACTTGTGGTCATACTGGCCAAAGTATATACAACAAACTTTGAAGTTATATGGGAACAATGTAGTTATTTATTGAATTTATGAGATGGGACCATACAAAACTCAAAGTTGATCTACATATATCCCCAAATGATTGATCGACATGCTATATCGCTTAATCGACATGCCATATCGCTCGATCGATATGCCAGATCGCTCGATCGACATGCCATATCGCTCGATCGACATGCCAGATCGCTCGATCGACATGCCATATCGCTCGATCGACATGCCATATCGCTCGATCGACATGCCATATCGCTCGATCGACATGCCAGATCGCTCGATCGACATGCCAGATCGCTCGATCGACATGCCATATCGCTCGATCGACATGCCAGATCGCTCGATCGACATGCCATATCGCTCGATCGACATGCCATATCGCTCGATCGACATGCCATATCGCTCGATCGACATGCCAGATCGCTCGATCGACATGCCAGATCGCTCGATCGACATGCCATATCGCTCGATCGACATGCCAGATCGCTCGATCGACATGCCAGATCGCTCGATCGACATGCCATATCGCTCGATCGACGACATGCCATATCGCTCGATCGACATGCCATATCGCTCGATCGACATGCCAGATCGCTCGATCGACATGCCAGATCGCTCGATCGACATGCCAGATCGCTCGATCGACATGCCAGATCGCTCGATCGACATGCCAGATCGCTCGATCGACATGCCAGATCGCTCGATCGACATGCCAGATCGCTCGATCGACATAGCATATCGCTCGATTGACATGCTATATCGCTTAAGCGATGTGTGATCGATGAAGAAAAATCGCTCAAACGACACATAATAATCGATCAAAAATGATCGATTAAGCGACATAAATGATCGATCAATCGATTGTGTTGATCGATCAAGATATATAGTGATCGATCAATCGATTATTTTGATCGATCAAGCAACTATTAAGCACATAACGCATACGATCGCTTGATCGATATCATATAAGTTATAAATTTATTTATTTACAATTCGACCCCCGTCCAACTCTAAACTTGTTAGTTTTACTTAATTGACCTTTAAATTATGCCACATCATATATTTGACTTAAAAAAAAGGAAAAAATAAATTGAGGGCTATTAAATTAAAAAAAAACTTGAAGGGTCGGATGAACAAATTTTCCCCCGCTACTCCCGTGCGTGATCTGATTTTCCTCTTTGTCAATCCCAAGTCATGATTCAACAAAATCTTCACACATTAAATTCTCGCCTATTTTGCCTGTAAAAAGATTTCGTCTTTGCAATATAAACGTGATCACACACGAGTCTACTCATTTCTTCTCAATTCAACTCTCTCAGATCTGTAAGTCACCCATTTCACCATTTTGTTTTTCATTGTTTGATATTTTTTGATGCGGATATGTTTATATGTTGCATTAGATTCTGGTATTTTGGATTTTTTTTGATTGGGTAATATGATTGTGTTGAATAATCTGTGTTTTCTGGTCGAGTTAATTGCTGAATCTGCTTCTTTTTTCCCCCCCTCTTTTTCTTGATGATTTTGGATTCCTTTGAATCCCCATTTTTAGTTGTATCTTTGTGCTATTAACCCCGTGTAATCATTTCATACTCCCACTGCAGTTCAAAAGTTTTAAGCTGTTGGCATCCTTGATATCAGTGCCAGGGTTTGGGGTTTGATGCTTCAATCAGTAGGATAATGAAGATTATCTATACCCTATTGATGAACCATTTAATATGTCAAAGGCATTTTGGAACGAGATATTTACCGTTAGATGGATAATTGAGTTGGGAATCAGGATATTCGATTCCTTGGGGAGTACAATTGTTTAATTGCATTAGAGAGTTCAATGAATTAATCGGGATTTTTGGACTATCTTTATGTTACTAGCTTGAAGATGGGTATAATGAGATGTTAGTATGTTATACGCTTACTTTTGGCCTTCTGATCAGCTAAAACATTTTATGCTTGCTAGATGTCTTAGATTTTGTTTCGCTCTCATAAAGTAGTGCATTACTGCAGGAAACTTCAATTAGGATTTTTCAGTGTTTTGTTAGCAGTTATGATCTTGACCTCTGCCCCAAAACAATTGAGTTAGTGAGATTTCTGGAGTGGATAAAGTTCTTGCATCATGGAGAATGAAGACTCTAACGAGAAAAGTAGGATGTTATCTCCTGACTATTGTAAAGAGGGCCAACCTTCAGATGCTGAAAAAGAGAATAAGGATGTATCGCAACCATCGGATATGAATGATCCAACTGCTCTAGTACTACAGGGGAATACCTCTGAGGAAAGGAAATTGGATACTACACCTGCTAAAAAGCTGGAGGGGGAGACGGTTGTTGTTCAGGGGAAAGAGCAATCTCAATTATTGAGTGCAATCAAATCGGTGGACGTGAGAGAAAAAAATGACAAAAATAAGAGTGAAAAGAGATCAGATGACTTGACAGATTCAGGAGAGACTGCCAAGAATCTGGATGAGTTTCCAAATGAGGAGGAAGAAGAACCTGTATTTGATGGGACTGAGGTCCCTGGAATGGAAGATTGCAGGAGTTTGTCTTCACGATCCTCATACAATGATTTAGAAGGACTGGGACACGCTTGGCCTGAAAAAGCAGCCGCTCTTACTAACTTTGTAAGGCAAAAGAGTTTAGTTGCAGTATCTACTGTTCTGCGCCGCTTTTCCGGTAAAAGTCACGATGGACAAGATGTTCCTGGAGTAGATAACATTTGCAACAAAGACTCTTCACTAGACAGTGAAGGTCAACAAGTTTCTCAGAAACCTGGCCGGAATCCTCTTTACTTTTTTGGGATTTTACGTGAAGAAAATAAATCTGAACGAGAGGGCTCCATGTTAGACTTAATACAACCTATTCCCATGAAAGGGCGAATTATCTTGTATACAAGGTTGGGATGCCAAGACTGTAAAGAGGCAAGAAGGTATCTGCACAGAAAAAGACTGAGTTATGTTGAGATCAACATTGATATCTATCCCAGCAGAAAGCTAGAGCTAAAGAAGCTAGCTTTATCTTCTGATGTTCCTAAAGTTTTCTTTAATGAAGTCCTAATTGGTGGTTTAAATGAGCTTAAAAACTTGGAGGAGTCTGGTAAACTTGCAGAGAAGATTGAATATGTTGTCAGTGATTATCCATCATATGAAGCTCCTCAACCACCGCTCTCTGGTGAAGATGACCCATCAAGTGGTGGAGCTATCGATGAGCTAGCTCTTATTGCTCGGAAGATGCAAGCATCAGTTTCTGTTAAGGATCGCTTCACCAAAATACACAGATTCACCGACTGTTTTCTAGGTTCAGAAGCTGTGGATTTCTTGTCAGAAGATCAATACTTGGAGAGGGAAGAGGTAAATTGCTTCTTCATTTGATTTTCAGGTCAAGCATGGCCCTTTTTTTTCCATAATTTTTTAAAGTTGTATTTCTGCCTTGCTTATATATTTCCATTTCTCCAAATTAAGAACAAATTAGTCCGCATGGTTGTGGCATCAAAACTGAACAAAATATGTGTTCTACATGCCCTATAACTTTTTATGGTTTATGAAATTAAAAGGACTATATAGCTGGATGGTATGCTGCGGTACTAAAGCTTCAGTTTATGCACATTTGTGATTTGATTTTGTTGGGTTTGGACATTCCTAGTCCATTTGTGGTTGTTTGTCTTGTTTTGAGAAACTATTCATTAAATACTAGAACATTTAGACAAGGGTATCAATGACCAATTTCCACATGTCATGCATAACTTGCCTAAACATAACTATGTCATACATATCCAAACTTTAGATTATAAATGTCACTATCTTACATTTTCAATTAATATCTACTATCTAGTCAAAAAATTATTCACACACACATGTTGATTGATCTTCTACTGACTGTTTGTAATGAATTGATTTAGGCTGTTGAATTTGGCAAAATGCTTGCGAACAAACTCTTCTTCCTACCTGTTGAGTGAGTTTTCTGAAATATTATGTTCTTTTGTCCTTATATCTCATAATCTGATGTCTCAGCATTCTATTTGTTGATATACTATTGTGATTTTACTTGTTATCAGAAGTATGCCACGTAATTTGTTCCTGAGAAGATCTATTTTATGATATTACCTTCAGTGTTGACATATTTGAAGATGGGAATCACTTTTATCGGTTTCTGGAGGATGATCCTTTCATTTCTCCATGTCAAAACATTCCAAGAGGCATTAGTGAACTGAAACCAAAGCCCATTTCAGAAATTTCATCAAGGCTTAGATTCTTGTGTCATGCAATATTTGAAGCTTATGCTTCTGAAGATGGAAAGCATGTTGATTACAGAAGCATCCATGGGAGTGAAGAGTTTGCAAGGTATGTTAAAAAATTCAAAAGTCATACTCTATGAAATTATGGAGCGCATGTGTGTGTGTGTGTGAGAGAGAGATTCCATGAGTATGGTGTATAGAAATTATCTCATGATTTAGCCTTTTCTTTGATTTCATTGATTACTCATTTCCAGGTACCTGAGGATAGTTGAGGAGCTTCAACGCGTAGAGTTGTTTGTGATGACCAGAGAGGAGAAGCTATCATTCTTCATTAATCTCTTCAATATGATGGTCATCCATGTGACAATGGTATGGGGTCATCCGTTCGGACCATTGGAGAGAAAAAGTTTTTTTGGAGACTTCAAGTATGTTATTGGTGGATCAACATATTCACTTTCAGCCATTTGCAATGGCATTTTGAGGGGTAACCAAAGACCATCATACACTCTCATTAAGCCATTTAGAGTGAATGATAGGCGACTAAAGGTAAAATAGCTACCTAACATGCCATGTTAAAATGTTAATCGTACCCCCTTTTTTCCTTTTGGTTTCACTTGCAAAATAAAATTTATTTCATTACCTTTTCTATGTTTTAAGTGTGGGCTGAGCTGACTCATTTGCTGCCTAGAAATATCTTTCAAACATCCCTAACTTTTGTCTTAACTCACAAATCCTATCTCTCAGGTCGCTCTTCCTCATACAGAACCTCTGGTCCATTTTGCGCTCGTTTTTGGTACCCGATCTGGACCTCCCCTTCGATGCTATTCACCAGGAAACATTGATAAAGAATTGAGAGATGCTGCTTGTAATTTTCTTAGAACTGGAGGAATATATGTAGATTCGGGTGCCAATGTTGTGTATGTCACTAAAATACTAAGATGGTAATTTTTTCCCACTATATATTCCTCACTGATTTATTGAGCGGATCTCTACAATTTCCCTGCAAAACCTTATTACCTGATTAATTCTAATGAGACTACTATATTTCACTTATGTTAGTGCTCCATCAGAAGTATGAACTTTTTCCCCCTTGTTTTCCCACTTTAATGCTATTGCATAAAACAATTTTCAGGTACAGTATAGATTTCGGAAATAATGAGGTTGAGGTGCTGAAGCATGCTGCAAACTACCTGGAGGTTTCTGAATGTCGAGCCTTTCTTGAATTGCTTTCAAGTACTCAGTTGAAAGTGATATATCAACCTTATGATTGGGGATTGAACAACTAGCACTGGTCGTTCTTTCCTTTTTATGACACCTTTCGATGTATTTTGGGTTGTTGTTCGGACTGCACAAGACCATTTAACCTATCCACGGAGCTTAAACCTTAAGTCTCTTTTGCATCAGCTCTATTTTAGAAGTCCAAAGAAATGAAGGAATATAAGACAAATGAATCAATTTTTCAGAATCGAAGCCCACATGAATGGGGAGTTTTTGCTTCGGCTTTTATGTTTTTTTGCGTAGTTTTCTGTTATATATTGTTCATCTCTATGGTTGTCGTGTTTGCTATGTTAGTTATCAACTATTTTGTTGCTTCATCTGTTGCCTGGATATTTGTGTAGCTTGTTTGCTCAGAGTTCTAAGAAATGTTGAATATGGAGCAGACTGCAGAGCCAGAGATTGGTGGATTTCGCCATCGGTGTGATCAACAACCTTTTTTTTTTCTTTCATTTTCCCCACTGTTGCCTGAATCTGATGTTCGCATTGGAGCCTGAGCATCTTCGTCGCAGTCTGGGTTGTTTCAACAAGGAAGGAAAGATAAGTTAAAAAGCTGTGGATGGAGGTAAGGAGATGAAATGCTTGTTATAGTTTTTTTCTTAAAACTCATGCGAAAGTGTGTTTCTACTGTTGTTTTGACAGGAAAAAGAGAGTTTTTAAACTTTCTTAATGTTCATTACTCAAAGAGGAGACGAACTAAATTATTAAGTTTGTTTTATGCCCATATTTATTTTCTTTAGTGTAGTTGTCATTCGATAGCCCTAATTATTTTCTGTTTTGGTGAAATAATTCAGGGAAGGTGTGGGTGTATTCTGTGAAAAATAAAATCACGACAATTCATTGTTTAAAGAACATTAATAATGTGGCGGGACTTGTTATAGCAAATATTAAACTGTATTAGGTGGTCTATTGCTTGACACATAATGTTCTATACTTCCATTTTTATTGTGTATGCTTGAATTTTGCGAGTTGAATGTGGAAAGCTATTGTGTACGGACATGGTACGACACGAAATTTTTAAAAATTCGTATCATGTACATCTTATAAACTCTTACATCTTTTAATATATCTTAAAGAATGTATAAGACGTGAGACTAAATTTAAAAGTAAACTTTGTGAAGTTACTTTTAAAATTCCTCCACTTCAATTATTTTTCAATTTTATATCAAATATTTTGTAGCCAAAAATTTTAATACAATTACAAATGCAAGTTATTCAAATTTGCTTGTGAGTTTGATGAGTCAGTTCAAAGTTCAAGTTCGAGTTTGAATAATTCGAGTTGAATTGAGCTTGTATAAGTTTTAAGCCAAAGATTTAAGTAATTTTTATTTGCAGGTTCGTTAGCTTTTTTTTAATATTTATTTTATATTTTATATAATTATATATATAATTATAAATAATAAATTAATTTTTGAACTTGAACTTGTAGTTCAAACGTAATAAAATAATTGAAAATTTTTAAATTCGAACTCTAGTTCAAAATTAGAATTTATTTATAAATTTCAACCACATGAACCGAATTCAAATAAGCTTCTAACCCTTTTTATTTTATTTTTTAGCCTCGTACTTGAACTCAACAATAAAAGAAAAAATTAAGATTTGACTCAACTCGATTCCTTTATATTCCTAAATACAACTTTGTGAAAACAAAACAGGGGAAATCTGAAGGTAAGTGCATCGATGTTTGCACCAAAAGCTACAAAGATTATTATTATTGTTATTTTTATTTTGCTTATGAAAGGGGTGGGAGTGGGAGTTTTCAAAATACGTAGAAATTAAGGCCAACCATGGGGGGCTGGGAATTGACAACGACAGATGCAGCATCTACTGGGAGTACGTAGCTGTACTGCATTTCAATCACTATGCAAAACTACAAATCCTCTCACACTGATGTGAGAGAGAGAGAGAGAGAGAGAGAGACAATACGATCATGGGGACTCGTTCTAGATATTGATGTGCTCTGGCACTGCCCTGATTGCAAACGCACACGCCGACGCCAGCTTCTCCTCTACCTTGGGAGGGGTCTCTTCTTCCTACTCCCACACATTTACAAACAATTTTTGTTGTTACTATTTACTTGTTTCGTTCCATAATAATTATTATTTTAGAAGTATGCATAAAAATTAAAAAAATAAATTAAAAATATTAAATATAAATTATTTTAATTAAAATACTTTTTTGATAAATCAAGCTATTAATTTTTCTCATTAGCTATTAAACTCTCTCTTAAGGATATATTAGAAAAAAAATTAATAAATTTCTTCTTGATATGTGAGAACGATATATATTATGAGACAAAAAAAAATTTCTAAAATGACAACTATTATGGGACGAAGGGAGTAATGAAATTTGGTGTGTTTTTTTTTCCTATTTTTATTTTTAAAATTATTTTAAGAAAAAATTACCAAAGAAAAATAGCAAATGTGATTGAATTTCTTTTCGCTACGTTATGTTCCAACTTTTGTATTTAATCGAGAACATATAAAAAAATTTAAACAACTAACACAAAAATTGAATTCATTACCACGGTATAATTGAAAATCAAGTATAGTCGTAAAAACTAGCACTGATCCACCACACTAAGTAAGAAGAGTACATAATTGATAAGTGTTTGTAATAGATGTAAAAAGAGAATTTGAATTCGAAATGTGAACTTACCAAACCATTTAAGAGTGAGATTGCAATCATTCGATCACCACTTCGTGTTTGTACTCTATATATGAATCAAATGATTTAGATTATGCTATATTTTATATATTAATTTTTTTTTAAAAATAAATTAATGTTATGACACAATTTGAATTATTTAATGTATGTATGGAACTCAGATCGAATACATTAAAAAAAAAAAAATCGTGGCAAATGTAAGACTTTTAACATTCTCAAATGAAATCTAATATATGAATGGTAGTTTTAAAGGGAGATTGAAAAGTACAGTCACTCCCTCCATACCCCCTCTCCCATCCCCTAATTTTATATATATATTTTTATCAGAATTTTACCCATTTTTGTCAAAAACAAAATGACAAAAATATCTTTTATATGCTATAAAAACTTAATATCAATCCTCCAAATCAATTTTTTTGGCCCTATCTCGATTGGTAATATTGCACCACCATCAAATTTGGTTAATTGGAATATAGTTATAGCTCATGTCAGCAACAATAACTTTTGGGCTTAAAAGTTAAGGTGGATCTCTGTTTTTGGACTGTAGTATTTTATTGAATATTGATGTTGAGCTGTGTAGCAAGAGTCAGAAAATTGCTTAATTCCCATTTAATTATTCAGTAACTCTTGAAATTATTTATGTGAATGCTTCCAAAGTGACAACTTTCTTGTTATTATTTGTTTTGAAACATTTTTTTTTTTGTTATTATTATTTATTTTGTCTGTGACGACAGACGTCATCACATCACAGGGAATATTAATTCTAAAGCTTTAAGTGGTATTGTTTTTTGAGAAAAAAAAAAAAAAAGAAAACGTATTCGGAGAAGAACTGTTAGCAAGACTTGTCTTCAACTATAAATACAAACTTCATCACTAACCCTCATAAATATATGTAAAATAAATTATTATTTTTTTTCCCTTTAAATACATGGTACAGTATATTTTCCAAAAATCAGATAATTTTAAACAAAGAACCTCTTAACGTAGCTAATTAATAACTGTATGAATTCTCCATAAACTATTTTTTCTAATATTGTTAAAGGTGTTGCAAGAATGCACCTCTATAATATCATTTTTTTTAACTCACATTGAAAGGAGTGGAGGAATTTACACACCTTATGATCAAACTTCTCTCTCTCTCTTCCACGTTGCAAAATGCCTTTTCGTTAAAAGATATAATCACACTACCTTTAGGTGTAGGACAATTCCTCATAGAGTCAATATTCCATATTCGATGATGGGTTTGGGTATCATCAAATGCTGTCATTCCTATAGACAATGGCAATGCGCATCTTCCTAAGTTTCTCGACTAGAGGGTTATGGTGATACCATTTTTTGTTCCACATTTTAGCATCAAAGGCTAAAACACCATCACCTTTAGGTGCAAGACGATATCATAAAGGGTCAGGCTTCCTTGATTGGCAATGAATTTGGACATCATCATTCTGGCAATCGCTAACAAATTAAATCCGTCACAATACTAAGTTTTGTAATGGATTTCGTTCCTCACAAATCTATTAGTAAATGATTTGTTGTTGATCTAATTCTATTTACATTAAATTCCTTCACAAATTCATTACGCATACCTCATATTTGTGATAGAATCTTTCCGTTCACAATTTTTTTTGTTAACGCATTGGGTGATTTCTTGTAATAAAATTCGAGTTTTATCCATACCTAAAATAAATAGATAAATAAAGATAAAATTAATTTGCGAGGGTAATAAACTCTATATATATTTGATTCGTTCAAGAATCTAATTTAAATTTATGTAATTAATACAAGTTGGTAGCTTTTACATTTGGCACTTGGTTTCTGGCACGTGGACATGATTGATATAGCAAATTTAAGTCCAATAGAATTGTTTTGTTACGCTTATCAAAAAATAGAATATATCAAATCTTTTATTTTAATCGAGGCCAAACTCAACACTCATTGGCTATGGCCCAATATTTAACTAAGTAGACCTTTTCATAAATGCATAATTGATTACACCAAAAAGTCAATTTTTTTCTCCGTATAAAAATGTAATTGCTAAGTTACTTATATCCTGATTAAATTAATTTGATTTTTCATTACATTAATTATTATTATTATTATTATTATTATTATTATTATTATTATTATTATTATTATGTAGATAAGTTTAGCATATTAAAAATAAATTGGTGATATTTAATTTTCAGATATACTAATCCAAATACAAAGTTTACCCGATCCCTGGATGTTGTGTCATTTGCTGTCACTGCCACTCCTCCCAAAACCCCATTTATCATACATGTATATATAAGCCAAACCACCCATGCAAAAACCCCAATAAAATCATTCACAAATTCTCTGGACTAAATTTCATTTTTCATTATTTTTTTTTTGTTTTCCAAATCTCCATGAACAGCGCAGAGCTCGACGATTACATTGGAGTCGAGAGCTGCGCGGACCTCAAATCGGACATCGACAAGTCGCTCCACAGCGGGGGGAACAATCGCCGCCGCAGGAGGCCGCGGCCTCCGCCGGGGACGTATCCGCCGCCGATCCCGTGGTTGGCGCGCACAGAGAACCTCCCGTCTCACATGCCGTGGGTGATGAAGAGATACTACTCCGGCGACGGCCGATTAATAATCCGAGAGGAGAAAGTGAATCGCCACGAATATTTCCAGGCGCATCGGTTCGACGGACGCCTCGTGCTGAATCTGATCCCTCTGGACCACGCCGTCGAGGAGAGCTGCGAGGATCGCCGCGGCGCCGGAGTGGAGGAGAGTGCGGCCTCGGCGGATGATCGAATTAGCGGCGGCGATCGGGGAATCGACGGCGGGGATGGTGCGGGTATCCGAGATCCGAGTGGAGCGGTTTCGGACTGTTTTAAGTATACCGTTATGGGGGTGAATCCTTGCGCGGGGTTTGCGGTGGCTGTGGCGGCCGCTGCGGCGGCGGCGTTTGGGCCGCCACTTCACACATAAAGCATGATTTATTCATTTAATATTTTTTTTGTTCTTTTAATTTTTTCTTTTTTCTTTTTATTTTTTTTCTCTCTCTCTCTCTCCGTCCTTTTCCATCTTCCCATCCGGAGAGATGGCTAATCTGTTTTTTCCCTTTTTTTTTCTTTTCTTTGCGCAGTGTTAAAGTCATTGATGTATTTTCTTTTAATTTGGTTCAATAATTTGTAATGTATTTGAGATTGATTTCTACTTCAAGTTAACTAGGGCTTTGTTTGGTTCTAAGATTTTAAGAGGAAGGAAAACGTTCAAAAAAGAAAAAAAAAACTACAATAATTTTTAAATTTTCTATCTTATTTCGTTGTTGAAGAAAACAACAACAAAAATAATTTTTCTCGCGAATTGTCTTCTATTTTTTTTTTGTTGTTATTTTAAATTAAAAAAAATTATAAAAATACACCTAAAAAAATCCAAACATTTAATTACCTGCATTAAAAAAAAAAGATTTGCATGAAATATATCCAAACAATCAATTAGTTTGAGCAACAAAAATAAGGTGAGAACTTAAAAAGTGAGAAAGTGTTTGAGAGTAACATAAAATTAGAAAACAAGTATTTCCTTCATTTTTCTTACCTAATTAGAAGGAAAATACTTTTTTTTTCAGTTTACGTTATATTTTCTTTCTATTTTTCCTTTACTTACGTACCATTTCCTTTCTTTTTCCCTAGTAATCAAACATTGAAAAATACTTTTTTTTTCCCTATTTTCTTTTCCTTTCTATTTTTCCTTTTCTTACGTACCATTTCCTTTCTTTTTCCCTAGTAATCAAACATTGAAAAATACTTTTTTCTCCCTATTTTCTTTTCCTTTCCCTCCTAAAATCCTAGAACCAAATATAATGTTAATATTAACATTTTCTACATTTTAAAATTTAAATCATATATAAAAAATAAGTGATAATTATGGGAACATAGGTTTACTATATTTTTTTAGAAGAAAATTTATTTTAGTTAATAATCCAATAATAATTATGAGAATGTATAAAGAAAATCTATTCAAATAATTAAATAATCCAATAATTAATTATGATAATGTTTAATCTAAAAATGTCTATTTTGCATGAAGATAGAAATGTTATTTTTACTCCAGGTGTCAATACCATTTAAGCATAATTAATGGCATAATTAAATTAGCAAAGCTGGCAGTTTAACAGCACAAATTTAACAGGCAGTAAGTTGAAAATATTAGATTAATTAATTAATCTGTCCGTTTTGAAAAAAAAAGGAAACAGTCCAGTACAATAAATAATTGTTATTAAGTCCACATCTGATTTTTTTTTTCAAAAAAAAAAAACTATAATTTGATTCGTTTTCTTTCTTTTTTTTGTTTTTTTTGGCATATCTTATATATTTTTCATGTTCTTTTAAACGACGTGATTGAATATAATTTAATATTGTATTAATAATATTGTAAATCGAATATTAGCGTGCTAATCCTATTTTTTACTGCTTTACATATTCAACACATGCATAAATTTTAAAAGATGAAAAAGCGAAAATTTAGCTTATACATATTTAGATAAGAGTCAAAATGATAATGTTAGTTTTTTTTTATTTGAGAGTATTTACATAATCAAAAATTCTATATATATCCAAAATAATAATTACAGATTAAAATTTATCTGATCTTTAAAGTTGAGATGTATGGAAAGATGTCACTAAAATGTTTATTTCTGTATATGTCTATAGAAAAATAAAAGCATTTGATTTTGAGAGATATCTAAAAAAATCTTGTTCTCAAAATTTTTTCAAATATAAGTGTGACATTAAATTTTTGTTTTTTATTTTATGCAGTGTAATATATGTACAAGTGACGAAGAAAAATCATATGGTTCTTGATGGCAAAAAATGGGGAAATTTTAGTTGAAATTCGATTCGATTGAATAAATATTAATCACGTGATAAGTGTTTTATATTTATCATATAATTAGCATAAAATTATCACATGGTGACAAATTTTAATACATTTATTATTTATACTATTATATAAAGATGGAGTCCGCTTTATAACTAACTTTGATATGATAAAAAAACTTTAGTGTGTCAATTTTTTTTCCCCCTCTGCTCTCTCTTCTTCCACGATCCTTTTCATTTATCTCCCTCTTTCTTTTCTCCCTCTCTCTTCTCTCTTTATCCTCTTTCATCTCTCAATACTTTTTAATATTATTTTTTTAACTTTATTTGTAATTGTTTGTTTAATTTTTTATTTTAAATTATATTATTTTTACTTATCACTAATTTTATAATCTATTAAAAATAATTTAAAATATTTAAATAGTATAAAAGCTATCAAAAATTCAATATATCTTTAAATTATACAATTTTTATTATACACATGCATTAAATATATCAATACTATTAGTACAATTTATTGCTTTCAACTAAGGAGGTTTGGGTTAAAATTGAATGCGTTTTATTGTTTGGGCATATTTGTGTGTATATAGCACCGTACACGTACTCATTCAAGGGCGTACACGTTGGAGGATCAGATATACCTCGTGGCATTATCGTGGAGTACCAAGGGAATCTTGCTCTGCTAGCTTGCGTCATTTCAGGTGGGCCTATACCTAATTTTGTAAGGAAAAATTACGTGAAATACCGATCTTTAGGATGTTTTATAATTTGATACATAATATTTGTAAATATATATTTTGTTATTTAATTTTAATTATTTGTACATTGATGATATTTTTTTACGTTATTCTAGTGAAATATTTTTCAAAATATTTCCAAATATTTCATAATACTTTCATCAAAATAGTGGAAAATAATAGCTGGATATTAAAAAGCAAAATATCTCAAAAATTGAGGTACTTAATACACTTTACTTATTTTTTAAAAGGCCATGCTACACTGCGTCGCATTGATTTTATTTTTATTTTCCTTTTTCTTTCACAAAAGCTTTCTCCCTTTTGTTATTTATTTATTTTTTTTTGTAAAGTACACTTTTTTGTGATTAACCCCATAATGTCCAATACTAATAGACACCGATTAAGTCATATTTGAATCGGGTAGTAGCAACTAAATGTAAAAGTCTCCCTACTAAGGAAAGTTGCATTCTCATATTATTGACTTTTTAGAAAATATATAAGATGCCATTTTTCTTTGTGAGCACAACATAGAAAGTGTTTGATTAAGTTATTTTAAAGAGTTTATAAGTTTGTATGTTTTTAGAGCTTATAAGCTCCAACATCTTACTTTAAAAATAATTTTTTAAAGTGTTTGGATAAATTAAGGCCATTTAGCTTATTAGATATTTTTGGACCTTATAAGTTGCAATTTTATTTGGTAAAAAATGTAGCTTATATATTTTTTTAAGTGTAATGATGATTGAAAAAAATAAAATTAAATTAATTTTATGTTGATAAATATTTTTTGAGATAATAGAAATGTAATAATAATAAAAAAAAGTAAATATATTTATATCATTTTATCTTATAATATTAGACACCTTATAAGCTATTTGAAAAAAAGTTAGGGGAGCTTATTATTATTATTATTATTATTATTATTATTATTACTTTTGTGCTTATAAGGTCATGACATCTTAATTTTGGAGCTTGTAAGCTCATTTATCAAAAAAATTACCAAACACTTTTAAAGAGTCTATAAACTCCCAAACAAATTACAAGATGATTTTAGGAGCTTACAAGCTCAACCACGCACTCATAGTAAAAAAAATGCATCAACCTTTCTTGTATTAATTATGTGCATTTTTATCCTAAACCAACGTAAATTTTTTATTTTTTATTATTTTTGTAGACATCTAATTTGTTAATTTTGGGATTCGTTTTTGTGCTATTTTTGAATTGTACTTGACAATTTTTAAAATTATAATAGTAGATTTTTCTTATATATATACATATATATATATATATATATATATATATCTGACAGTCACTAGTCAAGTTATTTTTGGTTTTTGTTAATATAATATTCTCAAGTTATTTTCTATATATACTTATTATTTTCTAAATATATTAGCATATTTTCATTGTAAGACCGCTTGTGCTATGGCATATACTACTATTATATAGTGGCTCATTTCTGTAAAAGAATAATTTAAATTAAAACTGCAATGTGAAAGGCATCTGATGTTTGGTGTTATTTTGGAGTGGTTTAGGAGACAAATTTTACTGAAAATATATTGTTATGTAATTAATGATGTTATATCAAAATTTTGTATCATTATGTGATGCAATAATAGTACAATAATTGAAAAACATATAATAATATTAGAATAATAATTAATAGATATAAATATATATTTTTAATTGATATGACAATTTTAAATGATTATATTTTTTGAAAATATTTTGAAATATATATACACATACATATATATATGTATGTATGTAATGAATGATGTACTGTTTTGTGAGTTTCGGGTAATGAAGCATACAAAGTTATATTTCAACACGTTTTGATTAACTAACAAATTACAAAAGATTTATAACATTATTAGACGTTGACGTTTAATTAATTTAAAATTCTTACACAGTTAACCTTCTGTTTCTAGAAGTTTATAATACAGCAAGAGGCGACATCAGCTTGGCACCTTTAACATGTTGTTTGCAATAGTTTAAAAAAAAATAGTTTTGCATTTTTTGTTATTTTTAATCAGTGGAATAATGTTTGACAGATTAATTTTTATTTATTTTTCAATAGAAAAAAGTTAGAAGCTGCAAGTAGCATGTAAACCAATTTTTTTTTGTGCTTTTTGATATTTTTGTAATTATTTTCAAGTTGATTATCTCACAGTGAAACCCTTATCGGATTTTTTTTTTTCCAAATACTCCAACTATTTTTCTTTCTACTTTTTACTTATTTTTCCAAACACTACCTATTTTTACTACTCAACTGTTTTTTCAGCTTTCTCGACAACTTTAACTCCAAAAATAGAAATTTTTGCAAACAACTTCAATGTAGGCTTGCGGTTTTGAATTATAAAAATACATACATTCATCTCCCAACTAAAAAGATATCGTACAAATCTTAAAGTGTAAAATACATTCAACAATATAGTTTGGTATATTTTTGCACTTTGATATTCAACTTTCATAAACGTACAATCATAGCACCAAACCTTCAGACCAATCGAAGGCTTCTTCATTTGCTCCGATCTCCCTATGACTGGCGACTCACCATGGCTCGTTGGTAGCAACTTACTCGCCTTGAACTCCTTTTTTCAAATTACCATGCCTATTTTAGTTCTTCTGCGAGAAATGATGAGTTCAAATTTCTAAGAATAATAAAATTAAATTAAAGATAACCTTCCACAAATCATATTAAAAACTTTTAAACTGCTACCACACATCGTGTTAGCCTCTGCTTTCTCCACTGAATTTAAGCAGAAATTTCTTAATCAAACACTAAAAACTGCTTTTTTGTAACCAAAAGCAGTGAGGTAATTATTTGCAGCCACCACAAACACCCTCTTAACCATAATTATATTTCAACAGTCTAAGTGGAAAACTGGACATTTTCGCAGTTCAACAGAACTCAACATCAACTCAAGGGCAAATCGAAAACAAGCATTGGAAAATAATGCAATCGAAACTTCAACGAGAGGTTTTTGTTGAAAAAAGTAAAGCATTCATAATCAATAGAAATAGCTCAGAAACTATTATGTCGATCGAATGTTCAGCCTTCAAATTGCCTTCTGAATAAACATACAAAACGAGGATAATCTTCGAGTCTTTAAAGGCACAACATTCAAAAACATTAACTTTCTAATATTTTGGATAGCCACAACAAAGAATTTGACAATAGCATGAAATCCTCAGCCCCAACAACTATTGTTTCTCAATTTCACTGATCTCCAGGCAAAGATTTGATTATATCCGAGTCACCTGAAATTACAAGCAGCATGTCGAATAAATATGCTATCCTTTGCAAATCAAAAAAAAAAAAAAAATTAACACACACACACACAAAAAAGCAACAGCTTCATACCTGGGTCGACGATGCTGAGGCATGACACTCGGAAATACTTCCCGCACGCAGTTCCAAGATCAACATTGTCTATACATAACAAGAAACCACAGTAAGAGGCCAGCAGAAATTAGAGATTAATGGTATGGATAAGGAACATCAGGGAGATGTTAAATCTGATCAAATCATAGAATCGCATTTGAAATCATACATCTCTCTAACAGTTCAACTTTTTGTTTAATATATTGGTGTATAGGACACTATATATCCAAGTGCAAAAAAAAATCACTAGCATTACAAGTTCAACCAGTTAGGTGCTGCTTAATAGTCTTGTTTACACGTATTAAGTGCGGCTATTATGTATATAGTATAGCCATATTTCAAAGAATTGCAGTGCAAAAGATGTGTTTTTTCCTTGTTTTCCTTCTTAAGACTATTTTCACACCAATTTTCCCATGTTTTCGTGCCTATTTTTCTCAGCAACCAATAACATCATATACTTTTTCCTCGTTCTTTTATTCCCCTTTCCTCTCTAAAATTCAAGAACCAAACTGAGCGTAAGAGAATAGCAAAACCTAGGCACCATTTCAGCCAAAAAACAGAAGAAAGGACGAAAGATTACAACCTCAAGACTAACGAACAGGCCCAACCGAAATCCTCAAATATACGAGTATAACAATGCTTTGGGGTCCATAAATTAACATGGAGCCATTTAGTAATCCAAATCAAACACAAAACATAAACAAAATATATAATTATTGGCCCATGTTGTAACAGCGAGTATATATAAAAAACACAAAAATGTGATCGAGAACTCAATATGCACATTGCTAACAAATTTATGAACATATCAAATTGCACTAAAAAAACTAAAATCTAAATAAACAAACAAATCCCAGCTGAAGCGATGACACATTAATACAAAGACCAAAAAAATCTAATAGCAAGAATCTTCAAATCATCCGTACACCCAAGAATCAATCATATCCCAGAAATTCACTAACCCATCAGGCCATTACTCCGCATAACAAAAAATAAGAAACCAAACTAACCAAACTATGTAAAAAGGGGGCGAAAGTAACTAAGGAAAAACATAAAAGCTCGGGTGATTATAACTTACTTCCATTGTAATGGTGGACACCAACTTTAGCAAGCATAGCGTAGTACTCAATTTCGGACTTCCTCAAAGGCGGGCAGTTGTTAGATATCAAAATCAACTTACCTGTCATTTCCATTTCCACAAGCATACTAAATCATCTATCCTTAGAAAATTCACAATCAAAAATCTAGAGAGAGAGAGAGAGAGAGAGAGAGAGAGAGAGCAACAAAAGTTACAAAGAAAAACCTTTGGAGCTCCTGAGAGTCTTGAGTACGGTCTTGTAACCAAGAGTGTACTTCCCACTCTTCATCACAAGGGCCAACCTGTTGTTGATGCTCTCATGAGTCTTCTTCTGCATTTCCCCATATTGTCAAGCATCAGTTTCTTCATTATCATACATTAATCAAGATCGTAAAGCATACATATAAATATATACACACACAATATATGAATATACATACATAGAGAGAGAGAGAGAGAGGTAGAGAGGGGTAGAGAGAGAGAGAGAGAGAGTTACCGTCTTCTTGCCGGACACCATTTTGGCGACTGTGCAAAACTGGGAAGAGCTGAGCGGCTGCCGATGAGGTTATTGGAAGGCAAAAGGCTTAGATAGGGCTGCGATGGGATTTTATTGCTAGGGTTTAGGGTGAAGATTTGAGCTGATAATGTTAGTCACGTGCCCCTTAATGGGCTATTTGTTTGCTAAAATGTATTTTGGACTGGGCTTGTTGGGCCACAATCTTTCGAAGGACTTTTTAGACAATTAATGGGGACAAAGTGGTTTTTATATATATCCTTGGGTTTTTGATAATATCAATTCAGATATTTTCAAAACAAATAAGATCATGATGTCAAATAATGGATTATAGTATGCTAAGTAATCTCGGAAAAAAAAAAAAACGAAAATCTTTGCAAGATGTTTAAGTGGCAACAATTTTTTTTTTTTTTTGTGATACAAAAGTGGCAAGATGTTAAGTAAAAAACTATTACATGAATTTATATTTAAATTAAATGTTAGATTAACATCATTCGTGATCAACTTTCAATCACAAAAAAATCATTTATGAACTGCAACAAAATACAAAGAGAACAATTAGTAGCCTATATATATACACATATATATATTGACATGGCCGAGTCTGGCTTAGCTACATCGATGCCATCTCAAAGTATATACGTGTGGAGAAAGTCACACACGTGACCGATCCTTGACTTACCACGTGCGTGATGCCTCATCGGAGGTCAAGTACAGCTCACCAGTACGCCCTGGCTTTCGATCCGAGTATAGCTCGCCAGTGTGCCATGGCTTTCAAGTGTCTCCACGAACCAAAACAACGGACTTTTCGATAAAGGTCTCCACCCTCCTTAGGTGGTTGCCCATCATCCTCGAAGTGGTCCTAAAAGGAACTGTCTCTGATAATGGTTGTACCCGGCGCATCCATGACACGTGCCGAGAAATATCCTCTGTACGAACAGTAGAGCTGGGCCGGTCTAACCCTAGTCTGACCCACCTGCTTCCAATTTCTATAAATACCATATCATTACTGTTCATAAGGGGTAAGCTTTCCAAATTCACTTTACGCATATTATCACCTTCCAAATACCTGCTTGAATTCTGACTTGAGCGTCCAAGAGTCTTCGCCGGATAAACTTCCGACTAAACTCACATGTGTTCCATCTTTGCAGAGTAGGACCCGACCAACACTCACATACCCTTTACTCGGACCTTAGCACGGACATTGGACAATCTTACTCGAACTATACCTTTGCTCGGAGTGCAGCGTCCTATGTATGATATCCGACCACATCATATGTATATATGACATTCCATTCTATAATACATCATCATCAATTTAACAAGTAAATACAATATTCTCTTAACCATTGGATTTGTAGTCTAATAATGAGGATTCAAACTGACATCAGTGAGGATTACAAGTAAATACAATATTCTCTTAACCATTGGTTTTCTTTCCCGTGTATATATAACCACTATTTTCAATTAAGTAACTAAAATATGTATCACATCCGTTTGCCATGCATTAATATTTAATTGATGTCGTTAAGGAAAGGGTCGTTTTCAAGTCGTTTCGCGAATTATCAATTATGTGTATTTTGTGGCTAGCTTGATTTGGGATTGGGGGTCGATTATCCAATTATGAACAGGTGTTCACATTGTATTGGACATTTGAACGTATTTTTAACTGATACATGAGACGTTGATTATTGACCAAAACTCTTGCACAAATTTAATTTGGTAAGATTCAATTAACCATGTATTAAATAAAACATCTATTTTGTAATGCCCACTTATCTTAGATTAATAAAGTTTCCTTGAACTCAAACTATAAGTTAAAAGAAAATTGCGATAATTTTCCACGAGTGTTATTGTAAAAATTGTTGTCAATTATGTACATTAAATGATAATTTTTTTCTTTTATAACAATATAATTTCCATGATAATAATAATAAATTATTATATGTTATTAGCGATAATTTTCACAATCATTTTTTAATTATTATTGCTGCAGTAACACAAACACAGGCATCTGCTTGGCATGGTCACCCAAGGGTCCCTGTTCGATCTTGACCAGGATGGACGTTGGACAATCAAAGAGCCCACAAGTAGTCCACCTGCCAGTCCTCGAAATGCAACCTCCCCACCCCAACACTTAAATAATGATTTTTGACAGACTATTACACCTGGGCATCTTCATTTCATGTGTCAGAGAATATTTTTCTATACAGGATGCTAATGATCAACCACTTCAGTCTTAATTCTATCTATTCTAATATTCTACTATAAATAGAATGTTTCTATAATGTATATTAGGATACGAATTATTTCTCTGTATGTATATATTCTATAATATTTTACTTTTCGATCTTCTGCTCAGTATATATACTGACTTAATTATTACAAAGTGACACTTTCAATTAGGGTCATGTGTGTTACTTTCTAACAGGTTGAGGGCTTAAGCCAGTATCTTACTTCTTCTTCTCAATGATCTACCCAAATCGAGGAGACAACACCATCAATTATTATAGTTTGTTTTTGTTTCATAAACGTTAATTATCGTGTATATATTGGTGGTTGCCCCCCCCCCCCATCCCCCCAAAAAAAAACAATTCAAAAATTCATTTTTGATTATATATATTTATTAGAATTTCAAAATTTCGCTTCCTCTTCCTAAAATAAAATTTTGACTTTTATATATATTATATAATAAAAAAATTAATTTTTTCTACTATATTTTGTTTTTGGTGATTTATTTTTACCTTATATCATTTATCATAATAATTAAATTCTCTCTCTTTCTCTTTCCTCTCTTTTTCCTTATTCTCTTCATATTAAATTCTATTAAATTTTACTTATCTATTATATCCTAATTAAAATACCAAAAATTCTATTAAAATTATTCTTCTCTCACAAACCCTATAGTGTTCAATTTTTTCTTCAAAAACAACGGAAAGAAGGCATTGTGTACTAATTTTAGAATTTATACATTTATTTATTCTTTTTTTTTTAAATTGATTTTGTATAAAGACTTGAATCTAACGATTGTTGATATAAATCTTGATAGTTGTTTAATATTAAACTTAATGAGTCTTGATGTTTATTTGTTGGACTATTGAACTTGAATGAATTTTACTAATTTGACACTTCATATTTAATTGGGAGTAATTTGATGAATGTGATAGAGGAGAAAAAAGAAAAGATATTTTTTGATTATGAGAACAAAGGGAGAGAAAAAAATATTTTAATACTTTTTGAGTTTTAATTATATATCATTATGTGGGTTTATGTCAATTTTTTTGATTATTTTTAAAAAAAAATTCGTTAAGTATTTTTTTTAAAGCAATTTATTATCCATTATATATATTTCTTTTGAATAGAGAATATCTTGTTATTTTTTTCAGTATTATGTTTTATATATATTTTTGATTGTAGCACTTCTAATTGATTTTATATACACAAATATAATAAATTTTGTTATTTTATATATTAATATTATATATAATTTTAATATTTATAAATTTTAATAATTAATAATATTAATTTTTTTTTGTCTCTTTTAATCAACTTCTTGACTCCGTTCGTGGATATCAATGTGATGAAACATTTCATTCAAGAGCTTTTTTTTTTCTTTTTATTTATATTATAAACGAGCTCAAGCTTATCTTATAATAATCACCTACGTGATGACAGTTGTCTGATGTGCAAATTGGAAAGACAGTTTTTTAAATCAAACAATTTGGACAGATATTGATTGAGTAATAAAAAATATATAATAATAATAATAACAACAACAAATATGTAAAGAAATCATAGAATGATTAACTTTGGGTCTTTCATGGCTCGTTGATTAATTGATATTGACTGAACGATTTGCCTAACTGTACACAACTTTTTATTTATTTATTTTAAAGTAATAGTCAAGTGAATCATTATATTAATACATCATAAAACGTTAGAAATTTTATTTCCTTGGAAGTGGACCAACTTCGATAAATTAACTCAGTTTTTTAACCAAAAAAAAACAAAAAAGACTCAGTTGCAAAGCTTGTAAATTGTAATGTTACTTGATATTAATGAAATCTAATTGAAAAAGTAGATGTGAAAAACGTGTTTTACTTGTTTAAATATAATTTTAAATGATTGAAAAATTAATTATCAAAGTGTGCCGCTTAACATAATGAAACTTAAAAAAATGGAAAGGCATTTAATAGATGTCATTTACCAACTACTAGTTGATTTGGTGGGATGAGGTATTAGATTCCTTAAGTAATATCCAAAGTTCGAATTCTGATATTGTGAATGAAGCAACTAGGTTGGGAGAATCGTTTCTATAATGGGCTTCTGTAATATCTGATCTGGATTAATTGGTCAATGAATCGAAACTGAATGATTAAAAAAAAAAAAATTTAATAGATGCCATCTCACATTGAAAAAAATGAGGAATGATTAAGTATTTAATATTCAAGTACACGAAGGGTTGGACTCCTTGGGAGTAGTAAAAATTTTTATTACCTCCAATAAAATTTAATACATTGATTACTTATTTGAGAAAATCCCTCACTCAATCCAAATACAATAACAGTATTCTCAGTTCAAAACAAGTCGAACCTATTATAAAAACCATAGAAAGGTTATAAGAAAAAAATAATATTAATAACAAAACATAAAATTGTAATGTGAAGATTGTCATCTATTATATGTATTAAATGATAATATATTTTATTTTATCATTAATTAAGTCTATTCAGTGTCAATTCTTATTTTGTCATAGTATAATTCTATAATGACAATAATTAATGATTTAATTATTGTTATTATTATTAATAATAATAATTAGTGATACATCTACAGTGATAATTTGATTAAAAAAAAAAGATTGTTTCTATGATTTTGTGACAAAATTTTCCTTCTTGTTGTCACGATAGGAGTTTTACTAATTTCAGATGGTGCCAACTTAAAATTTTAAATACAATTTTGTACTATTGACTTTATGAAAAATTCTCTTTGTGACAAAAATAAAATTGTTGTCGTTAAAAGCGTATAATTAATGACAGCAGTTATGATATCACTTAATATATTGTGGTTAATTTTCTTTTTCTTTTCAATGAAAAAAAGCACACTCCACATAATTGTGCAATATTTCAATGAGATAATGGAGAATAAAAAAAAAAGAGCACAATACATTCATTTTTATTTTTTTAACTCTTGGAAATTATATCAGGAATTTTCTATATATATATATATATATAACTATCATGAATCAAGGCCTATTATGATTAATTATTGATTCACAATGTTGATCCAATTAATGAAGGCCTAAACCTTGATTAAAAAAACTCCTCATGAACATCCTATCCATTAATGTCCTATTATGACGCGACACCACACGACAACGTTTAAATTTAATCATGCACTTAACTTTATAAAGCCATGATGATACAATCATTATACTAATAAAGCCCAAACATCTCAACAGATTTGGCTCGCAAGGATCTTGGAAAATTCTTCATGTTTGGTGCTCGTGAGTCGTGACAGTGATAGGAGAGTGGTATTGATTGCATTGGGTCCAAATGTCTTCATTTGAACGAATACACAACATTATCAAAATTCAAAGAAGTATATTTTATGTGGCCTAGTTATGGATTTTTGTGGTACCCTCCTATCCTCTAGACCATGACTATGTCTCTTACTTCGTCCGTTCGATTAAAGTAGTACTTTGTAACTCGATTGACTCGAAGTTTTATATTGAAATTTTAATGATAATAATTTTTGTGTTTGTAATCTTTTCTTGAAGTAAGGTGATGATTAGGGGTGGCAAATGGACGAATTGGGTTGGGTTGGATTTGAATTGGGTTCATATGGATTGGGTTTGAAATGGATTGGGTATAAAATGGGTTTAAGTATATGGGTTTAAGATGGGTTGGGTCTGGGTTGGGTTGGGTTGAACCCAAATGAATCTAAATTTCAAAACGAAAAAATGTGTATTTATTATAGTTGGAAGATTGTATCTATCATTATTTACTTTATTATTATTATTATTATTATTGCTACTACTTTGAAAAATGTAAAAAATTTTAGCAACCAATTTAAATCGATTCCTATCATCAATTCAAATTTTTATTTCATTATTTGATAAGTTAAAAAATCAAAAAGTTTCACACACACACACGGCACACACACACACACACAGTTTCACACTGCACACACACACACACACACACATATTTTCACACACAGTTTCACACTGCACACACACACACACACACACACTGCACACACACTGCACACACACACACACTGCACACACACACACTGCACACACAGTGTGTGAAACTACACACACACTGCAGTGTGTGTGTGTGTGTGAAACAGTGTGTGAAAGCACACAGTTTCATACACTATGTGAGTGTGTGTGTAGTGCGTGTGTCTGTGTGAAACTGTGTTGTGTGTGTGCAGTGTGTGTGTATGTGTGAAAATGTGTGTGCAGTGTGTGTGTGTGTGTGTGAGAGTGATGATAATGAAAGTAATTACAAATTATAAATCTACACATTCCAAACCCATTTGAACCCATTTTAAATCCAATATAAACCCAAAATCATCTTAACCCAATTGGAATCAAACCCAACCCAATCCATTATAAATTTTTTAAACCCAACCCAACTCAAAACCAATTGAATTGGGTTGAACCACTAGTACAATTCTTGTCCAAACCTATCTATTATTATTTTGAAATCACACTTTTTTCTAGTTACTAACAAAATTATCATAAGTTTGAAATCGATAAATTTATGAAGAGGCATGTGAATAAAAATGTGATATCATCATAAACCGCTCAGTCAAAGGGCACATGGCTCTCAACTCAAATAAAGTATTGTTAAAATTTAATTTTAACTTCTTATCGAATTTAAAATATTATTTAAACTTTGTTTGATTATTAAATGAGCCGAGTTGATCAAACGGGCTTTAATCCAGCCAAACTCGAGTCGAATTAAAGTTATTTGACACTTTTACATATATATTAATATCATATTTTAATTAATCGAATCAAGTTACTTCAAATTTTATCTAACAAAAAAAAGTGTTCAAGCTTGATTTGCTAAGATTAATAAATTAGGCTCAAACAAACATTTTTATAATTAACATCAAGTCAAATATCGAATAACTTGATTCACTTTTCAGCCTTGATTGCTGCATGATGTGGTGCACTTAGAGCTCTTAGGTCAGGGTACATATCGACTCTACCATATATATTATTATTATTATTTTTAGCTCACAAGCATCTGAGACTGATTGCATGGATGGTTGAATACGGTAGGGGTCTGAGGAACATCTTGCATGATCTCAAAGAAGTCAGATTAATTAGGTAGTTGGCGATTTAGTTATGTTAACCACTAATAGCATGAATTACAGGGAATCTTAGCATTTATTGTTATGGACCACCGAGATATTCAAACTTGAAATTTCGAGATAGATTTTGGTTTATCCCATACGCTATATATATTAGTGACACATGCCCAACAAAATACCCTCGTATTTCTTTTTAAATGTTTTACATATTTATTTTATGTTTTCAGTTACGTGTGGGGGAAATCTAAAAATCTGATAAGAGAGTGTTTGGTTAAGATTATATATTTTTAAAAATATCTTATAAGTTATTTTGAAATTTATAAATATTTTAAAAATATTTGATAATTTTTTTAGTAAATGTACTTATAATTTTCAAAAATAAGCTATTAGAAGATTATAAGCTCCAAATAAAAAAATAAGCTCCTCCTAATTTATTTTGAAAATAATTTATAAATTGTCTAATATTAGAAGATAAACACACACATATATCCAATATCACATTTATACTATCTCAAAAAGTATTTCTTTTAATGATATTAATTTAAATTTATTTTTTTGGCCATCATTGCATTTAAAAAAAAACTTATATGCTCTCATTTTAATCAAACAGAATTTCAACTTATAATCTCTAAAAACATCTTATAAGTTACAAAGTTTTATTTTATCCAAACACTTTAAGAACTTATTTTTAAAATAAGAAGTGGGAGCTTATAAGCTCCAAAAATATCTTACAAGCTCTACAAGCTTATAAACTTTTTAGAATAAACTTAGCCAAACATAATCTAGTTAACCACTTTATATCCATCCCTTTCTTGTTTATTAGAACTATAGAATTTTAATATCACTAAAAACTATCGATTTTAGGTATATTAATTTATAAACAATTATAGATTAGTTCTTAAATTCGATAATCACCGTCTTGACTCTTGAAGAAGGCCAGAGGAGGCATTATTTCTGACAAAAAAACAACTAGAATGGCTATTGTTCTAGGACTGTTATTTGCACTCTAAAATTGTTATCGACACTTTTATTTATTTTATAATTTGTATCAATTGATCAATATACCTTTTAATTTTTAGATATAGATTTTATTTAATTTATTGGACAAAAATCCCCTACTAGTCTATTATATATACACCTTCATGCTAACAAGAAAACTACTCATCATCATCTTTTTTTTGACATTGGTGATAGCAAGTACGTACCCTTCAACTGCGTCTTTGATGGAAAATACCCAACAAAATTCTTGGTTTAGTATTATTGTCTTCTATGTAGACATTTTGCAAATATTTTACATCATGCTTTTTTATCTTTTTTATATTAATTTTAATTACCTTAAAATGAAGGAGATTAATATTTTAGAAGATTCAACAATAATTTTTGACTTGGAACAGAGGATAATAAAGTTTGTGAATATCAAGAGTACTCAAAAATAAATAATTAACTTGTGGGTTGATCAACTTGATAGTCTAATTCCGAAGAATTTCTAAAATAAATAATTTTTCAAAAAGAAGATACTCGAAGACAAATTTATCAAATTATGGATTCTTCTCATTTTTCGATGGTACGGGAGCCTAAAATTAATGCTCATAGAGGGTATCCATTTGAAATTTTATGTATGACCTAAAAATTTTGCTAGTAATATTTATTATGTATTAAGTATGAAAGGTAAAACAAAAATTAAAAAAAATAATAAAAAATAAAGAAAATGGTGTATATGTCATTCAAATTAATAAAAACAGAGTTTCAAAGATGAATGAGTATTTTAACCAATTTCACAATTCAAAAAGTAAAAATAGGGTGCCAATAACTATTTCTTTATTTTATTTTTGTTTAAATATCAATTTTTTAAAAGAAAAATTTAGACCATTAAATGCTTATAAATTAATCTTTAAATATATATCTGCGAAAAAATCAAATAAAATATTCGATTCTTTTGCTTGCAGCTATTATAAATAAATTCTTTATGTATTAATATATAAAACACTATTTGAAAATAGAAAATTTTATCCACATCTAAAGTTGGCTAAGATAAGCTACTTAAAAGTTATAAATATATATTTTCCAAACTGAAATGTCGTTTTCTCAATCCATTAAATTATCAGAATATGTGAATACATACTTTTCGTTCATTTTAACTTACCTGGACGACTTTATTTTGTTATATATAGGTCAATTTGTGTCACAATATATATATATATATATATCCAATAAATTTGTATCACTTTTTTCCTACTTCGACTGCTCCTGTTGCTCGAGATGAAAATGAAGGCGACGATGACGATGATAACGATGAGGAGGATGATTGAGACGATGATGTTCCTACATTTAACTTTTAAATACTTTTATATATGTATTGTTGTATGAATTGTTTTGTATGAATTGTCGTATTAAACTAGTAGAATACTATTAATTATTAATTATATATGATAGAATATGCCATATGGATTATTAGTATTACATTGATATAAAGTTTGTTGGTATTTTGATTTTTGAATTTTTTTTTGCAAGTTTTGGAGTGTATTAAAATCAAATTAAGAATGGAAAAAGCTATGAGCGACGGATTTTTCCCTCGCTAATTTTATTTTTTTAAAAAAATATTTATTTTTAGCCACGGAGTTATTCGTGGCTATATTTATTTATTTTTTAAAAAATTATTTTTGGTCATGGATAAATCCCTGTCTATATTTATCTATTTTTTAAAAATATTTATTTTTGGCCACAGATTTATCCATGGCTGTATTTATTATTTTTTTTTAAAAAAAAAAATTTTTGGCCACGGATAGATCTGTGGCTATATTTAACAATTTTTAAATTTTTTTTTTATTTTTTCCCACGGATTTATCCATGGATACATTTATTATTTTTTAAAAAAAAATTAATTTGGCCACGGGTAAATCCGTGGCTATATTTGTTATTTTTTTTAAAAAAAAATTATTTCTACCACGGATATATATTTAATTTTTTAAAAAATATTTATTTTTGGCCACGGATAAATCCGAGGCTAGGTTTATTTTTTTAAAAAAATATTTATTTTTGACCACAAATAAACCTGTGGCTAACTTAATTTTTTTTTAAAATTAGAAAAGGTTGGCCACGATTAAATCCGTGGCCAAAATGGAAAAAATCCGTAGCTAGAAATCCATGGCCAAAGTCTGTGATCACTTTTAGCCACGCCAAAATTGGCCATGGAATTTTTCCGTGTCCAGACCCGTGGCCATTTTTTTTGGTCACGGATTTTTACCTAAATCCGTGGCTAAATCAATATTTTCTAGTAGTGAAACAAAAATTTAAAAAAATATTTAAACAATAAATAAAATGGTGCATGTGTCATTCAAATTAATAAAAACAATATTTCAAAGATGAATGAGCATTTTAAAAGTAAAAATAGTGTGTCAGTAACTATTTTTTTATTTTATTTTTGTTTAAATATCGATTTTTTAAAAGATAAATTTAGACTATTAAATGCTTATAAATTAATCTTCAAATTTATATCTGCGAAAAAAGTCAAATAAAATATTCGACTCTTTTGCGGGCGGCTATTATAAATAAATTCTTTATGTATTAATATATAAAACAGTATTTGAAAATAGAAAATTTTATCCACATTTTAAGTCAGTTAAGATAAGGTACTTAAAACTATATATTTTCCAAACTGAAATGTCGATTTCTCAATCCATGAAATTATCCAATTTTATCCACATCTTAAGTCGTTTAAGATAAGGTACTTATAACTACACATTTTCCTATATTAAATGTCGATTTCTCAATCCATTAAATGATCATGAATATGTAAATACATACTTTTCGTTCATTTAACTTACCTGGACGACTTTATTTTGTTATATTTAGGTCAATTTGTGTCACAATACATACATATATATATATATACATATATCTATATATAACAAACGTCTAAAAACGAATTTAAAAACTATTAAATCGCAAAGTAAAACAACTTTCTCATGCTAAATGGGCATAGTTAAATCTTATCAATTAACCCATATTATTGCACCAATTCTGGCTTTTTTCTCGATTGCTAATTGCTTTGTGCTTGTCACAATCCATTAGATAAACCACTATTTTATTAGGAAAAATTACACTGACCACCCCTGAGGTTTGGTTGATTTATAAAAAATCCCCTACTTTTTCAAAAATTATCAAAAACCCCCTAAGGTTTCAAAAATATTACAAACTTGTTCGAATTTCCGAAAATACCCCTTCCCCTTTTTTGAGTGATTTACATTGACCACCCTAAGATTAGGCTAATTTACGAGAAATCCCCTGTAGTTTCAAAAATTACCAAAACCCCCCTAAGGTTATACTAATATTACAACTAGCACCTACTTAGGTCGACTTATCCACAATATTAATTCTTTTTTTTTTCCTCTGTAATATTGTTATCATAAAATTTTCATTTAATAGATTTGGAAACACTACAAGAAAATGCTCAATTTTCGGCGGAATATTCCGCCGAAATTTTTCGGCGGATTTTCGGCGGAAATTCTGCCTAAAAATTTAAAAAATTAACAATAAATAAAAAATAATATTTTTAAAATAAAAAATAATTAAAAAATAATTTTTTTTAAATTTTTTCGGCGGATTTTCGGCGGAAATTCCAGCCAAAAAATTTAAAAAATTAAAAAAAATAAAAAAAATATTTTTTAAATAAAAAATAATATTTTTGAATTTAAAAAATAATAATAAAAAATAATATTTCTTAGATAAAAATAATAATATTTCTATATATTTTTAAAATATATTAAAATTTAAAATTTTTATTTTTATTTGAATTATTATTATTATTTTAATTAGAATTAAATGAATTTTGTATGCTATATATATATATATATGTATATAATATTATGTATTATATATATAAATTTTTTAAAAATTTAAAAATATTAAAATTTTCAAACAATAAAAAACGTATTATAATAATAATAAGTTTTAATTATTTTTATTTGAATTGTTGTATGATATAAATATATAATGTAATGAATTATGTCAATAAAGTGAACATAGCTCAACGGTAAGAGTGTTGTTTGCCAACCGAGAGGTCGAAGGTTCGATGCCCAGCAACTCCAAAAGTTGGGATAATTTCGGGGGCGTGTACGCACGCTCGCGCGAGTTGGGGCGAGGTCCCGGGTTCGACTCCTTGGTGTGGCGATTGAAATTTTGTTTTCAAAAATATAAAATAAATTTCGGAGGAATTTCCCGCCGAAAATATATTTAATTAAAAAAAAATATAAATAATAATTTCGGCGGAATTTCCCTCCGAAATTCCGCCGAAAATTTATTTAATTAAAAAAAAAAATCCGCCGAAAATTGAAAAGCGACCAAGGTTTTCCCGGCGGATTCGTTCCGCCGAAAATCCGCCGAAATTAATTATTTCCGCCGAAATTCCGCCGAAAATACCGTTTTTTCTTGTAGTGAAAAAAAATGTGATTACTTATTCAAATAAATATTCCGAATTTAATGTTATGAATTTATACTAAATATACGTAATATGTGCTAAATTTATATTTGAGAAAAATATAATTATATACATCGTATATATCCATTATGTGAAATAAGAAATATAAACATTGATTGAAATAAAAAATTGAAATTAAATAATGCACTTGAAAACTTTATTTAGCTTGAGGACTCTAACTCATTTCTCTTAAAATTACTCCGTATTAGCGATAATATAACATACTTGATGTGTTGGTAGATACCTTTAATGCATTAAATTCAGAATATTTATTTGAATAAATAATCACATTTTTTTTTCAAATCTATTACATGAAAATTTTATGATAACAATATTACAGAGGAAAAAAAAAGATTTAATATTGTTAATAAGTCAACCTAAGTAGGTGCTAGTTGTTAAATTTGTATAACTTCGGGGGAATTTTGGTAATTTTTGAAACCATAGAGTGTTTCTCGTAAATTAACCCAATCTCAAGGTGGTCAGCGTAAATCACCCAAAAAAAGGAAAGGGGTATTTTCGAAAATTCGAATAAGTTGGTAATATTTTTGAAACCTTAGGGAGTTTTTGTTAATTTTTGAAAAAGTAGGAGGTTTTTCGTAAATTAATCAAACCTCAGGGATAGTCAGTGTAATTCGCCCAATTATTATTGATATAAAAGCACCTCAATTTGCTTAAGTGCCTACCAATTTAAAAGTTATGGATCAACGTCGGTTCTTTACAAATTTAGTGGGAGAAAACTTTTCTTTACAAGTTATGTGTGTGTGTGTGTGTGTGTATCTTAATGTAGTCGGTAAGAACGTTGGAAAATATAAAGTTGATTGTTAAGGTCGGCGGGTCACTAAACTAACATTGACAACAATGTAGAGGGTAAAACGGTAATTCAATACGCATGTGACTTCTATTAGTTTATCTGTAACACCTTTACATATAGCCAATATTCTTCGTTCGTAAAACCCAAAACATAGAAACTATGTTTTTGTATTAAGTGATTATGAAATTTTAACGCATAATTAATTGTTTTAATTTAATTTTGATATTACTTTAAATGACTACTGACGTGGCTTACTTCATACTATGCCATGTGGTTGAATGTTAAAGTCTGATAAAAGTCACAAGAATCACGACTGCTTGGGAAACTCCTTCGTAGGACCGTTTCTAAACCCAACTCCTACGATAACTCATGTACGAGATTTTGAGATCTTGGTACCCAAAGTCTTCATTAGAAACGTCAACAAACCTGCCCTCGAGGATGGCTCCTCAAGGACACAAATAAGGGTCCATGATCAAGCGAGAATATTGTTTTCGAGTGATATTTGAACTTGAGTGTACCAAGGAATTTTTGACAAGACGCACTGCACTATATTAAATAAAGAAGCATATCAATCTACGGCACATTTCATATCTAATTACCTCAAATATGTTTGAGCATTTAATACACGCACAATAATTTATGTGGACATCAAATAGATGTTGACGCATCGTACTGTCTAGTCAACTAAGTGAAATTTCATTCGAAAGAGGATCCGCTGCATGAAGGATCGCTGCTACGTCTCGCGGAACATATGTCTCACCCGGACTCCCGAAACTTCCCCCAACATCCTATAGTCTTACTATGATGTACGCTAATATAAGAAGGTTTTTCCCTTCCAAAATCAAGCAGTAAATACCCACAACAATTTTTTTGATCGATTAATTATTTAATTACGCTCTCCTTAGTATTTCCTTATTAATTTGTTGAATCAAGCACCGAAAAATCTTAATTAAAAGTACTCCAAGCTAACTAATTGTAATTAAAAACATTAAAATGTTACATTGTAAGAGAAAGATATTTAAAAATCCTCGTAATCAGCGCCTAAAGAAAACAACAACTAAAAAGAAAAGGAAAAAAAAAGGGAAAAACGTGTGGATATGTGCCACTTGTTGGAGGAGTTGTATTTTCATTTGTGGCCATAATTATAATAATGATTTTGGTTATCCCAATTGCCCATGGTTGTTTTCCACAAACCCACCGCCCAATCCACCAAATATTTATTTTCGTAAGTGGACAATTCAGGCGTTAACATCAATCAACCAATGCCCTTCGCAGGTGTGCGAAGTTGCCTAGTTCAATCTCTTATTTCCAAGTGTCCACTCTATTAACCCTAGATATTTCGTGTCTCAATTCGTCCCACCACCACGTGGACCATCCTGATTAATAACAGCAATGACGATTTTTCTTCTCTCTCTCTCTCTCTCAATTTCCTGATTTCTTGACAGCGAAGTAAAACAAATTATTTGTGCTCTCTCTCTCTCTCTCTCTTAATTTCCTGATTTCTTGACAGCGAAGTAAAACAAATTATTTATGCTTAATCAACGTTAAAACTTTTTGCATGCCTCAACTTCGGGCACTGATTGATTTAGATAATGTATTGATGTTATTATATATATATATATATCATTTAATGAGAATTAATATATTATAAATTAATTTTTATAATAAAATTATTTTATAATGATTTTATTATTAAATATTTTATTATTGATTGATTATTTATATTTATGTATATTAAATTTCGTCGCCAACCCATCGCAGATATATTAAATTTGTAACAAATTCTTTCCGTCACAAAATTTTCATTTATATTTTCTTATAGGATATCCCATGTCACTTTTCACACTAATTTCTTTGTATAGTTTTCTTTTTTCATATTCCAATTCGTTAATTCGATGTGTTATGTATTTGTATCATTTATTAATTTTTTTAAAAATTATTCCATTGATTAATAAAAAAATTGTAATGGGTAAATTCGGTAATAGATATAAGATACTTATGATAAATTCACAATAATTTTATTAAAACAAAATTAAAATAACTATCAATTAATAGATTTGTAATAAGCAAAATTTAATTATCAGAAAAATGTAATCTTATGATGAGTTTTATCAAATTTGTGATAAATTGTTCTATTATTAATTAAAATAGGTTGATTTCTTAATGTGAATTACGCATACTTATCATAATTCATTATATACAATAAAGTAAATTAATATATAATATTGTAATAAAAGATTCAAAAGAGCCTTTACACATAAAACAAGAATCCCAAATATTTAATTAGAAAGATAATTGGCAATTATTTGGGGAGGTTGCTTGCTCAATAATTTAATAACCACCCTCAAAACTTTTCTAGGCACTAACCTTCCGTGTCAAATTCTCCAATTAACATGACGTTAATTCACTTAACTTTATTTGATTATACAAAAAAGAGGGTAATTAAGTTAATTATTTGAATGCCCTTTTGAGCTTCTATATAAAGTCATATAATTGATCATCAATACATAAAACTCAGACAAGAACAGCAAATTTTTATACAAGTTCAATTAACTTCTTATATACAGGTGAAAAAAGGAAAATCCCACAATAATAGGTCAACTAAAGAAGTTTCTTGCCGTTTCTAGCACTGAACCCCACCAGCTACTCAATTATTTTGCAGTACTGTGCCAACCCTCTGTGATATTTTCTTTTTATTTAGTTCATTCAAACAATATCTGGTCATAGATACACACACACACACACACACAACACACATATATAGGTGTGTGTATGTCTATATATATATATATATATATATAGCGAAGTACGCTGGCTGGGTACCCTTTAAGAAAGTAAATTGAGCTCTCTTGCGCACGTTTAAGTACAAGCTCAAGTAATACAAAAACACTGCTGCTTTATTAGCTTTGTTACAGTATTAGTCCTTTGTTTTTGCCCCTATAAAATCAAGAAGCTATCGTTAAAGTGTTACATATCTAAGTTAGTTAAGAGAGAATATAAAGATGGGAGTTTCAGGGACTTTGGAGTATTTGTCTGATTTGATAAGCAGCACAAAAAAGAAGAAAAAGAAGCAGCTAAACACAGTGGCTCTAAAGATCAGAATGGATTGTGAAGGCTGTGCTCGTAAAGTCAAGAGCACACTCTCCGGAGTTAAAGGTAATTAACCATCTAAATTTGAGATAATTAAACTCAAGATTTTAGTGTGTGTGTGTGTGTGTGTGTGGGGAACATCATCTTCAGTTTTATTTATTGGTATTCCACTTTGTATTTCGTTATGTGGATACATGCAAATAATTTAGTGAAATACAGAGTGGAATAGAAAAATGAAACTATACATGTGTTCTTTTGGTGTTGTTTTGAGAAAATATTTTCAAGTTTATTTAAAAAAATTGAGAAAATATTTTCAAGTTTATGTAAAAAAATTAAATCAAGTATGTTTATCGAATCCATCGTTTAATAATTATTTTGGATATATATATCCTATATCTCTTAATAATTATTTTAATTTAAACTATTAATTGTAATTATTACGATACTTAAAACCTATACAAATAAAAGTTTGATATGATGTATATCTATCACATCACTAATTACATATAAATATTCAATTTTCGATGAAAATTTAATAATATATTTGTATCTCAAAAAATAAAGCAAATATATTTTTCTTCATCACAACTCTCCTAACCAACTATATTATATTTTTCCATTAACACTTCTCTGAAAATATGATCAAATAAATATCGAACACTCACTTTCTTCTTTCCCCCAAAAACTAAATTTCTGTTCATCTTTATCAAACAACTTAATTTTTTGAATGGATTGAAATAGTATTTTTTTTAAAAAATATAATATTCGAAGATTTTTATTTTGTATATGATGCCAAAAACGTAAAGCTATACATACATGCATACATACACACACACACACGCATACATGCAAGAATAGCAAGCTGTTCAACTTTATACTCGAGTAAAATTTATGAAAAGCGAACATTAAATTTTGGAGGTACACTACGAAGGTTCTAGTCCCAAAAAAAGTAGTTTAAATAAACGCTAAATTTTTGCAGGGGCGAAATCCGTGGACGTAGACTTGAAACAACAGAAAGCGACGGTGTATGGTTTTGTGGAGCCTAAGAAAGTGCTAAAGGCAGCTCAAGAAACTGGCAAGAAAGTAGAGCTATGGCCTTATGTTCCATACACGATGATCGCTCACCCTTACGTCGCCGGCGTTTACGACAAGAAAGCGCCGCCTAATTTCGTCAGAACCACCAACGATCCGGCGGTGGCGGGGCTGAACCCCGTCGAAGAACAATTTACACTCATGTTCAGTGATGAGAACCCAAATGCTTGCTCTGTTATGTAAATTTTGGTTATAAATATATGTCGGAGTTTCTATATATGTATAAAAAGAATGTTTGTACTACCGGAATGTGTAACTACTTACTATATATGCTATTAATTATGTTTCCCTGTGTATATTAACTGCTAAGAGAGAGTTGATGTATACCCGCTACTTCTTCTTCTACCTTTTTTTTCTGTTTTTTTTTTCTCTTTTTACTTAAAAATTCACGAAAACAAATAATTCCTTCAGTAACGAAATTTTGTGACATCACAAACAAAAGTATCTAAGCAGATATGTGCAAGAATACTAGTGAATTAAAGTTAAAAATTGAAATGGAATTAATTAATCACAGAACGTATGTATATATATGTATAAATATATATAGACACGCACACCAATTAATTTGTAAAATTAATGAGTCAACGAGGCCCTTTTTTGTGATGATTGATGACTCATAATTACATATAATAGATAATATCTATCTATATATATATATAACATTTTCCAATAAACGTATTTTTTTTTTCTTTTTGGTTATTGACCCCCTGCTATATAATACAAACATGCAATTGTTAAGTTTGGGTCCGAACCGGGTTGGATCATGAACTTAGGCGAAAGTTACCTATGCCAAGGATCTGTGTATTTTCAAGATTCAAATATGAGATCTCTAGATACAAATTAATTAGTCAAGGAGGGTTTTTTTTGTGATGATTGGTGACTCATAATTAATTATATGTAATAGATAATATATATATATGTATATATATAATTTTCCAATGAATTCATTTTTTTTCCTTTTTAAATATTGATCACCTGGTATCTAATACAAACATGCATTTGTTAAGTTTGGGTCCAAGCCGGGTCGGATCATGAACTTAGGCGAAAGTTCTCTGTACCAAGGTCGTGTATTTCCAAGATTCAAACATGAGATCTCTAGACACAAATTAATTAGTCAAGGAGGGCCTTTTTTGTGATGATTGGTGACTCATAATTAATTATATGTAATAGATAATATATATATATATATATCATTTTCCAATAAATTCATTTTTTTTTCTTTTTTAATTATTGATCACCTGGTATCTAATACAAACATGCACTTATTAAGTTTGGGTCCAAGCTGGGTCGGATCATGAACTTAGGCACAAAGTTCTCTATACCAAGGGCACGTGTATTTCCAAGATTCAAACATGAGATCTCTAGTTGAGCCAGTATAACACAAAATTATTAAGCGTTGCTTAGTGGTATTTAGTTTTTCTTTAATAAAAAGCGCATGTATTTGTAAATGCATAAATTTTGCTACCAGACTTTGTTCCTTGTCCCCTTCACTCAAATTCATTATAGACATGCCTATGCGCTTTAGGGTTTACTCTCTTGGTACTCTCTTGGGAGATTTAATTATAACAATGCATGCATCATGAAAACGGCAAGATGGTCAATATTGAATACATGATAAAACTGGTGAATATTGAAGATATACTATGAAAAGGGAAAGGTACTGTATCAAAGCCCATATTGTCGAACAATAAGCCCAACAGAAAGACAGATGATAGGCCTATTAAGTTGTAAAATCCCGAGCCCAATTTGTAATATTTTAATCGACTAGTATTAATTTAGGGAGGATAATTTCGCTGAATGATCGTGTGGTTTGTCAAAATTACAAATTAAACCCTTAATTTTTAAATTTATTTAAATAACCTTAAGATTTGCAAACGTTTTATACATATTAACCCTTTGCCTACTACTATTAGAATTTTTAACGAAAACTGTTAAATTTTAATATGTTCTTCATATTTTACCCTTTTGGTCAAATTTTAACCAAATTTAACAAAGTTTATAGGGCTAAAATGCCCAATGGGCATAATAATTTGGTTATTCCTATTTTATGCATATGAGAATTTTTAATTCTACAAAATTAGTCAAAATTTGACCAAGAGAACAAAATAGAAAGAAAATGTTAAAATGTTATAGCTTTTATTAAAAACCCTACCTGCAGTGGACGGAGGGCTAAAATGTGCAAAACATTTGCATGCCTCGGAATTACCTTGATAATTTTCAGAAATCTAAGGTATATTTTGTAATTTTGACAAACTCTAGGTGGTTCAGTGTAATTATCCCGTTAATTTATTATTGATTAATACGTAATATAAACGATGTATATTTAATTGCTTCGTGCAAAAAGAAAAACAGGTAATATTATTGAACATATGGTAATAAATAATTGACAAAATCTTAATTTGAGCTTGCTTCGGTTGTGTGCTATTTTAATTATGGATTGCATTAAGGTGTCTGAATTATGGATATCGAAAATATAACTGGATTCAGATCAAACTTTGGGTTGTAAACTATGGGTCCAACCCAACCCAATTAATTATGGGTTGGGTTGGGTTGAAAAGATTTTAAATGGGTTAAAGTGGGTTGGGTCCAATGGGTTAAACTAGTTATGGTTTTAAATGGATTTTTTCATGGAATTTTAAATGATTTTTTCATAGTTCACTAATGGTTCCTTAATGGGTCCATAATGGGTTTGGCCCAAAACTTAAAAAAATCCTATCAACTGCTATAGATATCATCAATTTTATTCAAAGTAGAATATGTCCAAATTTCTCATACCACAAAAAAGTCCTGAGTCTGTCCATTTTAGTCGTAATTTTCCTCAATGTTTGATCAATATTCTTTTTTTTCATTTTTTTTTATTCAATTTTATGCTTGAGACATAATTTATTATTATGAGATGTAAGTTTATGTAAAAGATGATATTGAAGATTGATTTTATCTAAAACTTATTTTATTTTTTAAGTTTTGATTTATATGAGTATTTTGTTACCGGACCCGCTTTCGACCCGCTCCGACCCACTTACAACCCATTTCAAACCATTTACAACCCAACCCATTTACAACCCATTATTAAGAACCCATTTAACCCAACCCAAAAAGGCCGAACCCAAATCCGACCCAACCCGCCCAATTGCCACCTATAGATCAAACCATGCATTACATGATCTTATTAGGAAATAAGTTTGATTTTTTTAACAAAAATTATATAATTGAATTTTAAATACCCAAATAAAAAGAAGCAAAATATCACAGAAGCATTAAAGATACTACAATATCATATACTTGTCATTTGTAAACTTGCAATGAAAAAAAATAATTATACATCACGTAATATTGTCGATTATTATATCAACAATATTAATATTCTAATTTCGAATAGGAATATTGAGTAACTAGGCTTGCACTGAATCCACATATTTACGGCCCAAATGGTAAACTAGCTCAAACCAGACGGGCCTAATTCCTAATCAGTTTATAAGGTGTCGACGTGTCGTGTGTCATGCTGTACTCAATATACATGTACTTGGTTATTCAGTAGATTATCCAAAACATTATAACAAACATACCATGTATAAGCCTATATAGTTAGTTGAATACGGGACAGGAAGTATTCGACATTTAATGCATATATATATATATATATATATTATAATTATTTTTTTAAAGTTACGATGAAAAAGTCGGCTCAACAATACTCAAACGGTTACTATACGGATTAATAAAAGTACAAGCATCATACGGACGTGAAAAAATGTCGTGAAGGAAAAATACAACTTATTTTGATATTATTTTCACAAAAATCATGCTTTTATGTAATTTAAATAATGAAAAAGAAATATTTAACATTTGTCATTAAATTATCTAATTTATAACCATAATTTTAATTATATATAATACTTAATATTTTTGTAAATTATTACAAATTTGTCATTCATATTGATGAGGGTCAATTTTAGGAACTGGTCGACCTCGATCTGGAACTCTGGTCGAGTGTGAAAATGAAGATATTTGATCGGGAAGTTGACCTGTAACAAAGGAAAGGCAACGTGAGCTAGTTGAGATGGATCTTGGCCAAGACCATCCGATGCTTAAGTCAGCGAATCGGTTTTGTATAGATTTGAGCAGAGTAAGGATGTTGGGAGTAATTAATGATAGATCTTACCTTAAATGCAAGGGTATTTATAGTATGTCCATGTAGGCCACGTTCTGGTAGGTCCCCAAGGCCAAGTAAGCCATCAAGGGCTGATGTGGGTGACCCATAAACCTAATGGTAGGGTCAATAAGTATTAGTTGATTCTCAATTAATGAGGTATGGGGTTTGGTGCACCCCCATACCTTGGGCTGACGGAGTATTTAGTCCCAGCAGGATTCCGTTGGATCCGATATGATCTTGGTCGAACACGAAATTGACCCGAGAGGCCGAGGAGATGGGTTCGAGGGGTCGAGGGCATGGACTCGGTCGACAGAGGAATCGTCTGGGTAGGCTCGTCGGGGATGG
The DNA here is from genome assembly GCA_026212405.1 of Petrea volubilis. Taxonomy (NCBI): domain Eukaryota; kingdom Viridiplantae; phylum Streptophyta; class Magnoliopsida; order Lamiales; family Verbenaceae; genus Petrea; species Petrea volubilis. Next base: position 18,793,552 of record CM047884.1, read on the forward strand.
TTATGACGGTTGCCAAATTGATCGATATACGGGTGCCCGGTCGGAAATGTTTCCAAGGATTCGAGCGGTGGGAAGTAGCGAGTGCGGCGTGTGAAAGGTGTTCAGGAAGACCGGTAAAAAATGTGCCACGTCACATATGATATTCAATCAATAATTATAGTTAATTTTGGTATACTGTACGTATAAGTATTTTATTATAAATTATAAATTATAAAATAAATATAATAAACATTTCATATAACAAGTATTATTTGACAAATATTATACAAATTAAATATAATAATTGTATTAAATGTGCTATATCAACAGTACGAGTACTATTCTTTGAGTTCAAAATGTACATAAAAAATGAAAGTATTCTTTAATTATTCGTAAGTTCAAGTATTATGCAGGTATAATACGCATGATAAAATTGCATTTTTCGTCCTGTAACTATAGATGTTTGACATTTTTGGTTCTGTCCAAATTGAAATTTGCAATGTCGTTCTGTATCTTTAAACAATCTGAAAATTTAGTCCAGAAAAGGACTAAAGTTTCGGATGTTTTAAAGATACATGACGACATTGCGAATTTCAATTTGGACAAGATCAAAATGTCAAACACCCATTTCAATTCGGATGAAAACACTACTTTTGCATTTATAAAATTCAAAAGATGGTTTTTTTTTAATTTTAAAGGGAACAAATTTTAAAATTTTTAATATATATACATATATATATATATACACACACACATATATGAGCTTTTTTTTTCTTTTCTTTTTTTTAATAAGCTATAAAAAAATAAATAAAAACAGTAGTGGCAACCGTTGTCTTCTTTAGCTACAACATGTCCAATTTTTAGTATTTAACCAGTGAATGTATCAAAAATTTGAATAACCAACACAAATACTGGTTTCGTCAACGTAGCACCATCAAGGACCAAACATATTATCTTACAAATACAATGGATTTCCTAATTTAACATCGTTTATGTATTTTCTTGCTCACCAAAATTCAATGTAATTGTCCCAAATTTTGTTCCAGTTCTCTTCCGAGGTTTATCCTGCTAATTCTTTTGTTATGCAAGTCTCTTCATACCAATTCTCCTTGCTAATTTATTTGGTAAAAATTTGACAAATTAGATATTTAAGAACCAAAATTCTATCAATTTTTAGAAATTGTCAATCACTGGAGGGTGGAGGGGTACATGGTTTATTATGATCACTTTATAATTCTCACAAGGTTTACTATGCTAATTTATTTTTGATGAATTTCGATAAATCTCGTGGTTTGCACAAATGGAGATTTTAAGCATTCTTTTTAATTGTAAAAAAAAAGATGTAATTAAAATATAGGCAAAATGTGCAGTGTTTTTCGTCCTGTAACTATGGATGTTTGGCATTTTTGGTCCTGTCCAAATTGAAATTTACAATATCGTCCTATATTTTTAAAACATCCGAAAATTTAGTTCTTAACTGGACTAAATTTTTGAATTTTTTTAAAGATACAAGACAACATTGCGAATTTCAATTTGAACAGGACCAAAAATGCCAAACACTCATAGTTACAGAACGAAGAATGCAATTTTGCCAATACACATTTTAACTAACAAGGTCTATAAAACCCAATCATCAAATTACTTAAGTGAAAAAAAATAAAGGATATTGCTAGAAAAATATGTAGTCAATTGAGACACCATAAAGTGTCAGTACCACAAATGAATATTGCTATACTTTTGAGCTTGTGATCGGATTAACTAAAGTATTACGTATTTAAGTACCTTAAAAGCCTCTTGTAACATTTCATAAGATCTCTAAAATATGTTTAATGTATAAAAATTTTGAATGAAAATTGTTTATGGTGATAGTTTTTCGATTGCTATATTGCTGAGATTTTGTTTTGGTCTTAACCACTTGGTTCCGACTCATTGTCAGACTAATTCGGACCAGGTCCTAACATTTCATAGCATCTCTAAAATATGTTTTAATGTATAAAAATTTCGAATGAAAATTATTTATGGTGATAGTTTTTCGATTGCTATATTGCTGGGATATTTTTTTTTGGTCTTAACCACTCGATTCGGATTTATTGTCCGACTAATCCAGATCGGGTATTGTATAGACCCATTTTAGGGGCGATTCTCCCAACTTAGTTGTTCAATTCACAACATCAGGATTCGAACTCTGGGTGTTGTTTAACGGATCTAACGCCTCATCCCGTTAGACCAATTGGTAATTGGTCTATATTGCTGAGATATTTCTGGAATATTAATCTCTTATTAGACGTGTTTAATTAGAGCTTTGGTTTTAGTAATTAAAAGACAGTGAAAAATACAACCACTATTTTGTAATAGAAATGGCACCACTTCTTTCATAATACAAATAAGAGAAACAGGAGAGAGAGAGAGAGAGTATTTCATTTCTGTCATACCTCAATTCACAATAAAGGAGGATACGCGGCACATTGATTCATGACGATTTTCCAATTCTACATTCTTTATGCTAACATTTAGGTCATATTATACATAAATCGAAATGCTGGACCCTAAATGTAGTAGGAAATTTTTATTTTTTCCACATCATGAACCACAATATATATAAGACGTTATTAATTAATACTAACAACTGTTGAGGCCATTGATTTTGAGACGACGTGAAGCATCCACAGCATCGCCTACAGAGAGAAAAATCCACCCGGATCCCATTTTTTCGACAAATTTTGCTGCCTTCATTTTTGTTATCACTTGCCACCTTGGATTCACCAATGCTAACTACAATATATAGTTAAAGAAAATAAATGAATAAACCAATTTGCCGATTATTAGTTTAATAATAATAATAATAATAATAATATTTTATAAAGTACCAATATCATCTAATAACTGTTTGGTATTTTTGGTCTGGCATTATATTCTATTTCCTCTCTCTTTTTTTTTTTCTCACTTTTCTCTCATTTTCTAATAACTGTTTGGTGTCTTTGGTCTGGCATTATGTTCTATTTCCTCTCTCTCTCTCTCTCTCTCTCTCTCTCTCTTTTCTCACTTTTCTCTCCTCTTTCTAACGTGATATTTTACTTCTCTTTCTTTTCTTCTGTATCTCTTCTCTCATATTTTTATCTTCAATATTTAGTGTACTTTATATTTTTATTTATTTATTTTTCAATAATAAAGCTCAATTTAATCTTCAATCAATTTTTTAAATTTTTTTTCCTAATATATAAATTTTTAAATTTATTAAACATGTAATTAAATTATATCTCATTTTTATTTCACATATGCATAAAGTGTGCTACACTCACTAGTAATAATAATAATGTTTTATTTTGCTAAGAAAAACAGAGAGATATGGCTTACTTGTATGGTTCGTGCGCTCAGTTTCTGATGCAGTTCTTCCAATGCATGAATTGCCGAGGTGTCGACATTCATCACATCTGCCGCAATAACATACTTAATAGGTTATTTTATTTATTTATTTTGATGCATAACATAAGTAATAATTTAATGATCAAATTAGGATTTTTCCTTTTTTTTTGGCCAAATTACTGTTGTTCTTTCTTGGGCCATATTATGACTTTTTGACCAAAATGGGACTAATGTGCCATCTTTTAAAGTTAAAAGGCAAAATTATGTGTAAGAAAATAAATAAGTGTAACTACACTGGACCTAAGTTACGGAACAAATTTTGCATTTCATTTTATGCAAAAAAACTTTATTTTCTTGTTTACTTGTCTTTGCTCATAGAACCCTAATGGATTCGAACATATAGAAAGTGTAACGCATGTACAACTTACTAGTCATGTCGAGGACCAAGACTTGAATTCGGCCCTTAGTACTTTCTTCCATGTTATTCTCATCTGTCACAGATCTCATGATCCTAAAGCAATATATGCAAATATCACCATTTTTAAAATCACATGATATGTAAATATGTATCTATATATATATATATTGATATTTATTGAGAATATTTTACTACATCTTAATATATATGTAACAATGATTGTTGATTAATGTTTATATGTATATAGATATACCTTTCTTTGACGAAACCAGCATTGGCAAAGCAAAGTGTTCCGGAATTAATACGGATTATTAAGATGGCTGGTATTTTGTTTGCCACAGGATATTGTTGTATGTTGCAATACAAGTCTGTTCCTGGAAGTCTGCCCACTATTTCTGTACTTGGTTTTATGGAACTCACAATTATCTTGCCAAATGATATCACCACCTGCACCCATGCACAACACATTCATTAATATGCTTTTAAAAAAAAATCATAAACAAGACCATCACTTTGATCAATTCGGATCTTATGTTACACAATTGTATAATATCTTTATTTTTATATATATTCACCAGTACACGTCATATATATGTACTAATGGACAATTAAAATAAGAAAAGAGAACCAAAAAAAAAAAAAATCGAAAAAAACTACAGTTCTTTTTTATTGTTATTTTTTTTTGTCTAATCTTGACCATTAATTAATACACGCAACATGTACTAATTAGTGTAATAGAAAATTCAGACTACGTCTTGAGTAAATTAAGGAATCTATGTATGTTCAAACAATATTTCAAATCTTTTGTTCTCAAGATCTATTTTAGTTTGTATTCTACTATTCGGCTATTGCATGATCCAAGTCCACTTTAATGATATACACATCACTACTAGAAGCCTTCTATTCACTAATAAAAAATTTGTGACGGAGAGATTGTGCCACAAATTTAAAATATCTATGATTGATTAGTAACATAATACAATGTAAACATAACTAAAAAGCAATTAGTGACAAAGTATTAATTAACGGATTTGTTATAAACGAAATTCATTACAAAAACTAAATTTATAACTTATTAGTTTGTTACTTAGGGTAATGCATTCTTGTAGTGCGTTATTGTGAATCGAAAGTAAAATATTAAGTGAAATACAAAAAACTAACAATCTATTCACAAATAATTCACATAAATCTACTATTTTTACATAAGAATCAATTAATTTTGAAGTACTCAAATTTTTGATGATAATGAAAAAATAATAAAAATTAAAGAAAAAAAACAGATAAAGTCCGAACATAAATTGTTCGCACACCACACTTGTATTTGGATAAAGCAACTTTATAGAAGTTTGCCCTAGCTAGCTACTTTATGTAACTCACATTCCAAATGGTACTTAATTTCTCTGCTCATCTTTATGTTCGATGATTATTATTGAAGAATAAAGTTAGTGGAAGGAGATTCTTAGGTTCATCGAACCGGGACATGTTCTTTGTGATCTCCAATGTGTCGCACATTATTCCAAGTTCTTAGTGCAGCACTATATAGTTGAAGTCATTATTCATCAATTATACTTTCATAATGCACCCACACAATTTTGGGAGGGTCATAATATATATGTTACTTTCTGTGATATTTTTGTTTAAGCCAGTCCTATTGAAATCAGTATTTTTTTTTTTTTTTAAGTGGAAGCAAATTCCACTGGGAAGTTAGTGTTTATTAAGCCAATTAAATATCAAGATGTAAATATCAAGATGTGGTGAGATTTATAACAACTTATACAATTATAATGATATCATGATTTAGCTTTTGGGGTTAAGTTAAATCTAAATTCATAATAGTTCTGTATGCTATCATAGCAGGTAATTTCATACTGTAATTAAGTTGTTTCTAGTTATACTCGGGTAAAGAGGGATGTGTTAACTATCTCCCATATCGAGCTAGATTTTGTGATTGAGTTAGACCCAAACTCATAATATTCCAACAATTATTATAGTAGATTCTCAGTCCTATGCCCTATATTTATATATATATAATAATTAGGTCACTCAGAAATAATTAATCCAAAATTATCAAAATATACATATAAGATTTTAAGAAAATATGCCTTTTATGTATAAGAAAACGCTGTAAAATTAGTTCCATAAGCATAAGTCGATATTTTTACTAAAATAATTGAAGTATAAGTACCCATCCCAAAGATATAAATGGACACTCTTTTCAGGGATAATCATCGAAAGGGGAAAGAACACTTAGCCCTTCAAGTTATGCTCGTTTTTTTTCACTTTTCTACATAAATTTTATTTTGTTAAACTTAATTTGTTATATGAACTATTTAATTTCTACACGTTACCTGTTGGAAGTTATTTATAACCCAAAACTCAACAGAGAACGAACAATATGTTGGGTATGTAAACCCCCCAACCTCAAGATCACTATTAACATCAAACAAAAAGTCACTTGTGTAGATAACCACCTTATCTAACCGTTTAAGCAAACTTTTCGATGGAAGAGTCATCAAATATTTATTATCTCTAACACGCCACTGTATTATATATATATATAAATGGATGGATGCGAGATTCTAACACTGGACCTCCTATCGACTTGACTCTGATACCATGCATGTTGAATGATTGCATTATCTAAAAATTTAAGCTGTTAGATGAGGCGGCTATCTAGCATAGTACCAAAATAGACTAGGTTTGGTGTAATGTTGAGCCCTCACCATACTACTTTCACTCTCCAAATGATTTCCCACTATATTCGGCATTGGCACAAGGGGCGTGTTAACTATGCCATATTAATTAAATGCTAAAGTGTGGCTTGATTAATAACGACTTGGGCAATATTTACCTCATGAGTTAGTTTTTGAGGTTGAATTAATTAGGCCCAAGGCATTAGTATTTTAAAAAAAAAAGGTTTATATATAGGAATATGAAAAAATGGATATAATTTGAGGGGCAAAGTGTTTTTCCCCCTTATCGGAAAATCTCCAGGGTTTGATTCAATTATAAAACTCTACTTATTAAAATTACAATTACCCTCTTACACTAATAGATAGAGGGTCTTTTTGTAAATGAGACAGTAACAATTGGTGCTTTTTATAAAATTAAAACAAATCTGTATGGTGATTGTACGTAATTTCAATAAATGTAGATTTTTCTTATTGAGACACACTTTAAAGGCTTGGTTTATAAGATAGGAAATCCTCAACTGGATAGACGACATGCATCCCCAAATAATTCATTATTGATCATAATTAAAGAGGTGGTTGTTTTTCATCACCCATCCGGTAATATTATAGATGGATCTAGGTATAATATGAGAAAATCTCTTAGGTGGGAATCAAATTGAGACATGTTACCAAACTAGCACTTAAATAAAGTGACTCATAGAATCGAATTTTATTTTAACCTTTAGTGATATCTTTCTCATCTTTATGACTATTCAAGGATACCTTTTTCGTATTACCAAGGCTCCAAGCACAATCACAATTAGAGGGAGATTCTATAGTTCATTGAACCTGGACATGTTTCAAAGAGTCAAAATTACGATTCCCAGTGCTCAATTTGTACTCTGAAATGCAAACCCCAAATCCTTTACGCTTTTGTTGAATTTAATTCTTGATACTACTAGGGTTGATTTTTAATTCTTGATTTAATGTCCAATATTTTGATAGATAATTTTCTCAAAAATTGAGGAACTAGCGTAGAACCTGTACTACACCCGGTATTAGTTTAAAAGTATAATATCATCAATACCTTATTAATATAGATTACTACGAATTTGTAAAATATAAGATAAAAAAGTAAATAAATCATAAATATAAAAATAAATTATATTTTGATCAGTAGAATAGATAAAAAAATGTAACTTATCTATATATTAATATTATCATTAGAATCTCTTAATATTTTAAATATATTTATTCTCAAATTTCAGGTTAATTATTGAGCTTAGACTATATATTCCAACTTAATAAAGTGTAATAAAGAAAAAGTTCTTGTAAAAATTAACTATGAAACTTCTAATATCTCTTTTTAGGCACACAATTCAAAATAAAGAAGGAGAAAGCAATATATTTAGTCTACTTAATGTCTATTTTACTATTATGTAATTAATGTATGTTATTCCCATTATTATTAGTAGAGTGACTCATAAAATGAAAAACAAAACGTAGAACAAATAAAGAAAAATAAAATTAGGAGTAAAAAAGCAACATTAAGATGCAAACTGAAAAATTAGTATTGTATCTATATTCAAACTCAGATTTTTCTTAAGAAAAATATTTTGAAACATGATGAAAAATAAAAATATGAAAAATCCAATTAACTAATATAATTGTTTGATAAAAAAATTATCAATATCAACAATTAAGAATAATCCATCTAATTTAACAAAATTATAAATATTGTAAGAATAATAAACATATTGGCTTGTAGTTATAACAATCTGTAATGTACATACAAAAACCTTACATATAATGAACCGCAAAGTAAAATAATAAAATTCCAAAGGAATTAATAAAGAACAATTAATAAATTCTTAGAAAAAGAATAATAGATAAATTAGATATGCCGACAATCCATATCCTAGAAAATTTGAAGAATAAATTTTCATGTAGTGTTAAACAATATAAAAAGAAATGACAGACATATGTAAAGATATGAAGAAAATATATTACAAATGATATTGTGCCCACATTTTAATTTTTTGCATCTTTTAAATTTATGATATGATAAATCATATTTAAAATATTTTTCAAGTTTGAGTTATATAAGTTTTAGTTGAAAGTTTTTACTAATTTCTGATGAAAAATTGCTACGAATGAAATTATGTTCACATTGACTTTTCTAATATTTCTTAAATTGAAACTAATTATATGGTATTACATAATATTTCTATTAAAATTTTCCTTATTTATGTATGTTATTATATAATTATTTGAAATTATTACTTATTTTTTTTACATTCTTGTGTGTGTGTGAGAGAGAGAGAGGGGGGGGGGGGAAGAGTTTATAGAGGATTAAATAATTATTAAATATTAATAGTTTGTGGACTTGAATAATTAGATGAGAAAATAAAGAAATTAACAATTAATGCAAATCAATCAAATAATTCGTTTTAAATAATTAAAATTAATTTAAATTTTAAAAATTAAAAATTTGATCAAAATTATGTATTTTGATCAAATTTTTTTTTTCAAATATATAATAATATATATATAGATATAGATTAATGCAGCACACATTGAAACAAGTGCTCGAACTGTATAAATGCCAGTCAAGTGGCAATATTATTATATAATATTCTGGTTGCTTCCACCTGGGGTGAATAATGTAACGCCATATCATTATGTGTCGGTCCAATCAATTCTCAAACTGATAACAAAACAAAATCATTTTGTGTGCTTTCTTACAAAATGAATTTAGTAGAAGAGGTGACTATTGTGAAGACCTAAAAACATATATAGGAGGAGCCCAATGGTACTGTTTCCATGGCTTATCGACCTTATCGTTTCTGATGTAACCCCACTAGTTTTTAGTTCCCAAAATCTTTGACATACTAATTCTAACTCTTTTTCTTTATAATAAAATTGTTTCATTTACTTTTTTGAATTAAATTATGATATAATAACTTGTTCCTGCGAAGTAATGTGGGTGATTCGACAGTTTTGTTACTTGTAATATTTTTGTTCGAGCTTCAAACGTACAAAACTACACAATATGCAAGACTATATACGAACACACGTTAATACGATCGAAATATTAAAAAAAAGATGTGACAGAATTTGGATTAAGATTAATTACCGCGACAAGGAGGCCGATTTCGACGGAACCAAACAAAACACCAAAGAAGGCACCGACGCAAACCATGAAATCAAGCTTGTCAACCTTATATATGTTATAGGCTGCTTGTAAATCTATGAGTCCAGGCAGAGCTGATAATATGATCGACGCTAGAATGGCCAGTGGTGTGTAATACAGAAGCTTGGTGAAGAAAAGCAGGCATACAAGTACTGTTATTGCCATAACAATGTTCGACACCACCGTTTCGCACCCTGCGCTATAATTCACCGCGGTCCTTGAGAACGAACCTGTACTCATGCAGGAACGTACAAGGATGGAATCAGAAATTTTAATAATTTAGAGGTCTATGGGTAAAGTAATAATGAATATGTAACATTTTTATTGTATTCTTGGGGTGTTCCAAACTAGAATCTTATTTTTTTGGAGCACATTATTTAAAATCTTTTGAATAAATTTTTTAGTGAATAAATTTTTATTTAAAAACAAAAAGAGTGAAGAAATTAATTTTTAATAAGCAAAAACTTAAGCAATGTTAAATATCCACGTCAATTAAATATAATGATATGGTGTAATTTATAATAATTTGGGCAACATTTCCCTAAAGAGCTAGTTTTTTAGGAAGTTAGTGCCTGTTTGGATGGGTTTAAAAAAAGTGCTTCTCCAAATATACTTTTTTACAGTAAAACTTTTTTATTAAACTAAATAGTTTTGTGTTTAGATACAATAATTTAAAGTGTTTTAAAAGTACTTTTATTTAAAGCTATTTTGGGGTACCTTATCAATGAATGGTCTTTTACTAAAATTTTTATTATTATTTTTTTATTGATGATTGTTTTAATAAATTAAATTATTTGAGAAAATATATTCTTGAACTTTGAGATACATAAATTATGAAAAATATTTTATTGAATTTTAAGATATATAAACTATAGAATAGAAAAAAATTACTAAATCTCAATATAGAACGTTTATATATAAATTAATACAGTAAATGGAATTAATTTATAATCAGATATCAGTAAAAGAGTTGATGTATATAGAAAACTATATCTCACCAGTTGCAGCATAGCAAGAAGTTAAAGAGCCAAAAATGTTCATAAATCCCATGGCAACCATCTCTTTGTTCCCATCCAAGTGGTACCCTTTCATGGAAGCAAAAGATCTCCCAACAGCAATGGCCTCCTGCAAATCGCAATTAACATATACACTCATTATTACAATAATAATTATATATTTCCTTGTATCAAGAAAAAAAAAATAAAAAATGATTATATATTTTCAATGCATTACAAATTAAATTAATACAAGTAAAATTATAAATGAGTAAAAAAAAAAAGATAAAAATGAGTAGAAAATTAGACTAACAGTGAGGGCTATTAGTGCGCAAATCAATCCAATTTTTGCTGCCTCTCCAACATGTGGACTGTGAAAATTCAACTGATGAACTGAACTTGGATTGAGGCCTCCTTTGAAGTGCTTCACTATTTTGATGCCATGTTTATCAGCTTTGGTTAAGTACACTATCAAAGTGGATAATATCACTGAGAAAAGTGGAGCCATGGCTGGTAACCAGAACAGTTTCTTGTTTCTTTGGCCCTGCATTAATTATTTTTAATAAAGTTTACTAGCTAGTTAAATTTATTTTTCTAAAAAATACGACGAAATAAAATTAGTAAAATGATTGATATATATACATATACATATATATATATATATCACCCATTACAAGAAACACACTCTTCATCTATGGGAACTGATCCATCACATATTCAGTAAAATTTGTATAAGAAACTATTACAGATTTTGTTTCGTACAAACCTGTTAGTAAAATGTCTTCTCATTTGTTGTTGCTTCAATTTTATTTTAATAAAATCCCATCACAAACCCATTAATATCTTATATGTTTGATGAAGTCTATCGATCTTAAATTTGCATTAGTGAAGAGGGTGTTTTTCTTAATAACCAATTTATCACAGTCTAATTAATTATAATACAAAACCCCTTTCAATATACGTAAGATAATTGTTGGGTTGAAATATTTAAAATTTTTCTCTTGGTTAGTAATTTCTTCTTTAAAATGTGATAAATTTGTGATTATATTAGAGACGAAAAACAAGATTAATCGTAAAATTAATTGACAGTAGTGTACTCACAATAAATCGGGTAACTAGGATGAAGATCAGGAATGAACAGCCAAGAACAGCATTCAATGGATACCACTGTTAACGACCAAAAAATAATATTGTTACATAAAATGGACAAAATAATAAAATAGCTAATTAAACTGAAAACAAAATATAAGTCTTCTTTGAAATTAAGCTTAATTAATTACTTGCTGATGAAGTGCTTTAATAACAGCACCAAGCACAGAGACCACATCAGTTTTAGAGGTAAAATGGCTAAGTCCAAGCAATCCTTTCAACTGTTGGAGGCCAATTACAATGGCTGCGCCTCCCATGAACCCTACTATCGCTGCGTGTGACAGAAAATCGACAAGAAATCCCAATCTGTACACAATAAATCATCAACATAACTGTGTGTGTGTGTGTATATATATATGATTTCATCACTCAACACGAATCCTTAACCCTGGGTGGTATTATTCCGCACTTTGAGATGGTGGGATTTTGTTCTTTGATTAAAAGGCATCTCTTAGAGTGAGGAGGGGTTGAAGTTTATAAGTTTGTCAAATCTCTAAACTCCTTCTGATGTGGGACAAGAATATAGTATCCATCACAACTTTAACAAAATCTGTAAATGAATATATTTTTGTGATGGGCACAAATTCGCTATTATATTATTAATTTTATTTAATTTTAACTTTTAGCTTTAATCAGTTAGTTTTCTGTCAAAAAACGTCACAAACTCCTTTATTTGTGACGGAATTCTGTATGTCGTCATAACATTTTTATTAGTAAAGGAGTTGTTTTGTTGTATTATATAACTCAACAAGAAATCACACACACGCTGAGACAACAATATCTAACCTGAATACACCAAACAGCGCCTGAAAGGCACCGGTGAAGAAGGTGACAGTGAAAACGGTTCGTCGATAGGTGACTGGATCAGCCGACGGGTCGACTACTTTCGAGATCATTGCAGAGAGCAGCAGCGAGACCACAGCCACGGGACCAATGGCAATCTCTCTTGAGCTCCCCATCACAGCATATATTAGCGGGGGAACAACACTTGTGTCTGAACAATAATTACATATACAAGTTCAATAAGATGTTGTAATAAGGAATATATATATATATATATACGTTTCATCAAACGGATTGATTTCCGCTATAAGGTACCCCATTCACTAACAGAAAAATTGTGACAGAGTCTAACTATGATGAATTTAAGATATTTGTGTTCGATTTGTGACAGAAATTTCTACAGTAACATAAATGAATCAACAATCAGCGATTACTATCAAATCTGTCATGAACGAAGTTATGTTTTGCTAGCGTATGTGGGTGCTTTCTTATAGAGTTTAAATTAACTTACACAGGCCATATTGTGGATCCATTTTTGCCAGATTAGCATATCCAATACTCTGTAAGACAAATTAGAATTCCATCAAAAAATTGACAGACAAGAGAGAGAGAGAGAGAGAGAGAGAGACAAAAGCTGAGTTGATAATATGACATGAATGAACCTGAGGAATGCAGAGACTAGCAAGGGTCAATCCAGACAACAAATCATTCTTAAACTTCGTAGCTCTATAATTCTTGCCCCATTTAAGGATTGGAAAGAGGGCTTGCAAGAACTGAAGAGCTCGACTAGGCTGAGGTTGCTTTGTATTTGGTTGAGTTGGCAAAACGGTCTCCTTCAGAGAGGCGAAGAAACAGTGCCAGGGCGGTGGCGGGTCGGGAGAGGTGAGCAGCCACTTAGCCCTCTCGGCCGAGGGGCCGGTGGCAGAGTCGACGACGGCAACGTCCATCTGCTGTAACTCCATTGAAGTGGAGTTTTCAGCAGGCAAGTTGCCCATCTATGGGAGGTTCTTTGAAGTGTTTGGGTGAACTCTCTGTAGGTTGGCAAAGATGCTGGAACCCCTCTTTAAATACAAGCCCCATGACCTGTCTGGTGCCCTTTCAAAGTGCCATCGCACATTTTTTCAGCGTCACACTCAGTGTCGCACATTTTGCCTGATAGAGCTAGTAGGAATAGTTATCTCTTTAAAATATATAATAGTCTCTTTTGTGCACTTTGGTGTTGCACTTTATTTTATTTATTTATTTTTAATTACGGAGCCAACGGATAGAATCCTCTTCTAAAATAACGATTTATTTCATATTTTATAATTTATATTCATGTTATTTATATAAATTTATGTTTTTAATTAAATACATTTGGTTTGACATCTTAATTTACAGTTGCCGAATATTCATACATTGGAATATGAAATGAAATACAGTTTTAAACAAAGAATCTCATGTGCAAAGCTAATGGTCGGGTGTGGTGCTTGAAATCTTCTATTTCAAACCATGGTTCATCTCCATTGTATGTATATATGCCGAGTATAATGATCTCAAATCAATTGTATAATTAAAAATAAGAGATGACATATAGCATAATTTTATATTATAAAATAAGAGATGAAATATCAATTTAAAATAAAATATCTCATTAGTCAGGTGGACAACTATTCCCCTCATGTTTACATGAGTTAATCAAAATTTTTTTAATTCTATACGAGTTTAGCCACAACAATACAAGCCATGGCGAGTAACAACTATGCTATTATTGATGAATAGTTAAAGAAATATGATCAATCACATAGCAAGTCAATATTTTCGGTGTTAGTGACTGGGGGTGAACAAATTTGACTTGAATAAAAATCTTTAAAATCTATATTTTCTATATATTTTTATTAAAATGCAAAATTAATCAAAAGAAAAGAAAGTAAAAGTGATTCCCATAGTATAATTTTTCACTACAAAAATACAACTAATTAGCCCCATAAACAAAAATTGCCACAGAAAAATTTAGTTACGGCTAATCCATGGCAAAGTTCGAGTGAAAATTGCCGCCCTTTTCCTTAAATTTAGCCACAGATTAGTCACGGAAAATTCCGTGGCTATAGTTTTTTTTTAAATGGAAAATTTGGCTAGGTTCCTAACAACAATAACAACAACAATAACAAGAACAACAACAATAATAATAATAATCATAACAATAAATTAAGTTTAGCTACGAAAAATTCATGGCTAATCCGTAGCTATTTCGTAGGTAATCCGTAGTTATGTTTTTCAATTATATTATTTTTGCTCGATTGAATATGTTATTTGAATACGAACGTGTTAATTTATTTATTTTATTATTGTATTGCGTATAACAAATAATAGCCCTAATTCAATTTACTCTTATTACTCCAATATATTTTCTAATTTGATTTATTGAATAATATGATTGTTAAAAACCTAATTGATTAATTCTAATGATCATTGATTGTTTCAATTATTTGACGATACTGTGATTGATGTATTGATTTAAATCACATATTAAATTTGATAATTTGTTTATATATATATATACACACATATATCATTTTATTACAATGTGACAATCAAGTAGTGGTAATATATATAAGTATTGTTCAGTCCACTTGAGCGTCATTAATTATATAGGTTATGTGGTTCTCAAATTAATTGATATATTTGCATAATTTAGATTATATTGAAATTAATAATTCAATAAAGTGCAATGTTATTGATAATTTGTGAAGTTTCAGTATAAAATTTATCCAATTGGGTTGAATAATTGTTGAAAACTTCTATTTTATAACGAAGGCATTGTTGCACAATCAACTATGGATAATTTAACCTAGCCACAGATTTTTCGTGACTAAAGGTATAGCCACGACTAGTCCATGGCTAATCTATGGCCAATAGCCACGGATGGCCCATAGCTATTAGCCCCGGCTTGTTCGTGGCTATTAGCCATAGATATTATGTGCCTAACTTTTTTGAGAAAGCAAACGAATGAATTGACCAAGATGCGACAAACGCTCAATGCCTTATTTTAGAGCGTCCAGAATTTGGCCCAGGGCGGTTTCGTACCTTCACCAAATCCAAATCAACCACATTAGTCATATATACCACCCGTCTGTCAGTTCACTGTATGCGCAACCCACCCCTAGCTAGCAAAAGGGTTCTCATTGGGCGTCATCAAGAGAAAGACGACCTACCTCTAGACAAACTCCATAGCACCACCTTCGGGATGAGGATGATGATGATGACGACGACGACGGTAATGGTGGTGATGATTGTTAGATGTTGACTTATATATTTGTTATGTTGTTACTAACTTTATTGTGGATTATTTGATGTTAAATGATTTGTTTGTAATTGTATTGGCAGTTTAGGGTATTAGACTTGATAGTATTGTAATTTGTTTAGAATGTTGGGTGTTTGGGTGCTAAATACTTATTTGTGTGTATTTTAGATATTTTTGTGATGATGATGGTTGTTTTTGGGTGTTTGGGTATATGTTTGGTTTGGAAGTACTCGTTTTGGAGTATGTATGTTTTGGTTTTGATGTTTTAGAGTGGCAATAAAAACAAAAAGCCAGCAAGCTGTCCGAAAAATAAAAAATGAACCACGGCTAATCCGTGGCTATAATAATTTCATAAAACCAGTAGCCATGGACAATCTGTGGGTAGTAGCTACGATGTAGCCATGGATCAGCTACAGACAGCCCGTGGCTAATTAATAGCCATGGAATATCCGTGGCTACTAGCTACTGACTATTCGTGGCTACATTTTAGTTAAAAATTATTATTATTATTTTTTTTTTTTTAAAAAAAAATTGAATTACGAAAATTTGTGGCTACCAATCGGTGGCTAATCTTTGTAGCTAATCATTAATCATGCCACTTTTAACTACGGATCAAATCCATAGCTAATCACGGTTTTATTTGTAGTGTTTGCCCGTGAGTAGTAACTAGTCAGTCAGTGCACATATGATGATTAACCAAGGTCAGGGTTTTGGTTGTAACAAAATCAGGCCAGGTCTCTTGTCCCTGATTCCTAAGTACACATATTGAACTCCTGATAGGGATTTGCGGCCAAAATTAAGGGGCCGTGAATTTCTTGAATTAAGAAGAACACAAGAAGCTTCTGGTTTTCTATTAGGCAGATGACACTTTGAAATTCAATGCAAGAATTACGTAACGTTAGTATAGAGTACTACAGGACCCAAGGAAATTATATATACTAGTAATACTGGTATATTCAATGTGTGTGCATAAACAAAGAAAATATAATTTAATGATATAATAAAATTTTGGTAATATCTATACCATCAAAATATTTTTAACTATTTTTAGTAGATTTAAGAAATTAGTTATAAGTAAAAATAAAATAATTTATAATAAAAAAGGAAATAAATACAAAGAAAGTAAAAAGAAAATGATATTGAACGGTATTTAAAGATGAAAGAAGATAGAGAGGGGAAAGGGAGGGAGAGAAAAAAAGGAAGAGAAAGTAAAAGGAAAGGATAATTGCTTTTTTTTTTGTCCTCTACATTTAGGCTTCGTTTGGTAGGGTGAAAAATGGGAGGAAGGGGAGGGGAAGGAAGGAAATTGGAAGAAAAATGTATGTTTTCCCTTATTTGGTTGTGGGAGGAAAATGGAACGAAAGAAATTGAGAATAAAAAAATGAGTATGGGGCCCACTGATTTTTTTCCACGCAAAATCGGACGGAAAAGGAGAGGAAAATAATGCAAGGATCCTTATAAAATAATATGTCCAAAATTGCCCATATGTATAACTAGGTGTTTAAATAATATTGCATCTTCTACTAGCATGAATCCTTGCATTTTTTAAATAGTAAATATGACGTGTGTATTTGTATAATACATTAAAAATGTATTTCACATATTTGTTTATTTTATTTTCATTAAATTTTCTACGATATAATTATATTTATAATTATATAAGATTATAGTTGTTATTTGACATAATGTAAACAAATATTTCATTATATTAATTTATATATTTTATTTACATTATACTTATTTAGTTTAATTTGATTAATCTATTTTAATACATAAATTCATAAACATAATTATAATTTATAATGATATAAAGGTATAATTGTCATTTAGTACACTAATCATTTTCTTTCCTTCCACTTTTCCATTCAAGCAAATAAGAGAAAATAAATAGATTTATATTTTCCTTCCATCTATTTTCCTTGCTACCAAACATACATATGAAAAATTAAAATCCACCCATTTTCTTTCCTCTCATTTTCTTTTCTTCCTATTTTCTTTCCTCTGCCAAACGCACTGTTAGGGTGTTCTCGATTTTTCCCTCTTTGTTTCACTTTTATCAATTTTGCCCTCTCCGTTTATAAAGTTTTTCAATTTTGTCCTTTTCGATTATCAATGTTTCGATTGTTATTCGATTTTGGACATAACTTCTCGCTGGTGATGACGTGACGATTTTCTGGCCATTTATGGTGATGACCGAAAAATTCACAATTTGAGGTCAGAAAATCGCCACGTCATCACCGACGAGAAGTTTTGTTCAAAATCGGATAACAATCGAAACATTGATAATCGGAGAGGACAAAATTGAAAAATTTGAAACGAAAAGAGCAAAATCAAAAATAGGCTAAACCTAGAGGACATAGATTGCAATTATTCCTAAAAAGAATGTGGAAAAAGATAAATGAAAAAGAGAGTAAAAAAAAAAAAGAAAAGAAAAGTGAAATACCAAATGAAAAAGAGAGTAAAAAAAAGAAAAGAAACGTGAAATACCAAAATATGCTAGACCAAAGTTAGTTGGGGAAGTCTAAAATTAGGTATTTATGGTAATTGTTTAATATTAGGTATCTTTTTTATTAGAGTTTCTGATACATGCTGGACAAGTTACATTTACCCGAAACATGTTGTTTAGGTAACAAGTGTTTTAATTATATGTATGAGGTGCAATAAGCTGAATTAATCTTATCCATTCATCATTGTAATATTTTATTATTATTATTTTTTTTTATCAAATATCATCTTATTTGACATCGCAAAAAAGTTATTTTACTTTGAATATATTAATGTTAATAATCAATAAATTTGACTTGTACCATAAGAAGTCAAAATTAATAATTATTTTTAAATAAATTAGCTTGATGAAAAATATAGTCATAACATAGAGAACAAAAATATGTTGAGATTTAAAATTTATTATTCTATCAATATAAAGAAAAAGTAGACGTATAGTTACAGTGAAAATGACACATAAATTGATATATCCACCTCTTAGTTATACCTTCAATGTTTCTTATTAATGTAGTCAATTAATTTAATTACATTCAATGACATATTAATTTAATTATGTATAATCATTCTAGTTAATTATAAAGAGTTCTCCCCTTTTATATAATAGTATTATATATATATATATATATATATATATATATATATATATGAGGTATTGTTATTGGCATTCCTAATCTTAATATTGGGGGTCACCCTATATTCTCAATTTCAGTAATGGACCAAAATGCCCCTATTTTTATTTAATGAACATCATTGAATTCGCTTATTTGGAAGATATGTCGTCCTAATCACTATTCAGGATTCAGTCATTTTTTTTTTTGTATATTTAAAATTTAGGTGATTCTTAGTAAAAAATCATAAGAAGAAAATTAATGAAATTTGAGTTTATTAATGTAAAAGAAAATTATGCAGCTTGTTGATTTGATTGAAAGAAACCAGAATTTCATTGATGCCAAAACTTTATTTTTTTTTATTAATGCTTAACTCTTATATTGTAATGTCAAATAATAATAATAATAATAATAATAATAATAATAATAATAATAATAATAATAATAATAATAATAATAATATTACCATTGTTACTGTTTTTATGTTACTATTATATGTTTTTTTTTGGGAATTTGCACTAGATGTGTGAATATAAGTTTCTAAAATAGTGGTAAGTTAATGTTTTAAAAATAAAAGGATATTTTGGTTAATTTATTGATAGAAGAATGAGAATGGTGTTCGAATAATAATTTTTGGAGTGTTAATATCAATTTCCATATAATATATATATATATATATTAATATATATATACACTACTAGAAAAATTGAATTTAGCTACGGAATAGCCATAAAATAGCCATGGATATGAAAAAAAAAATTAGCCACGGGCCGTGGCTAGCCAAGGGCCACGGATTAGCCACGGATTTTTCGTAGCTACTCCATGTGGCTAAAATGTAATATATTTTATTTCATTAATTTTTTTAAAGAAGATTTAGCCACGGCCTACTCGTGCCTAATCCAAGGCTAATATTAGCCACATACCCACAATTAGGCTGTGGCTAATGGCCACGGATTAGGCCGTGGCTAATTTATTTTTTGATTTAGTCATGGCCTGACCGTGGCTAATCCGTGGAAAATTTATGGTTAGCCACGACCTAACCCGTGTCTATTCAATTATGCTATTATTTAATTATTTTATTCGTGCTCGATTTAATATGTTTTTTGAAAAGAAACGTGTTAACCTGTTTTCTTTTCTTTGTTTTTTTTGAAGAGAAAACCATGATTCATTAAATCGTGAAAATAAGGAGGCTTCCACCTCGAGTACATCTTGAAGAAAATGGGAATCCCAGTCACGACGATATCCTCAAAAGTGTTGTATTATATGTAACAAATGATAAGCCCCATTTAATTTCCTATTATTACTCAAATAAATCTTTTAAATTGATATATAATTCAATATTACGATTGTGTGTTGATCAATATTAATTCGAATGACGAATGATTGTTTCAATTATTTGACGATACTATAATGTTCTATTGAGTTAATACACAACTTAACTTTTATAATTATTTCTTTAGATTTAATTTACCATTTTATTATAATATCACATTATGTTGGATTATAATACATATACAAGCATATAAGTATACTCCTAATCAGTCCATTTCAACATTTACGGTCAATTGTTTATATATACGAGTTATAAGTGTATACATATACTCCTAATCAGTCCATTTCAATGTTTACAGTCAATTGTTTATATGTACAAGTTAATTATCTGGTTTTAAAAGTTTATAATTGATCAATTGTTATAACTTATATAATTGTTTTGTCAATAATTTAATAACGTATAATTGTTATTGATAATTTACAATATTTCAGTGTAAAATTATCAGGCTAATAAGGCCACCAATCTATATTAGCCACGGTCTAGTCGTAGCCAGAGTGGTTAACCACGGTTTGGCCATGGCTATTAGCTACGGGCTAGCCGTGGTTAGCTGTGGCTAGTTGTTAGCCAAGGAATAATTTTTTTTTTTGAATCTAATATTGTTTGAGCTCTTGACCTCTTGATTGAAATTAGAGTATCAAACCACTGCACCACTTTAATTTTTTGTTGAAAGATTAGTTTTTGCTATACTTAACTAATATAAATTATGTGAAATTCTAAATATAAATTATCTAAATAATTTTTTGTGATAATTTTTGTTTTTTCTATTAATTTTATAAATATTTTTTATAATTAATAAATTACTTGTTCAATCACTAAATACTTTTCAATAACAAAAAAAGAAAAGCCAAAGATTATTAAAAAATAATAATAATAAAGGATTAGACCATGATATATATAACATGATATGTATATATATATATATTGGATTTTCAAAATATTTGAAGGCTACAACCCGAATAAGATTTCATATTACAGATGGTATTTTATCTTTTATTTCATAATGTATATTTACGCTATAGAACTATGTGTTTAAAATTATTTTCGTAATTAATAGACTTGATTTACAATATTTACAATTGATGTATATTCATGCAATAAAGTAGAAAATGAGACACTTATTTGGAATATAAGATTAAATGTGGCTACAACCCATCCGGTGGTCATGATACTACTTGTCAACATAAATGATTTCATTAAATTATAAAAGTTATCCCACAATATAAAGATAGAGCCATACCTGAATACATTTATGAATAAAAAAAATAAATCGAGTTTGATTTAACTCGTCAAAAATTATTTCTCAACTCAAGATGTTGTATACAAAAATTAATTTAAATAACTAATTTAATAAAATAAACTCAATTGTATTAAAAATTAGTATTAAACAAAAATTTGATTTATGTATTTAAATTGACATAGTATTATTATTCATTTTACTCAATAGAAAAATAAAATTAGTATTTGAAATTGTTGAAATAAATATTTTACGTAAATATATGAAATAAATATTTTACGTAAATATATGAAATAAAAATAGGGATAAATATTTTTTACCCTCCAAACTTTTCGTATTTTTGGATTTTACCATATTAACTTTTTTTTTGGCTGTTTGCCATCTAAACTTTCCATTTTTTTTTTATATATTACCATCTAAGGGCATTTTCTGGTGGAAAATTCCGCTGGAATTCCATCACATGCATGTCACGTGACTTTAAGTAAGGGAAAATGCGTCATTTTACATGGGATAAATACTTTTAAACCTCCAAACTTTTCGCGTTTTGGGATTTTACCATATAAACTTTTTTTGTTTTTTGCTATTTGCCATCTGAACTTTGCGTTTTTTACATATTACTATCTAAGGGCATTCACATGTATGTCATGTAACTTTAAGGGGCGTCGGTTAAGCTTTTTTTTTTTTTTTCTTTTTTTAAAGCAGATTAGCCACAACCAGGATTTTTCAACAATTAGTGGCCAAATTTGGCCGCGAATAGTCCGTGGCTAATGGCCGTGTCTGAAAATTCGTGGCTATTAGGCTGTGGCTAATCCGTGGCTAAGGCCAGACCGCGGCTAAATTAGCCACGCCACTTTTAGCTAAGGATTTTTTCCGTGGCTAATTTTTTTTAGCCATGGATTTTTGATCAAATCCGTGACTAATTCATCTTTTTCTAGTAGTGATATTTATACTAATAATAAAGAGTTTATCTATAATATTAATAAAGAGTTTAGGGGGTCTAATAACCACCTTGGTTTTTTTGGTCTCTTTTGGTGGTTATTAGACTCCTTAAGCTCTTTAATAAAAGTGTATACATATATGTATATATATTCATATCTTTTTTTATCTTTTTTTAATTTTTTATTTCTTGTTTGTTAATCTTATACTTGTATCTTTATTTTATGCTATTTTTTATAACAAATTTAATAAACTACATACATTACAAATAATTAAACAAATATATAATAATATATAAAATTTAATAAATATCTTAATTTTATATTCATAATTTAAATATGTAATTAAATTATATCTTAATTTTTTTATTTTACACACACATCGAGTGTGTCCTACCGACTAGTATATATAATATATCTGTATATATAATATATGGATGTATGATTGCATTATGGCTATGTTTGGATTGTTTTGGCTCCATTTTCAATCGAACAAAAATTGCAATTGAATGAATTTAACCGCCAGTGCAACGATTTTGGATGGAAATTGACACATCATAATCGAAAATTATTTACGTGGTTATCAATTTGGGGATTTTGCAGCCGTGGCCAATGATGTTGATTGTGAAGTGGACATTTGGAACTTGGTGGATTAAAAGAAAAAATACATAAGTTTATGCAAAATGCATTACTTATAATTTTTTTTAAAAATGAAATAATTTTATGAAATTAAAAATAACAAGGGGGGAAAATGAAATTAAAGCTAATGAAAAAAAATAATATGAAAAATTAGTGTATATATAATAAAAAAATATAATACATACATGTAAGAAAATAGATAAAATAAATATGAAAAATATAAAATGTATATTAAAAAGATAAATAAATAATTAACACCCCCCCCCCAAAAAAAAAACAAATAGATAGATTGTCTATGATGTGAGGAACAAATGCTTGGAAAAAAAAATTAAGAAAAGATTGCCGGAAGTAGCGCAGCCGCCACACAACTGTGCAACAATGTTGCATGGTGGTTGCCTTGCCTCCGATAAATTTGTTTAAGAGATTTTATTTACTTTTGTACCCCAGTCATGACCAACCTAGTCATGTATTTGATTTGAGGATACAATCCTATTTTGAGAGTGTAATTTTATGTGTGTGTGTGTTATTTATTTATTTTTTTTTTGTAGAAAACCCGTTGGAGATGCACTCAGAGAAGTAGATTCTCACATTGATCAACTCAGAGAAAAGTATTATCACAAGTAATTTCTGTTGTGTTGTGTGCTACCGTAGGGGCAATAAGAGGTAGCTATTTATAGGCATGGGGAGACACGGAGCATTAAAGCTTGGTGTCAATTTTCTACTAAAACCATTCTGTTGGCAACGGTCCAGATAATGAACCTGGATGTACTAGCGGGTAATAGCAGGTGAAACATGTCTGGGTCAAACCCAGCAGTTTCAACACCACTAATACTAATGTAATGGTTCATTTAAAATTTGAATTTTAAATCCAAATCGTTACGTCAGGACTAAATAAGTCAAAAGGCAAGTTCGAGATCGAGACAATAAGCTTGAGCCTGTGCCCCAGCACCCATGGGCTGTGGTCTGTAGTCAGAGTCGGGTCAGGCAGCGCGCGCGTGTAGGGTTACCCATATGCGGTACTTAGTTGTTTAGTTTACACTATAACAACATTTAACCACATAAACACTAGAATTGTCAAGCCTAAATATTCAATGTAGGATATTTACACTCGGCCTTTTAGCACACGAACAACACTCTTTGGGCTTTATCTATGAATTTTCATTAGAAATAGTTTAATCCTGTTGACCTCTTTGGTACAACTAAGGTATGTTTTGATATTTCCAAGACATTTGATGTATTCTTAATTTTCAAATTCAAAATATTTCCTAACAAAATATTATTTTCTTCTTTTATATTATTACATGTTTGGAAAGAATAAGATTTGATTTATTAATATCTTTCCTTAATACCAAAAAGATATTTGATGTGTTTCTGATTTTTAAATTCAAATAATTTCCTAACAAACATTATTTCCTTCATTTATATCATCACATTTTTGTTTGGAAAGAATAAGATTTGATTAATATATTTCCTTAATATTAATTACCACATGTTCTAAATCTTAATGGAAGACTTAGATGGAAATTTACAGATTGTCTTTCATATTATTATACTCCACATCTTTAGTATTGTGGTAAGTTTGATTAGGAATGATTTGAATGCATTAATTACATCTGGAATTTGTCCTAATTGCAATCTGAAACTTTATTCATTCTGCTGAAATTAAGATCATATCTTTATCATTTTGGTAAGTTTGACTTGAAATGATTTGAATACATTAATCATGTGTGGAACTTGCTTTAATTACAATCTGGAACTTTATTCACTTTGCTGAAATCAAGATCATATCTTTATCATTTTGTGAAGTTTGACTTTGGAATGATTTGAATATATTAATCACGTCTGGAACTTGCCTTAATCACAATCTGGAACTTTTTGTTTCCATCTGGAACTTTATTTATTCTGCTGGAATTAAAATCATAACGATTCCTTCCACTTTTAACATCAGTACAGCCATTTGAAATTGATTTGTTATGCTAGAATCAAGGCCACAAACGGCTCCTTCCTTTTTCTCATCAATATAGCCGTTGGAACTGTCATTATTTAAAGGGGAACTCTCATCCCCTTGTAGAGTGTGATTGTGTGAGAGTCTTATAGTTGAAACGAGAATATTGAGTTCAATATCTAGATTCTTAACATCATATAATTCTTGTTTGCTTGTGTTTTCTTTTCTCGAGGGACTTTTGAGGTGAAGAGTGAGATTCCAAGCACAAGAATTCCTTGAGAGTGAGTTGAGTTGTAAAGTGTTGCTGGATCGTGGAGTTGCTGTTGCACTGGTAGTTCCAGCTAGGTGTTTAGTGGACGTTTAAGCGTGCTACACCGAGGTCTTGGCAAAAGTGTTCAACCGCGAACTAACCGCCAGAACCAACCACACTATCTCGTTTCAGGGGCCGGTTAAATTGTTTATTATTTATCTTTTTATCAAGAGTTTTTAACTCTTGATTGATAGTTACCTGTTACATTGGAACTTATATTGTAACTGTACTAATACTGTTTGTTGTTAACAGGTTACCCTAAGTGAAAACTTAGGAACTGGACGTAGCCCAATTGGGTGAACCAGGATAAATCTCTGTGTCGTTTATTGCTTTGCATATTTTATATTATTACTTGCTCTGGTACTATCACTGGTACTTACAGAACCAATAACTTACTTGCTCTGGTATTATCGTTAGTACTACCAGACAGTAACTATCCTTTTAAGCAAGGCATTGATATTTAAAACCTTAAACTTTCCGCTGCGTTTTACAAAAATCTTAAAAAAGGTTTTAAGGCCTAATTCAACCCCCCCTTCTTAGGCACATCCCATCTATCAAATCCTAGATTAGTCCTTACGAATGTCAACATTAACAAGCTAATTTCTAACAATCCCCCAAATCCATAGCATAAAGTCCTGTCTGCATACTCGTAACATGCTTTCAATAATAGTACCTTCTGATTTGAACCACTATCTAGTTATCCAATTAATGTCATCACAAGAACAAATGGACATATGCCTTGAATTTGGACCTTGGTTGTGACAACGTTTATTGGAAACAACACATCACACTGAGCTTATCTTCAGGGGTAACAAGTTAATGACCATATATCTTGATCTTGTTTTATGAATATTTTTCAAGGAATAACCCAAGTCCTCTAATTGCGGCCACATGATAATATTCATTAGTTGGGCATATCCAAAGATGTAATGCTAACATATCATCTAGAAGGCCTTGATCCAATTCAGAGTAGAGCTCTTACTATATTGGCAGTTTTATAGCACCTGCCAAGAATACCAGAGGATAGGCTTCAGGTACATAGTACTAGTCAAAATTTAGGTGCTAATACATACACCCAACAACTTGTTTATACCACATTGAACCTTTCTTATAAGATCTCCACTCAGTAGGTTGGGTTGCTATTGTCGATGTAAACTCAATGGGTTACAAGTCTTATTCTCAACCTAAATTTTTGGAATGAGTTGAACTCAAGTTCTTTCAATAAAGAATCAGCCACATTATCTTTGGTACCAACAAAACTAATGGCCACAATTCTTTCTGACACTAACTCCCTTATAGACTTTAGTCTAACTTGGATGTGTTTTTTTGTCTTTTGATTATACTTGGAAGTACGTATTTTTGAGATCGTAGTTTGACTATCACAATGCAAGGCATTGGCAGGGACAAGTTTGCCCATCATGGATAATCCACACATTAACCCATGCAGCCATTCAACCTCGATTCCAGTAGTATCCAAAGCACACAACTTAGCCTCAAAGGTAGACCGAGTTATTATAGTCAGTTTTGCAGACTTTCAAGAGACTATGCCTCCAACCAATGTCGATACACACCCTCTACATCTATTAATCCCAGAGTTTTAGACAATCCAGCTCAATCACATCAATAAATCCCTCAAGTACTTTCAAGAATTTACCATAATGCAGCCCAAGGGAACTTGCACCTTTAAGATACCTCAGTACCCTATCCAAAGCATCCCAGTGAGTACGATCAAGACAACTTGTATATCTAGCCAACTTAGAGATTGCAAATGAAATATCTAGTCTCGTACCATTAGATAAATATTGCAAGTTTTCAATCACCTTAGAATACCTCAATTGAGACACTGGTGTACCAGACTTATTCTTGAAAAGAGTCACAGAATGATCATATGGTGTTTTCAGGATTCTACCATTAGTATAACCAAAATTTTCAATTATTTTTTCCACATAATGAGATTGAGAAATTGTTATACCCTCAGTTGGCCGAATCAACTTGAGTCCTAGAATCACACTAGCTTCATCCATATCCTTCATTTCAAACTTACTTTTCAAGAAACTTTTTATCTCATTGATAATCTTGAGATTTGAACTAATTAACAATATATCATCCACATATAGGCATAACACACACTACAAAGAAAAACATTTTTAGTAACAAAGTAGTTGTAACAAATGTATATTTTGTCACTAAAATTACGTTTTTAGTGACAAAATATAATTTCATTATTAAAATGCTACTTTTTAGTGATGATAAAGATAACTTGTTACGAAAAGCAGTAGTTTGTTATCAAAAACTCAAACTTTAGTGACAACAAGAGATTATTGTTACGGAAAACAAAGTATTGTTACCAAAAAATAACTTTTTAGTAACAAATGGTTAGAATAGTTTTTGTTTGTGACAACTTTGAAATTTATTATGAAATTTTAGACATGATTTATAACACATACTCTTTTATAGAGCATTAATATTTTTTAATAATCGCTTTGTGTCTTTGACATCAATGGACTATTGAAACCTGTTTGGATGGGCTTTTTCAGAGAAGAAACATTTTTTTTTAAAAATAGCACTTTAGAGGAAAAAATTGTGTTTGGATGGGCGTTACAATTTTGTTTGTAATTTTTGACTTTTAGCCATGTATTTCTATAATGGCTAAACAAAAAAAATAAAAAAATTAGTAAGATTAATAAAATTTGTCACATAATTTAATATATATATATATATATATATAAAGAGAGCCACACATAATGTTAATTATAATTAAATACCGGACAGGTAAAATATTCGGCATTCAACACGTACGTATCTATTAAAAATATTTTTCAAAAGTTATAGTGCAAAAATTAGGTCAGTATTATGCAAACGGCTATTATATGATTTATTAAAAGTATGAGCACAATACGGATGTGAAAATATATTCGAGAGTAAAAATATGACTTATTTTAATATTAATTTCACAAGAATTATGTTTTTTTTGTGTAATATATATAATGAAAAAAGATTATTTAAAACTATGGATTAAATTATTTAATTTTTAATTATCATATAAATTATATATAATTATTTATTTAATATTAATATTTTTATGAAGTATTGTAAATTTGTTAATTTTATGATATTCAATTTATAATTTTCGTAAGTTTTGATATATTATACCAATAAATATTTTTATATATTATACATTTTGAAATGCATTTAATAATTTTTCATAAAATGAAAGTATTATTTTATCTAGTATGATACAAAATATGGTATATTAAACATTATTATATTAAAAGTTACAAATATTATTCATCAAGTTCAGAATTTGTATGAAATAAAAATATTTTTTAATTATTCATACGTACGAGCACTTTATAGGGTATAGTACGTGTTTTAACTAATAGAGCTTTAATAATTTTCTGAATTTATCTAATTAATACAAAATTAATTAATTAATTAATGGAGATACAATAACTATAACAAAACAACAACTTTGCCAACAACATAGCAGCCATTCGCCAAATCTTGCTCGAGGTCGAGCGTTTGACTCTCTCCAGCGACAAATCAAAATAATCAAACTGGGTTGGTGCACAAGTCAAGCTGGCTCTGTTGGGTCGGCGCATGGGTCAACATTTTTAACATATAGTGATGACTTTTTGTGACGAAATTATTTGTCACAAAAAAGACTTCTTGTGACGAAAAAATAATTCGTTACAAAAACATTTGTTTTTGTAACGAAAACTAAAAAATTGTTACAAGAACTTTTAGCGTCGGGCTTTATGGGATGAATTTTGGTAACAAAAATATTCGTTACCAAAAGTTATAGTAACAAAAATTAGATTTCTAGTAACGAAATCTGTCGTTACAAAAGGTCATTTTTGTTGTAGTGACGATACCTGAATCACTTTTCACTTTACAGTAAACATATTTATCATTATCATTTACAACAAAG
Organism: Petrea volubilis; assembly: GCA_026212405.1. Taxonomy (NCBI): domain Eukaryota; kingdom Viridiplantae; phylum Streptophyta; class Magnoliopsida; order Lamiales; family Verbenaceae; genus Petrea; species Petrea volubilis. The sequence continues at coordinate 18,822,827 of CM047884.1, forward strand.
CCAAAGTTTAATATTGTTTTATCAAGCTTTTTATGCCACTATTTAGGCGCTTGTTTCAACCCATAAAGGGATTTGACAAGCTTACAAACTCTGTTTTCATTACTCACTACTACAAATCTCTTTGGCGGTTTCATATATATTTCTTCCTCTAGATCACCATAGAAAAACACATTTTTCACATCCATATGATGGATAGGAAAGTTATTTATAGAAGCCAGTGCAATCAACACTCGGGTTGTAGTTAATCCATCAACAAGAGGATACGTATCAAAGTTGTCAATCCCCTCTTTTGCCTAAATTCTTTGCCAACCAATCTAGCCTTATACTTATCAATAGTACTGTCATCTTTAAGTTTCTTCTTAAAGGCTCATTTGTATTCAATTGTAGTACATTCCGGAGGTAAATCGACTAGTTCCCATTCCGGAGTTAATTTCGCTTTTGATAGCAACTTTTCAATGCTTAGCCTCAGATGAAGCCATAGCATTTTTGAAAGTTACAGGATCATCCTCAATGTTGTAGGTGAAAAGGTCACTTCAAAAATCTTTAAAGATTCTAGCTCACTGATAAGTCTGTAATTCTACTTGATTTTTATGTTTATTTTGTCGAACTTATCATGTATTTTTCTCTATTGGGGAAATAGCATTTTTGGTCCCATAATTTAAGGTGATTTACACTTTTAGTCCCATTATTATCATGATAGCACTTTTAGTCCCGCTGAATACTATTTCGTGGCGAAAACAGTCCCACCGTTAATTTTTGGACAGAAGGCGCACGTGAAAGGCACGTGCGCCGTTAGTCAACCAATTTTAGGTGGAAAAAAAGCATTTTTGGTCCCATAATTTAAGACTTTTTTCACTTTTAGTCCCATTATTATCATTATAGCATTTTCAGTCCCATTGGATACTATTTTGTGGCAAAAATGGTACCACCGTTAGTTTTTGGACGAAAGACACACGTGAAAGGCATATGTGCCATCAAAAGAACATAGTCTCACTACTGCTAGTTGAAACTACGAGAGTTTTGTTGATATTCGGTACATTAGTGCTGGTAAGATCGCAATTGCGGGGGCAATCGGCCTGATTGCGGGGGCATTAGTGTTGGTATTCGGTACATTAGTGCATTAGTTTTGGTATGCACACAAAGCTCTTTCTGAACCCAACTGCGGGGGCAATGGGCCTGCATAGTTGGGCCTCATTTTTTGATCGAAAAATGGCCATTTCGGGCTTGTTTCGGCAACTTTTTTCAGTCATTCTGCACTGGGCCCTACCATTGTCATCGTCGCATTCTAGCCTCAATCGAGAAGGCTACTCGACCCGGATGAGCGATCTATGTGCGTAAGCTCTGTTGCCCCTCGTGGCCAGCCTTCGTTTTACTTTTTCCTCTTTTATTTTATTTTCTCATTATTTTTACTATTATTTTGGCGATTATAATAACAGTAACATTCCATATTTATCTGTCCCAATCTTGATGATAAATCATGAGGGAGGATGAACAAATAAAAAATTCATATAAAGAGAATCGAGAAGTTAGGCGTCAAAAAAGGAAAAAAAAAACGTAGGGGGGAGAATTACAACATGAGGACTTCTCAAAGGGTCACCCATCCTAGTACTACTCTCGTCCAAGCATGCTTAACCTTGAATTTTTGATAGGATCTAGTGCATTAGTGGTGGTATGATTGCAACTGCTAGTTAGCGCATGGATATTCCTCTTATGCGGGATGCGGAAGGTGGTGGCGCAACTTCAAATAGTCATATCTATCGACCCAAGCGTTGTCTCGTGGTCCACAAAACCGTTGGGTCTCATTTTTTGATCGAAAAATTATCGTTTTAGGCTCGTTCCAGTCATTTCTTTCATTCGTTCTGTACCAAGCCCGTTATTGCTTCCGCCGAGTTCCCGCCTCAATCGAGGCAATAAAAAAGGATTTCTTGGCTAGACGTAGGCCAATTATGGGGGTAGATGGTTGTCACTTAAAGGGGTCCCATGGTCATATGCAGACCAGCACTAATGCACTAATGAACCAAATACCAACACTAATGCCCCCGCAGTTGGGCCCGTTGCCCCGACAGTCGGGCTCAGAAAGAGCTCGTTGCCCCTGTAGTTGCGATCTTACCAGCACTAATGTACCGAATCTCATCAAAACTCTCGTAGTTTCAACTAGCAGTAGTGAGACTATGTTCTTTTGATGGCACATATGCCTTTCACGTGCGTCTTTCGTCCAAAAACTAACGGTGGTACCATTTTTGCCACCAAATAGTATCCAATGGGACTGAAAATGCTATCATGATAATAATAGGACTAAAAGTGAAAAAAGTCTTAAATTATGGGACCAAAAATGCTTTTTTTTCCACCTAAAATTGGTTGATTAACGGCGCACGTGCGTTTCACGTGCGCCTTCCGTCCAAAAATTAACGGTGGGATTGTTTTCGCCACGAAATAGTATTCAACGGGACTAAAAGTGCTATCATAATAATAATGGGACTTAAAGTGTAAAACGCCTTAAATTATGGGACCAAAAATGCTATTTCCCCTTCTCTATTTGAACTTTATTATGTCTAAATTTGAGTTAAATCATTGTTTTGTAAGTAAGATGGGAAAAGTACCATCAAGGACACGAAAAGTGGAAGTCAAGAGTTGGATACTTACATATGATATTTTGGGTATCAACCCAATTCAAGCCATTTAGAAAAAAAACAAGTCTGTACGAATTAGTAAATACACAAAATATTTCAAGTATGTACCCAGTTTCAGTTATTGGGGAGTTAAACGAATTTATAAGTTTGGGTATGTACCCAAAATATTTTGGGTATGTACCCAAAGTACGCGACAACAATTAACAGCTTTTCATGTTCGATTAGGACTCTTTTTAGAAGGTGGCGCTATGGTTTTTCTGCCCCTTTTTAAGTCTAGATACAGTCCCACTTCTGAGATTCACATTTTTCAGCTAGGGTTTAGGGTTTAGAACAATTCTCTTTCATATTCTTCATCTTTTGTGGATTTTTGGGGAATGGAAGAAGGAAAGAACCAATGGGCGAATGAAGAACAACCGAACGAGGGAAGTTTACATCTGAACTTTCCAACAAATAAGTTTATTTCTTCTCCTTTTATGGATTCTTTTCAGATTTTGTTCTTGTTTTTAGTTTCATTATGAACTGATTCAATTTTTTAAGTGTAAGGATGATGTAGTTCACCTTTTTCGCTACTCTATGGAAATCCCATGATTTGGATCTATTTTCATATGTTTTTGTGTGATTCTCGTTTAATGCTTTAATGTTTGGTTAGAGTTTGATCACGCCTAATTCATGAATTGAGGATTGTTGATGAGGTCGAGAGACGATTCACGATTGTAGCTCTAATGAGACGAGATTAATTGGTGTTAAAGTTGCATGAGAATGAATTTAACATTGATTGATCCTTAATGCAGTGATTAAAATTTATACAAATATTTTCTAAAGCTTGGATTAATTTAATGAGAATTGGTTAGTCTTAGACTTAGAAGGAATTGTATGAGTTATTTCCACCATGCTCGAGAGAAATTGTGGATAGTTTCGCTCCTGGTTTCACACAATCACGAAAACCATTCAACTTAGGGATTGGATTGGAATAGGAAATTAGGTGAATGAAACCACCTTGCACTTACATTTCTCGCATTGGTTATTTGTTATTATTGTTAATCGTGAGTTGTTTTTAATTAGAAATTAGGTTTTATTTAGAAAAACAAAATTACTACTCAATTTGATCAATTTAGCTAAACAACACGAGTCACTTTCACAGGGCCAAATCACAATCCCTGTGGGATTCGCTACTCTGCTCACTTTGTATTAATTGTACAACTTGCGTGCACTTGCATAGGCCCAACACTCACTTACTTTGGTACAATTCAATAGCTTCATCAAAAGCGGATTTGGAACTACTTGGATTTAGCCTTCCCCCTCCCCCCCCCACCCCCCTCTCCCTAATTTGTCATTCTTTCCACATGTTCAGGAATTGAACCAGATGTAAGAGGTAGAATCTAAAGTCAAAATATTTTCAAGTATTCCTTCTTTTAGAGGAAATACATTTTCAAAGAATGTATCATCACAAAATTCAACTATTATGTTAACCTCTACACCAGGGCTGGGTTTCAGACTTAACTAAAAATCTTATGGCATAGCTTGTTTCCACATAACCCAGAAAGATTACATTAACAATTTTGGGACCAAACTTCTTCTATTTGTGCTTAGGGACTAGAACTTTGCAAGGCATCCCCACACTCAAAAATAATTTAAACTTGGTTTTCTGTCTTTCTAGAATTCAAAAGGAGTGTGTTCTTTGTGTTTCAGAGGGACTCTTTTCAGAATATGGTAAAATGTATTCAAAGCCTCTCCCTACATGTATTTAGGCAATCCAAAATTCAAAAACAGACTATTAATCATGTCTTTAGAGGTTCTATTTTTTCATTCTGCTACCCCAATAGAGGAAGGTGAATATGAAAGAGTCTTTTCATGAATAATTCCAAAATTTTGGCAATATTCAACAAACGAGCTTGACTCATATTCATGACCTCTATCTGGTTATACGCTTTTAAGTTTCCTAACAGTTTGATTTTCAACTTCATTCTTAAAAATGATAAATTTTTCAAGTGATCCATATTTATGTTTCATTAAATAAACATAACAATACCTATTGCAATCATATATAAAGGTGATAATTATTGATTTTGGTCTCGTGCTAAGACCCCATTGAACTTACAAATATTTGTGTGTACTAAATCAAGTATCTCAATATCCCTTTCAACTAATTGATAGGGTTTTCTTAGCTGTTTAGCTTCTATAAATACTTATCATTTGTGATTTTGTTCAATGTCATGTGTTGGAATCAAATTTAAATTCATCATTCTTTTAATAGAACCAAAATTTAAATGACCCAAACGATAATGGCATTTAGTGAAATTTTCTATATTATTAACAACAATAGAGTCATAAGATTTTGTACTACTGGAACTAGAAATACCAATATAATCAATCTGTACTTTAAATAAACCTTCAAACAAATTGCTTTTGCCAACAAAAATTATGTTACGTAAAATTACAACACTATTTAGCTTAAAAGACAACTCATACCCTACATTGACTAAAATTGAACCCCTAATTATGTTCCATCTAACAGTAGGGACATGATGCACAGCGTTGTAAAGATAGTGTGCTCCCTAAAAGAAACCTTAGGTCCACACGTCCTATCCCAAGTACTGTTGTTTGCACTTGCGTATCCCATCCTCATGGATTGTCTATCAATGGGCTGGTATGACACAAACAGAGATTTATCAGTACAAACGTATACATTTGCTCCAATGTTAATAAGTCAATCAAACAGTTCATAAATAGTCAAAAGCTCAGGGTTTCAAAGAAACATACCAATTCAACTTGTCCATGAGAACTAGTAGCACTAGCCTCAACCATGTTGACTACTGGTCCTAAGAATTTTGGTTTGGTTTTTCGTTTTTCTGCCTTAGAGGGATAATCCCAGGAATAGTGACCAACCTGCACATAAGTCTAGCATGGTTTGTTTGCTTTTGGCTTTTTAGCTTTACCTTTGCCTTTATCAATGGTTTTAGAGATTGGAATGACATTTTTCAACTTGTTATTTTTCTTTCCAACAGTTAACACATTTACTTTTGACTGATATTCAACTGGGACTACATAAGTCTGATACCTACGTTCCTCTTCTATACTGATGTTAATCATTAAATCATTGATGGATAAATTTCCTTTTTGATGTTTTAATTTCATTTCAAAATTTTCCAAGAATGGGAAACTTTTCTATAATTGCCATCACCATGAACTTTTGTAGAAGTTTCATTTCAGTATTAGCAAGTGAATGCTCCAAATTTATTAGATCATGAGTTTGTTCAAATACCGATCTACCCTCTACCATTTGATATTTTAGGAATTTAAAAGCAAAATACTTTTCGAGTCTTTGCTCTTCCGTATTATATTTCTTATCTATTGCTTTCCAAAGAGACTTCGTATTATAGGAGTTTGAGCAATAGACATCGACGAAAACATTGGACAATTCTGACAAAATGATTCCTCTGTCGATTTGATCTCGCTCTTCCCACAAGGCAATTTCAGCTGTTTTCGGGTCCGTATCAGTAGTTACTAGTTATCATACCAAATAACAAACATGAGCCCCTTCATTGTAAACCAAATCTTCATTCGTTGTTGCCAACATTTAAAAAATTGGCCAGAAAATGGTTCAGCCAGCCACTCATTTCAATTTTTGAGGAACCGAATAAACCAACAGTTGAAGTTGAATCCATTATAAATATATGGGATAAATTTTTTTTACCATCCAAACTTTTCGTGTTTTTGGACTTTACCATATGAACTTTTTTTTTTTACCGTTTGCCATCTAAATTTTGCGTTTTTTTATATATTACCATCTAAGGGCATTTTTCGGTGGAATATTCCACCGGAATTCCATCACATGCATGCCACGTGACTTTAAGTAAGGGCAAATACGTCATTTTACATAGGATAAATACTTTTAACCCTCCAAACTTTTTGCGTTTTGGGACTTTACCATATAAATTTTTTTATTTTTGGTCATTTGCTATTTGAACCTTGCGTTTTTTACATATTACCATTTAAAGACATTCACATGTATGTCATGTGACTTTAACCAGTTGAAATGATGCATTTGTCCTTAGTTCCACCGAAAAATGTAATGTGTAAAAAAACACAAAGTTAAGATGGCAAACGTTAAAAAAAAAGTTCATATGGTAAAGTCCAAAAACACGAAAAGTTTGGAGGTAAAAAATATTTATCCCTAAATATATTAAACAAATAAACCCAAATATTTCTTTAAGATTGTTGGAAAAACAATGGCTTTGAACATCAACAAAATAAGATATTCACATGGGTTGTTTATTCTAAAAATATAAATACAAGTGCAACAACAATTTACAATAAAACACAATAGTCAAAAGCAATCAAACAATGCCAAATACAAATAAAATAACAAGAAATTTAAACTATCGGTATTTTTAATTGTATTACAACGACTGAATCACCGAGATGAACTAGTTAGCCTTAAAGAAATATTCGTCCCACTAATTGGTGTGATAGGCCAACTATACTTCTTCTAGGTTAAGACAGTCCAAAGATTTGTTCCAAGCCGTACTACTACTTTAAACATCACTTCGAAAAGCTAATCAACTCAATTTATTGTATACAAGCAGAAGCACACCAAATACGAAGATACACCATCGATATTTCAATCTCACTCGACCAGAGGTGTACTGAGAGAAGTAGATTCTCACACTAATCAACTTAGAGAAAAGTATTATCATAAGTATTTTTTGTTGTGTTGCGTGTTTTTTGCTAGGGAATAGGAGGCAATTACTTATAGGCACAGGGAGACACTGAAGCATTAAAGCTTGGTGTTAATTTCCACCTGAAACCATTCTGCGGGCAACGGTCCAGATAATGAACCTGGATGCACCAGGGAGTAACAATAGGTGAAAAGTGTATGGGTCAACCTAGCAGTTTCAATACCAGTAATATTGTTGTACCGGTTGATTTAAAATTTAAATTTTAAATTCAAACCAAATACGAAGATACACAATCGATATTTCAATCTCACTTGACCAGAGGTGTACTGAGAGAAGTAGATTCTCACACTAATCAACTTAGAGAAAAGTATTATCATAAGTATTTTTTGTTGTGTTGTGTGTTTTTTTTTGCTGGGGAATAGGTGGCAGTTACTTATAGGCACAGGGAGACACGAAGCATTAAAGCTTGGTGTTAACTTCCTCCTAAAACCATTCTCCGGGCAATAGTCTAGATAATGAACCTGGATGCACCGGCGGGTAACAACACGTGAAAAGTGTATGGGTCAAACCGAGCAGTTTCAACACCAATAATGTTGTTGTACCGGTTGATGTAAAATTTAAATTTTAAATTCAAACCGTTACGTCACGACTAAATGAGTCAAAAGGTAAGTTCGAGACCAAGGCAATTCGCCCAAACACATGAGCCTAAGCCCGTGCCTCGGGACCTATGGACCGTGGTTCGTGGTCGTGCTTGGAGCCAGAGCAGGGATTGGGTCAGATAAGATTGGGCGGTGTGCACAGTGTAGGGTTACCCATATGCGATACTTAGTTGTTTAGTTTACATTACAACGATACTTAACGACATAAATACTAGAGTTTTCAAGGCTAAATATCCAAATAATAAGCCCATTTCTAACAAAATGAAATGTTTTTCCAAAAAGTTGCAACTTTCCACAAAAAAAAAAAAATGTAGCACACACAAAAAAAAAAATTACTATTAAATGAAAGGATATAACATGTGATCATGAAGAGTCACACCACTTCGAGTAAAGGTTATAACTTTTAAAGAATCACACCAATTCATCATTAATCTAAAATATTTAATTTTATTCATATATTTCCAACAATCACCACTCTTTGAGCATTGAGAGCAAAACTGGCCAAGACATAACCACCCCGACTGATGGCACTTATGGGGCTCAACTATCTTATGCTGACCATCAATCATAAACAATGTTTTGTGTTGTCAAATATATATATATATATATATATAAATACTCTGTGCCATCTATTATTATTTTTAACCTAGTAATAAATGGTTGATCCTAACAAAAATATATCAATATTCCAAGTCCAAACACTCCTATGACCTAACAAATGGAAAAAGATTAGACTTGAAGCCATCATTCTACTCTAGAAATGCTCGATTCTTTTTCCCACTTCACAGTTGAAGTGACTTAGCTGCTACTAATTAGGTCCATGCCACAAACTCATCACTTTTTTGAAAATGCTTTCACAATCCAAATTCGTCAATTACACTGAATACTGACGCTAACCCGTCTAGATTCAACTAGTTTTATTATTTAATTGGTTTATTTACAAAAAAGATTGTCTTTTTGTCTAATAGTCACACAATGAGGTGCACTATCCACGAAGGTGAGTGGCTTCATACATACTTCTTAACACAACACATGCATTCAGATTACTGGCTCAGATCATTATTATGAATTTCGGATTTACTTTGTTATGATATTCGAGGTTAAAAATTTTGCTATTTTTGGATTATAATATCAAATGAATTCAAATCCAATTATAACTATTTGTAATTTACAATAAGTGGACACTATATTTTTGGTTCATATTTGAAAGAGCGAAGGAGCTCGATCAGTCTTATATGTTTTAATTCTTCTCTAATTTTGGAAGGCACCTTTTAATAAAAGATAATCATCCAACCGGCTTTAAACGTGTGGAGCTGATGATAATATTTCATAGGGTCAAATTTTCATGTCTTGTGACAATTTGGACATCATTAGATGGCATCGTATGTGGAAACAATATCCAGATGCCTCTTCCTAAGCCCCTTGATTGAGATATAAGAGATATGATTACACCATATTCTTATCTTACATCAAAAATGAATTTGAGAGCTATCAACATTAGTAGTTTGGTACTTAAGTTCCATTACTTTCATTTTGAATATCCAAGTATGAACCAATTGAGAACATAGACCTTACCAATTTTTGGAGGTATCATGCATCAACCCTGTAATGTCTGATCTGATTTGTGTTAGGCTTAATTTACTATTGTGTTGCAGTAATCAAATTGGGCTTAGCCCCAATGCGTTTTGGCCCTTGATTGCTAAATTTTCTTAATTGAGGAAGTGACCTGACCTTTTCCTCCAAAACAAAATAAACAAAAGAAAAGAAGAAGAAGTAGTTTAGGGGCTTTATCAGCCTTTTCACATGTTAATGAAACAATTCCTCAAAAGGTCAGACATCTACATTTGACTACACTTGTGAGCATCATTAAGATCCAATCTAAATTAGTAATATTTTTTAATAAAATTAATAATATTTTATATAATTTATATTTTTTTATAAAGCACTAGAACATTTTACTATGGGATTTGGTATTTACGTTCTCTCTCTCTTCTCTCTCATCCAACTATTTGCGATTTTTTTCTTTCTCTTCTCTGTTTCCAATTCAACCGAGTTCTATATATTCTCTTTCCTATTTATTTTTTTATAATTATCATGATAAAAAAATTATTTTATATATAATCAATTTAAATGTATAATTAAATTTTAGTTTATTTTTATTTTGCACACGCATATCTTTAATATTAATAAAGTCTTTTAAATTTTACCATATGTGGTATTTTAATTAATAGCATCAACTTTTATTCTTCGAGATACTTTATCTAATACAATAAGATATTTTTCTAGAATATCCCAACATATTTTAACCACTTGTTTATTCGATTTTAACATAAATGTGAGATTTTTTAATGACAATTTGATTTTGGGTTGATTTTAGTTATTACCGATTGTTATCAAGATCCAATCTTTTATCGAATTTTGAAATTCCGTTAAAATTCGAAATTATTTTTAATAGACTCACATCCTGTTAGATTTCGAATCAAATTCAATTATCAATATCCAAGTGTCTTTGTTTGATCCAAATTCAAGAATGATAAAGTTGGAATATTTGACTCAAATAGAATACATGTCCAAAAACGATGGCCCTCAAACCTCGGGTGGGCCAAATTACACTATAAAAACAAACAGTTTCGCCGTTGACATAAGACCCGCAAACAAACAGAGGTATCCAAACAAAGCATACGAGGTCGTTTTTCCCCATTTTCCTCGAACTTTTGACAGGTACACGGAGTGGGGTCTTTGTACCACAATCATCTTCTTGAAAATTTGCCAAAAAAACAAAAAAAAAAAAAAGGTTCCGTTCCATGGACTTTTTGCCGAACCAGTTTAAAGATTATTATTATTATTATTATTATTATTATTATTATTATTATTATTATTATTATTCAAACTGGGCATTGTCAGTTTGCATTGAAGAACTGAAAAGCATCTTTCTTTAATTTTTCTTTTCCTCACTAATTTTTGCTAATTATTATGGCCCAGAAAATTTTATTACTTGGAACGGTCAAACACGGAGAGAGAGAGAAATTGGCAATGCGAAACCTGAGGATCAATGAACCTGGACAGGTTTTCTGAGGCATTAAGCTTAGTTATTGTTGAGGCATTGTAGATTTGAATAGCCATCCTTTGCTGGATTTTCCTTTTTTTCTTGGCTTTGATTGATCAACTTATTCCACACCACCACCATTGGGTTTTAAAGAAGCAAAAGGGGTGAGTTGGGTACTATTATATATATCTCTGTGCGTCTCTTGGGGATTTAAATATTAGAGAAAATAAGGTAATAGTATTCGAATATTTAACAGTGTGCTTTTTGCCTCTGTGTGTGTGTGTGTGTGGGTGCATAGTGGGATGTGGGGCATATCTTTTAGTAGGTGCACTATCAATGGCGTTTGGGGACTGAGGGGAGATATGGCACTTTATTGAGTTTGGATGTTTATTCTCTTGGAAAAGGCTTTGAGATGTTGCATCCAAACATCTTACAAGTTTTGTAGCCATTTGATTGAACAGTAACTTCAACCACTTGGAAATCGTTGATTTTCAGATGTATGTTTGAACAAAGTATATGATGAATGGTTCTCATCAAAGTGGTCCATGTATAATAGATAAGGACAGAGTCCAGAAATTTTTATTTAGGGAGGCACTAAATATTTACAAAATATAAAAGATACTTCTATCATTTCAGCCGAGGTGGGAAATTTAGAAATTTTGAATTTTAGTCAAAACTACATATAAAATATCGTTAGATATATACTTTTCGAGGGTTTTCAGTGTTAAGCTTCCTGCATTTTTATTTTTGTCAATTTGATCTGTTTTTACTTGTTTGCTGAACTTAGAAAACTACTCGACAAAACGGAATATTTGATGTATGGATTGATATAGACAAGTTACATTCAATATGCTGTGTATATGGCTTCTTCTTTTGCTATTTTAACACATATTTTTCTCCTCATTTTGGCTTGATAGGATTAAGAATTGGGCTTCTGTTTCAAGTTATTGCATATCGATATATTTTGATTTGGCCATCTGGTCTTTGTGGATTAGTGATCCCAATGTGACTCTTTTCGATTTAATACCATCGATATGTTGAATCATTTCTTTAATTATTATTATTAGGAATTATTCAGTAGATTAGAAAAGTTTGCTTATTTAATCTTTTATCATGAGCTTTTCACCATGTGTGGAACACAAAAGTGAGTAAAAGGATGAGTCTTTGGCTTAAAAATAAACGTTGCAAAAGTTTCTATCTCCCACTGAAAGATTGACTGCTAAAACAATGAATTTATCAAATGGGATGGCTGATCTCACTGCTTAAGTAACTCTCCTGAATGTAGACAATCCTCATGTCGACTAGTCAAAATCGACTAATAAGTTTTTCTGCTCCATCATATGTGACCAAACATAAGAAGTAAAAATAAAAATAAAAATGAAAAATCTAGAGTCATTTCTCTTAGAGAATTTTTTGTCTTCCTAACCAGGTAGAATAGTTTGACCTGTAATATTTCTGTGATATTTATTTTTAGTGTTAGAAGAAAAAGTGCTTCTCTAACTCCTTTTGAAAATGTATGTATAAATACCGGTGCCACGCCAAAATGGTGAACCAAGTATCCCTTAGAGACTAAGTACTGTTACATTAACATTACCTAATCGCCATTTGTTTGTCTGTGTAGTTCTCATCATAGATGGGAGGCCACATCGAAGAGTTGTCTTATCATGATGGTAGGTTGCCGTACAAAGTAGGCGTACCACCGAAGCAGAAATTTTGGACAGAATTTTGTTCCACGTTGAAGGAAACATTCTTTTCTGATGATCCTTTGCGCCCCTTTAAGGATCAATCGAGCTCCAGGAAGTTTGTTCTAGGTGCGCAAGCCGTTTTCCCCATTCTCGAATGGGGTCGAACCTACAATTTGGCTAAATTTAAAGGGGATTTGATTGCTGGGCTTACCATTGCCAGTCTTTGCATTCCTCAGGTATAAATAAGCTTTGGAAAGCATTTCGTTTTTATTTTTTCTCAAAAAAATAAAAGTACCTTTAATATTTTGTAAAGATTCAATCTTGCCCATACTAAGTATATTTATTGCTTTGAGAAAAGAATACATCATATTCAACATGTTAGTCATATTGCTATTGCTGGTGCAATTGAACAGGACATTGGCTACGCCAAGCTTGCGAATTTGGCTCCCCAATATGGTTTATGTGAGTAACGTGATACTCATTGTTTATTATATAAAGTGCATTTTTTTTTCTTAAATTAAATGAAAGAATTTTGTTTGTCCTATGTTTTCGTATGATCATAACTAGATTCAAGCTTTGTCCCGCCTTTGGTCTATGCGTTCATGGGCAGCTCCAAAGATATAGCCATAGGACCAGTTGCTGTTGTGTCACTCCTTTTGGGGACTTTACTACAAAACGAGATTGATCCCATAAAAAATGCTTTAGAGTACCGTAGGCTTGCCTTTACAGCAACTTTTTTTGCTGGCATAACACAAGCGGCCCTCGGCATTCTTAGGTAAATTTGTGCTTATTATTTTCGTGAACTGACAATCATGGTATTGGTGCTTTCATCTAAAATTTTTGTTTGTTTGGCATGACAGATTGGGGTTCCTGATTGATTTCCTGTCCCATGCTGCTGTTGTTGGTTTCATGGGAGGTGCTGCCATAACAATTGCACTCCAACAACTCAAGGGGTTTTTAGGCATCAAAAAGTTTACTAAGAACGCTGATATCATTTCTGTTATGCAATCCGTCTTCAGCTCAGCCCACCATGGGGTCCTCTCTCTCTCTCTTCTCTCTCTGACTTGTGCTTGTATCTAAATACAATACTCATGTTAATCCTATTTGCAGTGGAACTGGCAGACAATAGTTATCGGATCAACATTTCTGTTGTTTCTTCTATTGGCCAAGTACACTGTAAGAAATAAGTATCCCAACATTCGACACCTTTTATTTTATACGTAGTGTGACAAATCGTATTGGTTAAATAAATGCATATGCATGGTGTTTTATGCAGGGGAAAAAGAACAAGAAGTTTTTTTGGGTACCCGCGATTGCTCCGCTCATCTCTGTCGTTCTGTCGACCTTCTTTGTCTACATTACCCATGCTGAGAAGAAAGGAGTACAAATTGTAAGACCTTATCTATTTGCTCTCCCCATTTTTTTCACACAGACCCTTTTTACTTATAATAACTATGTTGTGTGTTGTATGTTTGTTTTTGAACTGTCACATTTACCAGGTGAAACATATAGATAAAGGAATAAATCCCCCATCGGTAAAGGAAATATATTTTAGCGGGGATTATCTCTTGAAAGGTGTTAAGATTGGCACAGTGGCCGGCATCATTGGACTCACGGTAAGCTGGTTCTTCTCCGTGACTTTTTTTCGCAACATAGTAGTAGTCATCGATTAATAGTATAACATGTAAATTTTCAAATTGTTTTGATTGGGGTTATATATCTACCAGGAAGCTGTCGCTATCGGAAGAACATTTGCTGCCATGAAAGACTATCAAATAGATGGAAACAAAGAAATGGTAGCTCTTGGAGCTATGAATATTGCTGGCTCCATGACATCTTGCTACGTGGCCACAGGTAAAATCTACATATAGTCACAAATTAATGCAATTATTCAATTAAAGAAAATAACACTTTATATATATATATTTCTTTATTTTAGGATTACTTATGGAAAATCCCCTTAGGTTAGATCCTCAAACCCGGTGTGGCCATAAAAAAAATTTCAAATACCCCCCTAAGTTTTGGTTCCATGTTACAAAAACACCCCTAATGGTAAGGGGAACTTGTAGTACGGCACCAAGCATTAGTGCCCTATTTATAATTTTTCATACATTTGGGGTTTGGTAAAAACATCAAAAAGCTTCTTATTATTAACCCTTTATTTCAAACTTAAACTTAGGACCTCTTGTTTGGCTTAGCATTGCATATGAGCTGTTTTATCTAAAAGTCTAACCTGTTAGAAGAGAGAGGCATTAAATATTTAATATTCCTAACAGTAAAAAATATTGCATAACTGCATGAACACACAAATCAATATATTCTTTCAAACGTACATAAAAAATAAAAAAAATAAAAAAAAAATCTAGAATGATAAGAAAATCACCGTTTTTTGTTGCTTATGGTGCTCCGTGCAGGTTCATTCTCCCGCTCTGCGGTAAATTACATGGCTGGCTGCCAAACAGCGGTTTCTAACATTGTGATGTCCATCGTCGTATTCTTAACGTTGCTATTCATCACACCACTCTTCAAGTACACCCCGAATGCGATCCTCTCCGCCATCATTATCTCTGCTGTTATCGGCCTCATCGACTATGATGCAGCAATTCTCATTTGGAAGATTGATAAATTCGATTTCTTCGCCTGCATGGGAGCATTTTTTGGTGTGGTTTTTGCCTCTGTTGAAATCGGCCTCTTGATCGCGGTAAGTATTGGAAAAAAATAAATTGTCACATTATGAAACAATTATTTCAATTTGACCCTGAATATTGTAATGCCCTCTGTTATGACCAGGTCTCGATATCTTTTGCTAAAGTACTCTTGCAAGTAACAAGGCCAAGGACAGCCCTTCTCGGAAAAATTCCAAGAACAAATGTCTATCGGAATATCCAACAGTATCCGGAGGCGAGTAAGGTCCCCGGAGTTCTAATTATAAGGGTCGATTCGGCTATTTACTTCTCAAACTCCAACTACATTAAGGAGAGGTAAGTTGGTTCTATCCCATTTCATTTTCTTTTCAGCCCTCTCCTGTAACTATCTATAATTACCCTAATTATAAGTACCCTAGTTTGATAATCAAAATTTGATTAAAACTACAAAATTTATCAAGAAACTTGAACACATCCATATATGAGGCAACAAAGTAACATTTGAATGATGACGTTATAATGTTCAACGACCAACAGAATGGTGTAATAGTAAGGAGGAAATAAGTTACAGGGTAGATATATGTAATTTTCAAATGAAGATATGATATTTTCTTTATTTACATATTGCTAAGGCGCAAAATCTGAGTTAAAAATACGTATAATATAATCAAGAAATTGATCGCATTTTTTTTCTGGCCAAGTATTGAAATTTATGTTTGTGCAGGATACTGAGGTGGCTAACCACTGAGGAAGAGCACCTGAAAGCTGCAGGCCTTCCCAACATTCAGTTCTTGATTGTCGAAATGTCACGTAAGTGTATATATATATATATATGTATGTATTGTCTTTATGTAGATACGTATATACACTCAGATAATTCTTGATCCTTTTGTGCTTCTATTTCTATGAAATTTGCATATATATGTATATATATATATATATATACTTTTGTAGCTGTAACTGACATCGACACAAGCGGCATCCATGCCTTAGAAGAACTCCACAAAAGTCTCGAAAAGAGGGAAGTCAAGGTAATGTACAGAACGTAACAACAATCACACGTGACTTTAGTGAACACCTTTCAAAAGCATTGATCTTTATATATAACATACCGTTTCAACAGCTTGTTCTTGCGAATCCTGGGACTGTGGTGATCGACAAGTTACACGCATCAAACTTTGCTCGTACAATAGGGGAAGAGAGTATCTTTCTGACTGTGGCTGATGCTGTCCAAAACTTTTCACCCAAATTTGCTCAAGATGTTTAACATTAACGAGTTTTCGACGAAATTAAGGATGTCTGAGGAGGAAGTTGATTGCGGAAAATCGAAGGGCTTCAATGTATAGATATCATGTCAATGCTAAGTTTTCCAAAGGGGGCTAGCTCCTTTTTAAGTAGTAGTTTGTGGTGGAATTAATCCTTCTCATAAAGTGATTTATCCAAACATATCCTAATCGAGAAGCAATAAAAAAAATGCACTATTTCAAGTGGAGGTAAAAGATTCTTGCTTGGCATGTAGCCTTTCGGAGATTTGAAGTTGAAGGTGTTAGAAAATAATAAAAAAATAAAATTACAATATAATCATATTTAATTCAACGTTTGAAAATATCATTTGAATATTATTCAAGTGCGTAGTATCCCATGAGTCGTAATATTTTTGAAGCATATAAGTAAAGTCCGATTCAGAGAGTTTTACTCAAATATGGATAAAATACATTAAAAAAAAATTAATTTCTGGTCAAACTTACTAGTAGGGACTAAATAAAGGGTCAAAATTTAAATGGGACCAAGGTACAACATGAATTTTGCAATTTACAGTGCATAAATATGGCACAACTATATAAAATGAAACTCATACTAAATTGAAATAATCCCAAGTGTGTACAAATGGTACACAATATTCCACAGATAACATAATGAAACAACATTATCTGTAATTTTAAGTCGTTTGAAGTTTGAACTGTTGGCTATCTTAGGTGATGTTTTTGAAGAACGATTTCCAACTCTCAGAATAATACCAAGCATTTATCCAAAATTCATATTTTTTTAACCTATTATTAAAAACTTATAATCATTTCAAATTATCATAAGGATCAAAAGTATATATACACTTAAATCCAACAATCATTATTTTAATATAAAATATATTTTTTTTCAATTACAATACCATGGCCACCATAATAACTAGCCGTTATAGCACACTCGACGCATGTAAAAAAAAACTTAATTATATCCTTAAATTTGGATAGTATAAATTACAAAAAGTCAATAATATTTCGTGTGAGTATAATTTTTTAAAAATATTTCTATCTCTTTTCTCTTTGCTCTCCTCTTATTAAATAGTTTTAATCATATAACTTATCGTTAATCTTTTTACTTAATAAAAATTTGATAAATACATTAAATAGTTAAGCAAAATATAAAATCCTGTATATAATAAAATAAATATTTGTAATTCTATATTATTAAAATTTAAATATGTCATTAAATTATATTTCACTTTTGTTGTGTATGGGTATTCAGTGTGCCCTCCAATACTTACTTTCCACCACTTGTACTAAAAGGGTGGCTTAATATAGTCCTTTTTTTCACTTATTTTTCATGAGAAATATTCTTTCTTCTTTTTCCTAAATAGAAATGGTCTACATAAATACTACGGTATTTACCCTTTCATTTGACGGGGTAATGATATGCATTTAATCCTTGTATCAATTAATGTTATCATCTCTTTTTCAACAACCAGATCTTGAGTTCCGACCAGAATTCAACCAAGTATCTTCTCACATTTATAAATATGGCTTTTCTCCATATTATTTCATAAATTTGAATGGCGTATTGACAAGAAGAACTCAACGGGTATGTGACAACCACGAAAATTCAACTCTCAATTGCCGAAAAAGCTTCATGTTAGTTTTTTTATATTTTCTTTCATGTTTTTCTTTTCTTTAGTTAATTTTATTTCTATTATGTTTTCATAGTTTATTTTCTTAGGGCTTTAGGTGGATTCATGAGATGAATTTCTTATAATTTATTTGAACATTCTTGGTATTTAATTTTCATGAATCCTATCTATAATTCAAAGTTCTATTACTTATGCATTTCTGGCTAACTTTTGCAAGATTTGAGATTTTATATTCGACTACGAAAGAGTGTGTATTAAATCAGACTATTTGTTTTATAGACATAAGGAATGCATAGGTTAGAAATAATCATGCTCTTGTACGATCAGTTACATTAATTAGTGTGTGTTTTTTAATTAACACAACTCTTGTGCGCAAAGGGTCAAGGGATCCGCATGTGATCACAAAAATAGACATATAGCATTCTTTGGTACATTTGTTTTACTAAAGAAGATTACAAATATTTTAATCAGTTGGATCGTAGGATGATAAAATGTCAAAAACCTATGATTGTTTAAATAATTATTTGAAAGGATTCGATTGATGAAGCTTAGGTCCTAGCTTTTTTCTTACTTGCTTTTTTGTTTACATTATTTACTTGTATTTTGATTGTATTTTTTAAATATTTTCATCAAAATTTGAAGTCTAGACAATAAATAATTTGAGAGTTGGTACTTGATAATCTTGTTTCTCGTGGGAATGATACTCTACTCACTCTTTATTACTTGGATGATCCGTACACTTACGGAAAAATCGCAACAAATTCCAATAAAGAAAAATGATTTCTTTCCTCTCATTTTTCATCCATTCCCTCTTCTTCCTCCATTTTCCACCGGCAACCAAACGAAGGAAAAATGATTTCTTTCCTCTCATTTTTCATCCTTCCCATTTCCTTCCTCCCATTTTCCTCCTTACCAAACTAAGTATTGTTACATTAACATTACGTAATCACCATTTTTCTGTCATAATAGATGGGAGACCTCACCAAAAAGTTATCTTATCATGAGGGTAGTTTGCTATACAAAGTAGCCATACCACAGAATGCAAACATTTTGGACAGAATTCCGTACCACATTGAAGGAAACATTCTTTTCCGATTATCCTTTGCACCCCTTTAAGGATCAATCAAGGTCTAAAAAGTTCATTCTTGGCGCACAAGCCATTCATAACTATAGTATTTTGAAAATAATTATACTTGTGCAAAACACATGCACTTTTCTAGTATAATTATAAATGAATTGATTGTGATTTGTATAAATATGAGCATTTTAGGAATACTAACGTAGAACCCGTGCTACGTCTTGTATCAGCTTAAAAGTGTAATATTGTCGAGAACTTATGAATATATTCCTTTCACTTTTCCATCGGTAACCAAATAAAGAAAAATGATTTCTTTTCTCTTATTTTCCTTCCTTTCCCTCCCCTTTTCCTTCCTACTAGACAAACCATTAGAGACTAAGTACCGTTACATTTACATTACTTAATCAGCATTTTTCTATCATAATAGATTAGAGACCGCACCGAAAAGTTATCTTATCATGAGGGTAGTTTGCTATACAAAGTAGCCATACCGCAGAATGCAAAAATTTTGGACAGAATTCCGTACCACATTGAAGGAAACATTCTTTTCCGATTATCCTTTGCACCCCTTTAAGGATCAATCAAGGTCTAGAAAGTTCGTTCTTGGTGCACAAGCCGTTCATAGCTATAGTATTTTAAAAATAATTATACATATGCAAAGCACATGCATTTTTCTAGTATAAGTGTATATGAATTGATTGTGATTTCTATAAAATTGTGCTTTTTAGGAATACTAACATAGAACTCGTGCTACATCGTGTATCATCTTAAAAGTATAATATCATCAAGAACTTATGAATATACTGCTTCCACTTTTTAATCGGCAACCAAATGAAGAAAAATAATTTATTTCCTCTTATTTTCCTTCATTCCCCTTCCCTTCCTCCCATTTTCCTCCCTACCAAGCAAACCATTAGAGACTAAGTATTATTACATTAACATTACTTAATCACCATTTTTTTGTCATAATAGATGGGAGACCACACCGAAAAGTTATCTTATCATGAGGGTAGTTTTCCATACAAAGTAGCCGTACCACCGAAGTAGAAATTTTGGACAGAATTTCGTACCACATTGAAGGAAACATTCTTTTCCTATGATCCTTTGCAATACAAAGTAGTCATGCCACCGAAGTAGAAATTTTGGATAGAATTCCGTACCACATTGAAGGAAACATTCTTTTCCGATGATCCTTTGGGCCCCTTTAATGATCAATCAAGGTCTACCAATTTCGTTCCTGGTGCACAAGCCATTCATAACTATAGTACTTTAAAAATAATTATACATGTGCAAAACACATGCATTTTTCTAGTATAATTATAAATGAATTGATTGTGATTTGTATAAAATTATGCTTTTTAGGAATACTAACATAGAACCCGTGCTACATCGTGTATCAACTTAAAAGTGTAATATCATCAAAAACTTATGCATATATTCCTTCAAATTTTTTAATCAGCAACTAAACGAAGAAAAATGATTTCTTTCCTCTTATTTTCCTTCCTTCCCCTCCCCTTCCTCCCATTTTCCTCCCTACCAAGCAAATCATTAGAGACTAAGTATTATTACATTAACATTACTTAATCACCATTTTTCTATCATAATAAATGGGAGACCACACCGAAAAGTTATCTTATCAAGAGGGTAGTTTGCCATACAAAGTAGCCGTACCACCGAATCAGATATTTTGGACAGAATTTCGTACCACATTGAAAGAAACATTCTTTTCTGATGATCCTTTGCGCCCCTTTAAAGATCAATCAAGATCTAGAAAGTTGGTTCTTGGTGTACAAGCCGTTCATAACTATAGTATTTTTAAAATAATTATACATGTGCAAAACACATGCATTTTTCTAGTATAATTATAAATGAATTGATTGTAATTTGTATAAAAATGTGCATTTTAGGAATACTAACGTAGAACCCGTGCTACGTCCTGTATCAGATTAAAAGTGTAATATCGTCAAAAACTTATGCATGTATTCCTTCCACTTTTCCATCGGCAACCAAACGAAGGAAAATGATTTCTTTCCCCTCTTATTTTCCTTTCTTTCCATTCCCTTCCTCCCATTTTCCTCCCTACCAAACAAATTGTTAGAGGCTAAGTATTGTTACATTAATATTACTTAATCACCATTTTTCTATCATAAAAGATGGGAGACCACACCGAAAAGTTATCTTCTCATGAGGGTAGTTTGTCATACAAAGTACAGTAGCCGTACCATTGAAGCAAAAATTTTGGACAAAATTCTGTACCACATTGAAGGAAACATTCTTTTTCGATGATCCTTTGCGCCCCTTTAAGGATCAATCGAGGTCTAGGAAGTTCGTTCTTGGTGCACAAGCCATTCATAACTATAGTATTTTGAAAATAATTATACATGTGCAAAACACGTGCATTTTTCTGGTATAATTATAAATGAATTGATTGTAATTTGTATAAAAATGTGCATTTTAGGAATAGTAACATAAAACCCGTGCTACATCCTGTATCAGTTTAAAAGTGTAATATCGTCTAGAACAAATGAATATATATATATATATATTAAACTTGATTATTATAAATTTATAAAAGATAAGATAAAGAAGTAAATATAACAGATCACAAATATAAAAAATTACTTATATTTTGACGATTAGAATAGATTAAAAAATAACTATGTATTAATATTATCACGAGAGCCTCTTAATATTTTAGACATATTTATCTCAAATTTCATGTTAATTTTTGAGCGCAAATTATATATTCCAACTTAATAAGTTATCTTTATATATAAATATCATTTCAACAGCTCGTTCTTGCAAATCCTAGGTTGACAGTGGTGACCAACAAGCTACACACATCAACCTTTGTGCATACGATAGGAGAAACAGGATCTTTCTGACTATGGCTGATGCTATTCAAAACTGCTCACCAAAATTTGCTCAAGAGGTTTAGCATTAATCAGTTTCGACAAAAATAAGGATGTTCCAAGAGGAAGTTGATTTAGAAAATTCTTGTTTTATTATTATTGTCTTCCATGCAAACATTTTGCATATATTTATCATATTTTTTCACTTCTTTCTCATATTAATTTCAATTACTTGAAAATGAAAGAAACTAGTATTTTAGAAGATTCAACCGTGATTTTTGACTTGAGACCATAATAAAGCTTGTGAATAGCAAGAGTACCGAACAAATTTTAGAATTTTATCATTCTTACAATCCATCTAATCTAATGGCAATGGATGTATTTATTTCTTTTTCATATGGTTTATATTATTTCATTAAAATTTTTGCTCACACTTTTGAGTCTTGAAATTTGTTATTAAATAAACAAAGTCTGTGGATTGATCAACTTGACAGTCTTCTAAAGAGTTTTTGAAATAAATATGAATAACACTTATTGCGCAAAAAGAAGGTACTTGAGGTGAATTTATTAAACTGTGTCTTCTTCTCATTCTTTCATGGTACAAGAGTGGGTGTTCAGTAGAAGTTTTACATATGACCGAAAAGTCTTGCTAGTAAATAGTAATATTTATTTTGTATAAAGTAAGTAGGAAAAACGAAAAAGGGTGAAACAAAAAATGAAAGAAAATTATTAAACAATAAAGAAAATGTCAAAATGGTATATATGTCATCCAAATTAATAAAAATGGTGTTTCAAAAATGAATTGGCAATTTAGTCAATTTCTCAATACAAAAAATAAAGATAGAGTACCAATGACAATTCTTATAATAATATATAGGAAAAAATGCACTGTACTACCATGTGGTTTGGAAAAGAAGCACGCTAAACCCTAAGGTTTTCTACTTGTCAAAATAAACTTTGTGGTTATAAAAATCAAGTTTGACAGACCTTCCTGACATAGAGTGTTGTACACGCACGCTTAGTGCGAATTTTGCTTCATTTTTTAGGTATAAAATGACATTTTAACCCTTAGGGTTTCAAATTATTACAAAATCATTTTTCTTTTTTCTTTTTTCTTTTTAGAAAATAATTACATTTTCTTTATCCAAAAAAAAAAAGTCCTCATCCCCAAAAAAAAAACACCACCACCACCACCACTCCGCCACCACCGCCCTTTGTCGCCACTGCCCTCTGCCACCGCCGCCACCCCTTTGACGCATAGAGATCGAGAGAGGGGGGGGGGGGGAGGGGGGTCTCCGCCCTATTCACCACCACAGTCGTCACCACCATCCGCCCCCACCATACTACCACGGCCGTCGCCGCCACCCACCATTACCGCAGCACCGCTGCTGCCGCTGCCGCCCTTTGCTACCATCACAGAAAGAGAGAGATTGAGATCGAGAGATATGAGAGGAGAGATTGAGGGTGAGAGAGAAATTGATTTAGTGTTTACATCTTCCAAGTTGGCATTAGCCTCCACTGCCGCCGCCCTCCGCCTCGCCTCCGCCGCCTTTCGTTTGCTGGGAGGAGAGATCGAGAGATCTACAGAAAGAGAGAGAGAGAGAGAGAGAGAGAGAGAGAGTAGATCCATAAAATGGTAGAGAGTGAGGAGAATGGTCGTGGTGGAGACAGCCGACGTGGGCGTGGCGGCGGCGGCGGTTGGCGTGAGAGAGGAGGGAGAGAAGAGCGAGTTGACTTGAATGGAAGAGAGGAAGGAAGAAGAGAGGGGGAAAAAAAGAAAAAAGAAAAAAGAAGAAAACGGAAAAAGAAAAAGAAAAAGAAAAAGAAAAAAGAAAAAATAGAAAAAGAAAAAATTAGGTATATCTACAAGGGTAATTTTGTCCTTTCAATTTAAATATTGACAAATATGGCATAGGGTGCGGTGAACTTAATTTTTATAACCACAGGATTTATTTTGACAATTAGAAAACCTCAGAATTTAGCATGCTTCTTTCCCAAATCACAGGGTACTACAGTGCATTTTTCCCTAATATATATAAAAATTTGATTTGATATCACTAACAGGACAAAAAATAAAAAATAAGATGAAAATTTGATTTGAGATCACTAACCAAACAAACAGTCAAAAACTAACATGTAAATACTAATATAAAAAGACATTTACAATAAAATCTATATATCTCCCCCAAAATAAACAGGCATACTTTTATTCTTTACACATTCTTCCAACCTAATGCCAAAACATATTCCCCAAAATGCTTCTCTCGAAATACCCCAAAACAACACCGAACATAGCCTAAACTTTCCATAACCCTCACTACGCAATACATTTTGAAAAATTACATTTTTTAAAAATATATATATAGTCACAAAAACAATTTGAACTTGAAACTAGTATCCTTGGGATCCCAGTGCAAGTAAATCTCATCATCAACCTTTAACTTCCCATCCTTCATCAATTCCATGCATGAAAGAATGCAATCGTCGTTAGCCATCATCTGCAGATAAAAATCATCACTACTCTGATATTTCTTAGGGTTTTTCTCATCCGTGACATCCCACAAAATCACACAAATTTTTCGCCCTAGGGTAATTTGATTGGCCATGTCAAGGGTCCAATATCTAAGAACGTGCTCAAACGTGTCGGTGCAAGATAAGATGATCTTGCCGAACATAAGTTCATAATGATTTAGGGTTTTCTTTATAAGCCAAGGATTATCGGAAGTACCGATAACCAGAGGTGTATAGATGTCTCTCATCTCTATCAGCATGCGATTATCGAGTAACCCGGTTAGGGTTTTCGGCCTCGATTTTGAGGATTCTTCTTCTGCCTTGGTTGGGAAGAAGTTGTGATAAAATGTCTTTTTGGTGGAGTAGAGAGTTTGATACACCATTGCTGAAAAAAATTTAAAATTTTGGATCATATAGAGTTCAATTAGGTTTGATATGTAGTTGGTATTTATAAGAGGTGAATGAGCACTTAATAGGAAAGATTTGAACACTTTTTTTTCCCTTAATTTCCTTTCTCGAATGGTGCTGCCTATAAAATCTTGTTAATTAGAAATTTGGGGAGTTAAATGATGTACTTTTCATGTGTTTTTGGAAAGTTTGCATGATTAATTTAGGAAAGTAGTGTGGGTTTCTTGATAAATAATTTATGATCTAAGTTATGGCATGTTAATAATTTCTATTTTTAAGTAAGTTACCATATATTCAATTTGCTTGACTCCAAATCCAATCAATTCCATTAGACAACGTATTGTAAACTTTTAATTCTTACAAGATATTTTTAATTCTTATGAACTTTCAAATTTTATCCTTAAGAATAATTTCGTAAAGTCTTACGATGAAATAAATAAAATATTTTAGTGCCTTCTGAGTTGTATTTTTGTTTGGTAAGCGTAAGAGCTTATAAGCTCTTTTTATTTAGTATAACAAGGAAGAAAAAATGATATGAGATTTTTTTGTGTAAATAAATATCAATATGTATCATTTTTTGGGAGGGGATGGGTGTGATAGTTAAAAATAGTTAAGGATAATTATGTAATCTTATCGATTAAAATAAAATAGCTTATAAACCGTTGTAAAAATAAATTTTGAAAAAGTTTACTATTTTTAAGAGTTCAAAAGCAAGAAAAATCTTGCTTTTAGAATTTATAAGCTTTTTTGTTTATACAATTATCAAAAACTTTTAGGCTTCATTTGGTAGGGTAGAAAATGGGAAGAAGGGAACGGGAAAGAAGAAAATTGGAAGGAAAAGGTATATTTTTCATTGTTTGGTAGTGGGAGAAAAATAGAGAGAAAGAAATTGAGACAGGAAAAATAAGCATGGGGCCTACTGATTTTTTTCATCCAAAATTGGATGGAAAAGGAGAGGAAAATAATGCGCAAGGATCTTCATAAATAAGATTTTCAAAATTTTTTATATGTATAATTAGGTGTTTAAATAATACTATATCTTCTACTAGTATGGATACTTTCGCTTTTTAAATAGAAAATATGACATGTTCATTTGTATAATATGTTAAAAATATATTTCACATATTTATTTATTTTATTTTCATTAAATTATCTACGACATAATTATATTTATAATTTAATTATATTTATAATTGTATAAGATTGTAGTTTGTCATTTGACATAATGTAAACAAATATTTCATTATATTTATTTATATATTTTATTTACATTATATTTATTTATTTTAATTTATTAATTTATTTTAATACATGAATTCATAACATAATTATGATTTATAATGATATAAGAGTATAGTTGTTATTTAGTACATAAATTATTTTCTTTCCTTCCACTTGTCCATTCAAACAAACAAGAAAAAATAAGTAGATTTTCATTTTCCTTCTGTCTATTTCCCTTTCAACCAAACATACCTGTGAAAATGAGAGGAAAGAAATTATTTTCCTTCATTTGGTTGCGGGTGAAAAATTGAAAAGAAAGAAAGAAAAAAAATTATGTGGGACCCATCAAATTTTTTTACCCCACCAAAATTAGGCGGAAAATGAAAAAAAAACATTATAATTATTTTTTTATTTTTTTCCACTCATTTTCCTCTCATTCAAACAATCATTTGGAAAATTAAAATCCACTTATTTTCTTTTCTTCCCTTTTCTTTCCTCTCTTTTTTCTTTTCTTTGTCAAACGCACTGTTAAAGAGTCCATAAACTTCCAACATCTTATAACGTGGTTTGGAATATATTCATGAACTAAGTCGAACACACTCTAACCAGTCACCGTCCACTAAGTTTGGTGGTTTTTGAGTTTTTCCCATTTTCTTTGATTTAATGAAATATCAATCGTTTGTGATACTTGAAGAGTTGCGTTGAAACCTATGATTTATCAGTATAATAATACTTTGAGCAAATTATTTCTACACTCCTTAAAATTTAGTGTAATTATAAATTAATCCATTTTATTTCAAAAATTACAATTATCTCCTGAGATATATATTAACTTAATAAAATTCATCTTTTATCAAAGCGGGTCACGGAATGTAGTTGCGAATTGTATTTCTGTTGTTTTTAGCAGGGTTTTGATATGTTGTTCGTTTGGTCTTAACAAATTCAAGATGTCGAAACTATACATGAAGTCATTTTTTTTTTTTTTTTGTTAAAAAAAAGTAGTGACAGTATTAAATTATAGATTGTGATGCTCAGTGATAAGTATGGTAGTATAAAGTAAAATTACTTAGTGAAATTTGATGGAATAACAAAATTAATCTAAGGATTTTTGTTAAGCTTCCCAAAACGCATCTTTTAGTTGTCAAGTTGACTATTATGACTATAGAAAATTTATCTTTTGGATATCTCTATTAATGCTTACAAAAAGGTCCTAAACTTCGAGAGAGTAATTGTAATTTTAAAACAAAAATAACTGATTTATAATTAAACTACACATCAAGAGGTGTAGACGTCATTTACCTTAACATGTTATATCAATCCTAACTTCAAAGTAAGGGAACCTTAATTGAAAACACTTTCACCTAGCTAACCGTTTGTTTGACTCTTAACAAGTCTGAACCACACCTCCCACTCGAACACTCTCTTCGAATCCTCATTTCTCCTCGGAATTTGACCAAAACCAAATTCACGTCCATCACATTAAAAGCAAAGAAAATGAAAACACAAACAAAACCTAACTAAGGTAAGGGACTAAACCATTTACCAGTCGTTTATTTTTATAGTTAAAATTTAAGTAATTTTGCTATTGATGATTTAATTTAATATTTAAAAGTAAAATTTACAATCAAATCATCTATAATCAAATCACTCCAATTTTACCCATAAAAGCAAACGATTTAGTATACACAATGCGTTAACCTCCCATATGGACATTTCTTGCTTCAGAAAATGGCTAACATAGTAACATGTCAACCTCGTTCATTAATTTTTCTAAGTTACACAAAAGGCTCCTCCTATATAATCATCAGTTCATCAAAAGGGTTGGGAACTACAAAGCCCTATGCACAAACTTAATGAATACACTTCACAATGAACTCAATGCCTTCATTTCTTTTTTTTTTTTTTTATCTCTAAAAGGGAAAATTTAAAACCCAAAAAATAATAATTTAAAAACAAGAGGGGATTAAAAGAACCAAAATGCCCCTAGAAATTGTTCCCACGAATGAAGATCAGATCATCATCTTGGACCGGATAATTCAACCGCATGTAAATTTTCCGTAGAATCAATAATCCAATCAGAAGTAGGATGAGATGCAAGTTCGACCTCGTGGCGAAGCACCTCAACCTTCTGCCACTCGTCCCATCTCTCAGCCAGCCCGTCTCCTTCTAACATTCGCACGACTTCAGACATCTTGGGCCGGTCCATAGGGGAACTCTGTGTACACAGCAGGGCAACCTGGATCAGCTGCTCTACTTCTGCCTCCACGTAATTTTTCTGCAAATCAGGATCAACCAGCATTTCCAGTTTCTTTTCTTTCAGAAGCCCTTTCACCTGAAACAAAGACAAGCCAATATAAACTACACTGTCAAAATGATCGGAATTTGCAAAGAACAATAAGTAGAACATCTCAGTGGTAGGTAGGTGTTTTAGTGAACATTGTTTTTAGCTCTCTGACAAGATATAAACCAACCAGGAGCACCACAATCTTGTTCTGAAAAACAATTACGCTGACCCCCCCTATAAGTATGTATAATCACAGAACATCCCTCTTAATTTTATAAACTACAAAGATCCCCCTTTTGATCATTGGAATTTTATCAAAACTGAAAACATTTATATACAAATTTGGATAATACCATCCATACATGCAAGAACAATTTGAAAAGTGTACGAAATTTTGAAATAACATTATTTAGCTATACACAATAATCATAGAAGGGAGTAACTGTAATGTGAAAATAAGTTGGCAAGGAGGAATATGTGATTCTGAAAGCAAGAGGGATATTTGTGTAATTGTATATAGTTGTATGGCAGAGCACTATAATTGTTGCAATAAGAATGAGGTATAACATCTACGACCAGGGTTTCCACTTTAGCAATATCAAAGAAGCATGCAAAATGAAGCCAAGATGTGAGTGGGGTGTGGGTGGGTGGGTGTGTGTGTGTGAGAGAGAGAGAGAGAGAGATTAAATAATACAGGAAAAAATGATATACCCAATCAAGCAACATGACATCATCATCATTCGCAAGGCGAGCAAGATCAAACGCCCTCTGCCCAGTTATCAGCTCAAGAAGCATAATCCCATACCCAAAAACATCAGTTTTCTCAGAAGATTTTCCAGTGGATAGATACTCGGGAGCTATGTGTCCTATTGTGCCACGCACAGCAGTAGTAACATGAGTATCTTTATAATCCATCAGTTTAGCCAAACCAAAATCTCCAACAACGGCCTCAAACTCTTCATCGAGTAATATATTTGCAGCTTTCACATCCCGATGAATAATCTTGGGGTCACAATGATCATGCAAATAAGATAATCCTCTGGCAGACCCCAGAGCAATGCGCTTTCTCGTGGGCCAATCAAGTGGCGGCTCATTTGGTGGACGCTCTGCAATTTACCAGCATTCATTTTAGTCATTTATGCTTGAGCCAAACTAAATATAATTTTCCCACTAAAAATGGAGCCAGAAATTTTTATGTGGGGGTGTCTAAACTTGAATTCTTACAAACATAAAAGAATTTTATTATTTCCGCAGGGTGGGAGGGCAAATTTTTGAATAAAAAATAAAAGTTAAGTATAAAATAAGTAGAACAAGCAAACTCAAAATAAGTAGCACTCTTAAAAAGCATCACCTCTTAAACATGATGCAACGCTGCCATTAGCCATATATGGATAAACAAGCAGTCGTTCGGTCGGGGTCATACAGAAGCCACGCAGTCTAAGAAGGTTACGGTGCACCGCCATGCTGATCATCTCAACCTCAGTTTGAAATTGAAGCTCTCCACCTGGCGTTCGTTCCTCTTTAAGTCTTTTGACAGCAACGAGTGAGCCGTCTGCCAGTCGACCTTTATATACCTTCCCGAAACCACCTCTCCCCAGAATGTTTTTATTGCTGAAACTATCAGTAGCAACTTGCAACTCTCTGAGAGAGAATCTCTTAAGCTGTCCAAGATGCACTTCGGGGTCCTCCTCAGCTGCAAAGTTACACAGATTATTTGTTGAAGAGGCTTCAGAGGTTAATATAGTAAATTAAGGTTGTCAAAATAAAAATTACCAACCTGGCACATCGAAGAAATATTCCTGTGGTTTTCGCCTACGCCACCATGCAAATGCAATGGCAGGGACAGCGAATAGCAAAGCAGCACCAGCGGCAACCCCTCCAGCAATGGCTCCAGTTGCACTATTTCCTCCTGCAGTTACGTTCTAAAAAGTTAATAAGACGTAGGCAAACAATGCTATCAAATATTTCCACGAATTATAACAGAGAGCAAGAAAGAGGCGTGTATATGACATATGTATTAGAAATTATTCGTCTCAAATTAAGATTATTAGTAAAAACAGTTCATAAAAGAAAATTGTTTACCAACATCAATAAGAATATGACTAATTTGCACAAGACCAAATTCGTCTCAAATTAAGATTATTAGTAAAAACAGTTTTTAAATTGTTTACTAACATCAATAAGAATATGACTAATTTGCACGAGACCAAGTTCAAAATTTTGAAAAAGCATAATTTGCACAAATTGACAATGACCGGATAATAGAAAGATATTAAGCAACATCATGTAACATCAGACTAGAGAAAAGCACCTGGTGAAGAAATTGGGGGAGGGGGGACAAATGGAGGGGGTGGAGAGAATGGAGGAGATCCAGGGCATGGCCGTCCCGTGACTGGGCCGCACAGATCCAAGTTATTTGCAAAACTGCGAATCAGCAAATAGCCCACGTGAAGAGGGGGAAAAATGGGGAAAAAAGGGGGGGCGAAAGGTGTCAGGTTTCAGTTCAAATCCCTGCTAGTAAATACATCAAAGTACCTTATGGGTGTAAATAAAGAAAAGGAACCATTATCTGGAACAGCACCAGAGAGATGGTTGTTTGATAGATCCCTGCATAAGAATGTAACAATGACTAACTGCGATGACACTTCTAGAAAGATTGTGTGACAACAACGAAATATTTAAAACCTTTGATACTTACAGAACTTGAAGGGCCGAGATATTGGTCAACGACATAGGGATGGGTCCTGTCAAGCTGTTGTTATTCAGCCGGCTATCCTTACAATGATACAACAATAGTTAACAATAAGATTCCTGATTTCCAGAAAGGATATCACAAAAATCAAGAAAATGCAAATTTACATCACTAATTTGATAACTTTTACGCACAGGAATCGCAATTTTGACAATTTGCCAAGCGTGCCTGGGATGGGACCCATGAAGCTGTTCAAATAAAGATCCAAGCTCACCAAATTAGTAAGATTTCCAAGATCACTCGGTATTTGCCCACTTATGTTGTTACTGTATAACTCCCTATCACAACAAAATAGGTCAACAGATAGTGTTAGCTCACATAAGATACAATCTAATGACAACACAAACACTCAACAATTTGAACAAGCATGTCAAACTATTGATAATTTAAATAAAAGTTCTATCGCACTTGTCCGCCCTTCTCTTCAAAAATTCTCAAATCTATTACAAATACTTCTAATGAAAAGTCATCATAACATAATGCCTGAATGTTACCCCCCCCCCCAAAAAAAAAATCACAATTTTCTTTGCTGAAGACAACTTCTTGACTAAACTGAAGTCAGGCAACCCCATCCCAGAACCATGCAGAGTTCATATGCTTTGCCTAATATGCATTTCTCAGAAACCTACAAGCGAGCAATTTTACATGATAAGTCACATGTATGTGCAACAAACATGAACACAAGATTTATAATATTATCAAATAGCATATTAAAACCTGTTATACAGCTTCTTTGAACAATGCTTCTGCAATTTACTATATTTATTCATTGTAATTTTTCTGCTTTCGAGCAACAAAATAACAGATAAAACTGAACCTACAGTTTAAACGCAGTAACAAAGCATATATAAAGGAAAGTGTTGATTAGATTGACAAAAAAAATTATATGCAAATAAACTTGAACATGACATACAAGTACTGTAAATTCTTCAACAGGCCGAGCTGTGGGACCAATTGACCTGATAAAGCAGCATTTCCAAGATCTCTGTCGACAGAAATTGATGTAAACAGATCAGATTAACAAACTAAATTGTGAACCAACCTAAGGTAATCGCACTGAAATGAAAGAGAAACAATCGATCATATTCTTACACTCTTATTACACTGTTATCGTTGTTGCAGGTGACATGGAACCATGTGCAAGGGTTGACAAGGGTAGGGTCCCAGCTTTGTAACACATTGTTAGGATCCTCTAAATTTGTCCTGAGGTTATGTAGAGCATCACCTATCCAAACAAAAAACACTGCAAATTAAGGTGCCACTGAAAATAATGCTACAATCAAATTCCTGTTAGTTCACATAGAACGAATCCTTACGCTAGTTCAATTGGAATCTAATCAAATTTGATCCAAAATATTTCTAACTTCAATAAAACGCTCCAATCCCTTGCTATGAAACGCTATGAGATTAATGTCTTACTAAATTTCAAGAATGGCTAACTTCAGTAAAAGGCACATATCCCTTGCTACAAAACGCTACAACATAAATGTCTCATTAAATTTCAAGACTAGCTTCGTCATTCCTGCTAGACTTTCTTTTATCAGAGTTGGACGAGAATTATACTACTTAAATGGCAATTAAGATCTACAGTTTGGATATACGAGGGAACTTAGTTTTAGTGCTACATTATTACCCCCAGAGTATGCATTAACACCAACTAAAATGAATCATACATACAAAATCATGCCTAAAAAGAGCATTATAAAGTTCTAAGGAGGAGAGGATAATCCCATAATGGCATTTATCATTCCCACTTCAGAGATTCTATAAAGATACCTACCCCTGAACTTTAGAGTGTGTATGCCAAAACTAAACAAAATTAATGAACCGAAAAATGAAAGTGCAAACTTTTCCATATAACTTAACATATAAGCTGCAATTTCCAACTAAACAGTTAAAAAAAAAAATTCCTACTAGAAAAATCTGAAACTTTAGAAAACAGAAACAAATAGCCAAAATCTGAATATTGCACCAGAGGAGAGGAGCAAAATAAAAGGTCCCAGAAATATTTATCATTTTATTCTGTAAAAAGACAACAAAAAAAGGCAGAAAATTGACGCGAATATCAGAGATTACTGCATCAAAGGATACAAACCTTCCATATTAGCATAAATAAACCTCAGAGGATGCACCACCAAGATCAACCACGCCACCATTGACACCATGCCCTCTCTCTCCATCCACTTCCCCATTCCCACAAACAAAATCTATAGATATATACAAAATAGGCGATAAATTCACCAGCTCATCAGATAATGCCTCAGATCCAACTAAAAAAAGACACAGCATTTAAAGAAAAAAAATAAACAAAAAAACCCACAAAGCCCAGATGAAATCCTCCGTCATTAAACCCAACTACGCCAACATTGTTGCCCATCAAGAAACCAACCCCATCACACAACTTTGGGATTCTTGCTATTTTCTTGAATGTGTATAAAAATCTGTACTTGGGAGGGGACTTTCGTTAGGAGGATTTCTTCTTCGGCACTTTTAATACCCCTCCGCAAACTTTTTTTACCCTCTGCACTGTACTTTGCTCTCTCTCTCTCTCTCCCCCTCTATCTCTCTCTCCCTCTCTCTCTCTCTCTCTCTAGAAATCACCTCTCTCTCTCTCTCTCTCCCTGCGGTGAGAAGTGTGGAGGTGAGAGAGTAATCGAGTGTGGGATAATTATGGTTTTTTTTCTTTTTGGGCGCGTGTGTGCTATGTGAGCAGTGTTCTCGAGAGCTGCCCGAATGGTGGGATACCTGACCGAACTGCCCGTCGTCTCAACCTCAAAACGGCTTCGCGCTCACAACTGTGATTGTCAGCCTACACTTTTTCACAAATTAGTCCACTTGGAATATAGCAACCTATTTGGTGAAATATTGTTTATTTATTTATCAAATTTGAAAGAATACAAATTTCGTCTTGCAGGATGACTCATTTTCGATTTTAATCGTTTCATATATAATTTTGGATTTTTGTTTTATAAATTTTTTAAATTGATAATTTTTATCATATTTTTTGTTGGAATCTCAATTTTTTCGGTAAAAACTTACTGAGCTGAACACAAAAATATTGAACTATACCGTTGAAAAATTGACAATTCCAAAAAAATAGGATCAACATTATCAATTTTAAAATTTTACAAAACAAAAATCAAACAGTATAAAACTTGCAAAACAAAAATAGCATTTTCCCTTTTTCAATATATATATATATATATATATTTGTATGTATATGTATATATTATAATTAACCCTTATTAATCATATCTTCCTTTTTCTAACTAGACCCTAGTTTTCTTCTTCTTTTTTCTTTTCTTTAATTTGTTGACAAATGATATGTTTTCGAGAGAGAAATTACCAAATGATGGCTTATGGCTACCCCCAAAGATGAAAGCATGGGTATATTTTATGAATAGGATGAATTATTTTTCCACTTTTGCCTTAAAAGTAGCATTTTAGGGAAGTAAGAATATAAAAAGTCTTTAAAAATGGGTGGCATAATTTTATGAATAGAATGAATTATTATTATTTCCACTTTTGCCTTAAAAATTTAAATTGATCATAATTCGTAACTTTTGGTTTACAAGGAATTTTAATATAATTTATATGTCGTGCACTCATTTGTGGCTGTCAAATGCAAAATTTCTACTATTTTAAACTCAAATATAAAATGTGTTTTGCTTTTGGTTATTCTTTGATACAATTTTTCCGATTAAATCTTTTAGTTCTCTGAGTCATCTAACTTTTATACTTGTTTTACCTAAATTAGGATTAAATTTTGGAATAATTACTAAAGTCCTATTTATTATGTTTTATCATATAGAATTATACGAGATTCGTATTTTACCCACTCCCAACCACTTTCTAATTAAAAATTGGTGGAAAATAATCAGCGGCGGCAACATGATAGTTTAAAAAGTAAAAAATAACTAGTCATAAGCTGTTAAATTTTAAAATTATTTTGGGTTTTTTTTTTCAATGTGACAAGGTTTAGTATTTGAGTGTAAGGGTTCATTTACTTTAATTGTTAAAATTTGATCGATTTGGTTATGAATTGTCTGAATAAATATTTAAAAGCAATGTTCAGAGCAAAACCATTCTTAATGAAGTTACTCAAATTTTAACTATCAAAGTAAA
This sequence comes from Petrea volubilis, assembly GCA_026212405.1. Taxonomy (NCBI): domain Eukaryota; kingdom Viridiplantae; phylum Streptophyta; class Magnoliopsida; order Lamiales; family Verbenaceae; genus Petrea; species Petrea volubilis. Next base: position 18,858,304 of record CM047884.1, read on the forward strand.
CGAGGCTTAAGAGTTTCTCTTTATGGCCCATCGGACGGTGCTTCGATAATTTTTTTGGTTGAAAGTGGGTTAATGCAAGTTTTGAGTTGCTTGTATATCAAAACATAACCAAAAAAAATCATAATTAAAGTGAAAAACGACAACGAAATAAAGTGTTCTATCACTGGATTTATATTATTTAAATACACATTAAACTTTCCTTTTTTCCCATTTCTATTAACATTGTCTGGCAAATCTTCTTAGTCCACAATAACCCATACTATTATATATAGTCAAATCATAAAAATATGTTCCCACACGTGCAGTTGCAAAAGGGGTCAACAAATAAATCAAACAAAGGAGTAAATAATGGATCCATCTCTAAATAGAAATACTCATCTTTTTAGAACATTAATTAATTATCAATACTTTTTGCACTCCACAACAATTATTTAAATCCGTGTAATTATATCTCCATTTGTTATGTAGGTAATAACATAATTAAATAAAAATTAAATACTAATTAAGGAACACTTTTTTGTAAAAAAACTGTTAATGTGGGGAACAATGTTGGACAAAAATATTTCCAGTATGATGGAAAGTGACGTGCTGATATTAATGCATCTGAATGGTGATATATCCAAAATATGAGGCGTGGAAAGTGATGGGACAGTGCAACGCATAACCCCGTTCGAGGACAATACATCTCTCTCTCGCTCTCTCTCTCTACACACAGTCACACAGACACACACACACACACTTTTCACACACAGGGCATGGAAGGGTCCAAAATGAGCAAATCCCAGTCAATATTCCCTTCACAGGAAAATTATGGGGGCAGATACGAATTTTTCGTTTTTTTTTTCCTTATGATACAGCCACGTTGTCCTTTTTAGTCAAATTGGTTTTAAAAATAGGGTTCATTTCAATTACTTCTCCCAAAAATTAGTAAAATTACATACTTTATTTCTCTTTCTTTAAAATATCATTTTTTTTTCTAAATTTATAAAGTTTACATCCCCTAAAATTTTGGATGAGAGTTACTAATTCACTCAAAAAATTTAAATAAACATGCCTTCCGCCATGCTTTTTAATTGCGTTCTTGTGATGATATTGTGTGGCCATAATTTTTTTAGCATAGGAAACGCATTCATAATAACAGCTAAGTATAAAGAAACAAGCTTTTCCAGTTATATTATCGATTTTTCAGTCTCTTTAGTTTTATTATATATATATATACATGAAACAAAAATGATCTCAAATTTTACTTCGATACATTATCGTTTCTCTTGTTCTCTCTGAGACGTTCTCTCTTCCTTTTCAATCTCTCTAGATTTTCTCAATTGTTTCAATGTTTCTCTTCTAAACTTCCATAAAAGCGTATGATCCAATTTGGTCCATAACAATTCTTTATGTTCATTTACACTATACTTAACTTAGATCGAAAAAAAAAAATAGTTTAAATTATTTTTTAAATTAACAATTCTTATCCAAAACCTTAAAATGTAAATCTTGTAAGTTTAAAGGAGAGGTTTTTTGTAATTTAAAAAATAGAAGTGTAATCTATAATTTTACTAATTTTCATTGTATATGCGCTCATTGTAATTTAAAAAATAGAGGTGCACTCATTTTGTGTCTTCTTATTCCTGTATTTGGAGGAAAGGGCTAAAAAAACTTTTAAAGAATTGAATAAAGGAATATTTTGTGTTAGCCTTTATCGTATAAATGTTGCAAAGATTCAAACACAATAAAAAGCATTGATGTGTGTGTGTGTGTGTGTGTGTGTTTTGTTATACAAAATTATACCAACCCAGTCTATGCAGTCAATGATTTAGGGTGTTTGGGACATTAGCTTTGTCCTTTTGCATTTGTATTTTTGTGTAACCTGAAGCAGTTTGAATTTTGTTTTCGGGCTTTGACGGATTAGGTCCTACCATGAGCAAGTAAAAACCAAACCCCACCACGTTATTGGCTCATTTAAATTCGTTTCTTGAATTACTTTTTTTTTATTCTTTTATTTGTTTTGATTTATTGGTTTAGTTTTATTCGTTTGGTGTTTGGTTCTTGTGGATTAGGTTTTGAAAGATGCTACAAAGCCTACAACTATCAAAATCACTTTCATTTTAGTAAAATTACATTGACCTTCTTAAACTATAAATTGTTGATATTTATTTTTATAATATTTGATTTTGATTTTTTTTTTTTTTTTTGCATCAACCTCCTCTTCTCTGCGATTTTTTACTATCTTTTCTACTTATTTTTATTGCTTTCATCACTCTCGAATACTACTTGATTTAGTGGAAGGCTAATATCTATTTTGTAGGTTTTTCCCTAAATCATACATCTTCCATGACTAACGTTCAATCTCAATTCTCATAACCTCAAGGCAATTCGAGAAACTAACAAGCATCTCATGTGGGTATATTTTATAGCTTTTACTTAATTGTATTGATGCTTGCAATTTTTCCGAACACCTCAAATTATAAAGTAGGTACCGAACTTTAGTGCTTCGCGTGAAGAGAATGCAACCTAACGGGGGAAAACCTACAAAACAAATGTTAGTTCTCCTATGAATGAAGTCAATAACTGATCGAAAGTGATAAAAGTGGTCATTATGTAATTGGAATAGCTGAAATATCGTCAAACTGAGACTTATTCAAGGTTTTATCCTCATCTTCAGGATGGTAATTGGACTCCAGGATGGCTACTGAACTCAATCTTACAGTGGCGTGCACCTCTTAGGCCAACACCCAAAAACTCATATTGGGCGTCCTCTTTTCACCAAACGATTTCAAGCCCAGTTTCCGTAAAAATTTTCAAAAATGATAGTTTTACTTTCATTGTAAAACCTAAATAATACATACAAGAATCATATCAATACGTTATATGTAATCGTCCTAGCTTAATTAAAATAAAAATCAACTCAAATAATTTCTTTATTTCTATAACTTTCTTTTCCGCAAATATCTTTTCAAAATGCGAAAAATGTCTTATGTAATAATAAATCAATATATATTATTTCGAAAAATAAGTTTTTCAATGGATTTCTGAGGAAATTTGTTAGGTATGGAAAACAGCTTATCGGAAATGATTTTCAGCGGAAAATTAATTAGAATAATTATGTGAAACAAACAATATACCAAATTAATTATTTTACAATTTAGCTGGGCTTAAATATCCTAATGAATCTGGCGATTCAACAAACGTCTATAACCGAAATTCTAGTTAAATTTTGGGCCTTCCTGACGCCCAATTTGTATCATTTGGCGTGCCGAAATTTTATTGGGCCTCGACCCAGCTTTATCTGACAGGGCTTGCTCCCCACATTCGATTCGTTACAATTTTGAAGGCAATGTTTGAATTTAATATCCTAAAATATTTTCCATTCTTTAAACAAAAATAAATATTATCTCCAAAGTACGCATTTTCCCAGAGAAAATAATAATAATAATAATAATAATAATAATCCCCATTTTTTTAAAATCAATACACCAAGCAAAAAGTAATATACTCGTTAGGGGTGTTAATTCGGGTGGGCTCAGGTCGGGCTGATGTATTGGTATAACATAAAATATCTCAATTCGAACACAACTCAATCCAATACTCAATCTGAAATGGCTAACGCTAATCTGACTCGATTGGGTTTGGGTTGGGTTCGGGTTGACCTAATTAGTTGTCAGGTCAGTAAATAACCCAACTCGATCCAACTCGACCCAATATTTTATTTTACTTTATTTATTCACAAAATTTTAAATTTTCACAATAAAAAATATATAAAATCTACAAAAAAAAAAACATAAAAGGATATTAATTTAATATTTTAGAGTAAGACCATATTAGTATAAATGTCATCATGAAATGTCAAATCATATTATGTAACTATTATATTAAATTGAAATTTTGTGATTGATGAAGTAGGAAGCTTCTAATTAAAAACCACAATATATTTTAAATGACTAATGAGTAGGAATAGCTAAACTTTATAAACTATTAAAATATTAATCTTAGTGTGCATCGTATTTACATTATTTCTTCTATTTTATTTTAATTTTATTTTAATTTTTAAGCAATTAGTCATTTACTTTTTTTTTTCTTCAATATTATTTATATTCTTTCACCAGATAATTTGTAAAATCATTAAATATATAATTTTTTAACTAATTAAAAAGAAATAATTATTAAGCTTATACATTATAAAATATGAATCTAAATTTCAAAGGATGAAAGTATTCTATTTCTTTAGGAAAATGGTTCGAGAGATACATATGCCTTCAGTTGTGTTGAAAATATTAAATTATGAGGCAAAATATTTAAATAGTAGCTATGAAAAGAAAACAAAAAACTACAAACTCTTAAATATGATAACAAACTATATTTTTTAAGTTTCTCACCATTTTTAAGTATGGAAAGAGTACAACCCCATTGTTAAATTGTTTTTGGTAAATAAAATATTTAAACTCTTCCTTAATTCTACTAAATATCTTTTCAAATTTAATCCAATTATTTAATTTGCTAAAAATTGAATAATGTTATATTTATTTTTCAATGCAATTATACTTCTTTTAAAGAGAGTAGTTAGTGCTATTCGGATTTAATGAATAAAATTTTATACATGTATATACACACATATAATACATATATATATATACATATATATATAATACATATATTGATGATGTGTGTGCAGCATTGAATCGAAACACGTATTATAGCGCATTCAAACTTGATATTAGACCGGTTATCCGCCTGAACTAAACGAATGATGAGTCCGGCCTGATTAAATCGGAACACATGTCTCGAATAATTTATTAAGTCAGGGTAATATATCTAAATAACTTAATAATTTGAAATACGATTTCAGAGGTGGTCTATATCTATGTTTGATATGGCCTTATTTTGTTATTGGGCTTTTTATGAAGTAATCCTAATAAAAGTCCAAGAACAGCCCTGGACCAAAACCCAGGAAGGATGCAATCTTGAGCCCAAGACCTGGAAAGGATAGGTCGTTTCTAAAACCCGGCATCAATCCTGGATAAAAGTCCAGGAAGTGTACGCTCCTTAGCCCAAGATCAGGAAGGGAGGTCTCAAGCCCTAGGCCCACCTATTACCTAGCTAACCCTAGACCTAAGTCAAAAGGCACGTGGGATAAGGAGATTTGGATGCATCCACCGAATCTGGAGGAATCACAACTAACACGCCCCCAACCACCCTAATTTTGCGGAGCACGCCCTGATTCTGGGGACAGGTCAGTTACGTCCCTGGCTCTATATAAGGACCAGGGACGTACAGAGGCAAGGGAGGATTTTCTAAGCAAAAAATTACTCTCTTAGTTCTGAAAGAATTCTCAAGAGTTCTCTAAGCTATTATTGATCGTTTTCAAGCATAACCTTGATAATTTCGAGCATCGTTTATGTTTATTTCATCATTTTTTGCATACTTTTTCTCATTCCTAAATAAATACTGACTTAATTCAGTTGAGTGCTAACCTTCTCCATACTTGCAAATGTTATATATAGGACGTCAACTCACTACTAGAAAAATGCTAATTTGCGACTGAAATTTGCAACTGAATAAATCGATCGCAAATGGCGATTGTCGTTGCGACCGATTTGACTAAAAATGACCAAACTTTGGATCAAAATTTTGCAACCGATATAGTTGGTTGCAAACAATAGTATTTCGGTTGCAAAGTTCGCGCCATGTGAAAAAAAGTTTTGGTGCAATTTTGCGACTGATCTAATCAGTCGCAAACATGGTAAGCAAGATTGGCGACCGACAAAGTCAGTTGCAAATTTTGTCAATGTGTTTGTGACTGACTTTGCGGCCGACGTATCGGTCACAAAAAATTTGTGTATCGTTGACAGTGTTTGCGAGCGATTTGGTCCGTCGCAAACGATTTTTGTTTTTTTTAATTTTTTGCCACACATCAATTTAGGTCCCACTTGAATGGGTTTTTGTTCTTTTTAAATTTTTTTTATTGATATGTATAGCTAATTTTATAAACTTAAAAGTACCAATCATTCTAATATTATGAAATAATGAATGAAATATATATATATATATATATATTGATATATATATATATATATATATGAATAGTTTTTGCTATTTATTAATTTTATTGTTAGTGAAAAGTAAAGTATTTTATTGAAAATAAAACTAAATTCTATGATTAATAGAAAAATGACTGAATATGAGATCTACAAAATATTAAATAGTGTCATATGAGGTAAAAGCAATAGAATATATTGAAAAAGTAAAATACAAAAATAAAAAAAGGAACATCGAATTGACAGAACAAAGTAAATGACTGACCGAAGTAAGTGACATACCAAAATATGATCATCCCTTTAACAAAATATATATTATTTAATACATTTTATATCATGACCTTTTAATATATATGATTTTATATGATAGTATATTTTTTTATATGCAATCTGTCTACAATTTTATATGATTTTTTTCTTATGATTTTGTAATTTATTTAGCCACACAACAACAATTAATACCTAATTTGGGGTGAGTTATCATATATGTAGTAAATTTGTATCAGTGTAATTGAAATTAAAATAACTAAAATAATTACAAATTAAACATAATTAATAAAATAATTAATTATTAAATTATGAGAACATATAAAGGATTTGAGCAAGACAATAATAATATTATTATTATTATTATTATTATTATTATTATTAAGTTAGATTTTCATTTTTCTTTCCAGTTTTGCGACCGAATTTGCCACTGCTTGTATCCGTCGCAAAATTGAAGCTCTTAAGCCCCAATTTTTTTTCTGTCTTCTCAGATTTCTTCCCTCCTCATTTTTGGTAAGCCCTAGTTCCCTCCCCTTTTCTCTCTTCCACCGTCGGACGTCCCCCCACCGTCGGCCACCCACACCGTCGGTCGCTCATGCCGTCGGACGTCCCCCTCTTTTGTCTATTTTATTTTTTTCTTTATCTTCTCCAAATTTAATGTTTGCCCTTTTTTTTTTGGTTTTTTCTGAATTTCGGCGGGTGCGTGACAGAAATTCCCTTTGGCGAATCCGTTCTTCACCTGTAAGCATATCACTTGTGTTGAATGAGTGACGCTCTTGTGTTGGGTAATTTTACATTTCGCCTGCCTTGCTGTTCTCTAAGCCTAGTTTTATGATTTTCAGATATTTCTCTTTAATCCTCTTCTTAAATGATGAATTGTTTAATTTTGTTACCTTCTTTTTTCCAATTTAACCCGAACCAGATTTTGAATCAACTGAGACATTGTGATGGTGAGGTTTATATACTAGATTTTGTTTGGGTTCTGGATATTATTGAGTTCTGTTTTAGTGTTCGTTTGGGTTTCTATTCATTTAGAGACTATCAGCTCTTACCGTCTAAACTTGAAGCAATTGAAAGCTTTATTCGTCAGTGTCTTAGGGTTTAGTTTGGGCTCTCTTATTACTTAATAGGGCCTTGGTCATCAATTGTGATTGTTGAAGTTGAGCTTTTCTTAGTGCTTACAATATTCTAACAATGGAAAGGAGAATGTGGAGGCCACTGTTTAAATACCTTAAAAAGTAACTAACCTGAGTACTGGCCTTCGTAGCTTCTGCTTTTGTGCATTTCTAAATACATTTTTCTATTGTAATTTGCATGTATTCTACTCAAAGTGAATGTCATAATGTGAGTAGCACCAACTCATGTAAACATAGTTTATATTTCATATGAATTAAAAACTAGTGGTGTTCGTTTGGTTTTAAACGAGTCAAAAAACGGGCTTTATATTTTTATTTACAGTCTTTAAGCCTTATTAAGCGGAGAGAAAAAAAAAAAGACAAAGAACAGAGGATTTTCATCAATGCCAAAGTGATTTTGTAATTAATACCTAATGTTCTTAGACTCAGTACAACTGATTTGAGGATTAAAGTAATGATTTGGGAATTTCTGAAATTTAAAAATGTTTGTCACGAAAAGTTTGATACAAAAGTCATCATATCTCTAATGGCAATATAGTTATCTCTAATTATGTATATTATTTAATAACAAAAAAAAAAAAAAGTTGTTAGAGATGATGAGGATGTCACAATTGACTCCTTTCTTTCAAGGAACGAGTAGCCAGGTTCATTACAACTTCCCGATGCCTCCACACGGTTATCCTTTTATGCTTCCTTCGACTATGCCACCTGCACAGGTACCTCTTCTAGTCGTACATTCATCTTCTACACCTAGTGAAACCCGTAGGAATGACGGGAATGATGGTGACGATGGTGGTGACTGTAGTGATGGTAGATGATGCATACATATTCCTTAGATTAGTAAAGGATGTTTTGAACTAGTATTATTTTTGGATTTGTTAAATGTTGTTGGACTACTTTTATATTGTTGTTTTTTGGATATTAGACATGTAATGTGAAGAAATTTATTCGTATTTAAAAATCAATGATTGTTATTGTTGCTAGATTTTTTATTGTTGTTGTTGAAGAAGTAATGGATGTAAATCACTATTGTTGCTAGATTGTTTAATTGGATATATAGGGGAAGAGAAATGTGTAAAAACTGCATTACAGAATTTTCATATATTTGCGATCGAATTTGCAACCAATAACAAGCAGGTGCAGAGAGAGAGAGAGAGAGTTTTGCGACGGATTATTTCGGTCGCAAACGGTTCAAAAAAGCAACTGATTTTTCGATGGATTCATTCCATCCCAACTGTATTTGGTTTATAACATTTTTGCAACCCATGAAGTCGGTTGCCAAAAAAAAAAAAAGATTTTGTGACCAAACTTGCGACGGATAAAGTTGGTTGCAACAACACTAGATTTGCAACCAATATTGCCGGTTGCAAATGTTGTCACACAAGCCCCATGTCAGCATTTTTTGCGCCTTGCGATTGTCGGTCTCAAAAAAATGCAGTCACAAAATTCGTATCAAATTTTGCGACTAGGGTTTTTGCCACCAACATTTGTCAGTCGCAAATTCGGTTGCGAACGCATTTTGCGACCGATTAAAAGCAAAATCGGTCACAAAATCGAGCGCAAATTGGCTTTTTTCTAGTAGTGTTATGGGAAAAAATTTAAATAGTGCCTCAAATTTTATATATAGCTCGAGATTAACTTGAAGAACATCAATCTCAATGTATTCGAGAGTAGTTTACTAAGACAAATCACAAAACACATCTTCACACATTATGTGAATATCGTAGACAAATATCTCAATTACAGACCAATATCAAATTGCAAATGGTAATTCAATAATGTCCCCTTTTAATTTTGTGGACGTTGTTACTTATTGATCTCTACCCAAAAATTAATTAAATAAAATAAATACTTATCGGAGATGTTAGCCTAGGACATTTTGTGTTCGGCAAACTGCATTTTGTGTTGTCTTCCTAATCCTCTCCCATATATACATGTGTGTGGTGTGTGTGTGTTTAAATTTTAAATATAATCTTTTGTGTTTATTCTTTTATTTATTAAATATCTGATTAAAATTCAAGATTTTGTGCCAAGGCAGCGCATCCACCCCTCCATACTTGCAAATGTTATATATAGCAGATCAACTTACGGGAAAAAATTTAAATGGTGCCTCAAATTTTATATATAGCTCGAGATTAACTTGAAGAACATCAATCTCAATACAATCAAGAGTTACTTAGTAAGACAAATCACAAAACACATCTTCACACATTATGTGAATGCCATAAATAAATATCTGAATTACAGACCAGTATTAAATTAAAAATGGTTATTCGATAATGTCCTCTTCTAATTTTGTGGACGTTGTTACTTATTGATCTTTACTCAAAAAATCAATTAAATAAAATAAATAATCCATGGTACTAGTGTAACATGAGGGGATGCTTTATAAACAAAATCTAATTAAAAAAGAATGACAATCTTAGTCGGTGGCCATTTATTTATGTAATTAATAGAGTAGATGTGACAAGACAAGAATGAAAAAACAAGGAGTTAATGATCTGCTACCGGACATCCTTCTTTGAGCAGGTAGGGTACCCACCTCATATCCTGCACTTTTCATCTGGGTTTTGTGTATGAGTAGTGAAATGACAATTCTACCCTTTATGATGTTTCATTAAGTAGAATTAACTGGTGGTCAAATAAACGACGTTAGTGTATTGGGCTCACTCAATATTTGTGCAAAATAAAAAAATAATACAATATCATAACATGATTGAGTTCTAATAGTATAAATTTAATTTTTTATTACTTGTACTTTCTTTTTAATTATTAATGATATATTTATAAAATTTATGATAGTCAATAAATTTAAAGTTGAAATAATTTATTGAAGAAATGGAAGGATGAGAATAGAAAAAACAAAATAAGACAAACATATTGTTTTGTTTTTTTGATACAATCAATTCGAATTACTTTATAAATGTCAATCGAAAAGACACATCAAAAATAATATATCTATTTGAAGTTGACACGTGGATGTTAGTCTGCAACCATGAGGATCTCACAAAAATATTTGAACTTTTATTCTACTTATATATATATATATATTATAGAAATCGGCTTATTACATCCATTGTATATTACAATCAATCAATAATACCAATATTCCAAATGAAGGACAAACTATTACAATCATTTATCATCAAATTATAAAGAAATACAAACTACTATATAGTAGAAACAATCTAGTATCAAACTAAAAAAATTCACACAGGCATATTTTTAATATCACTAATAATTGTAAAAATATTTGTATTTGTGATAAGTCCATAAATTCTATATATTTATGTACTTAATTGAATGAATTTATTATACTTTTCCTTTTATTTTAAATCATTTAAAAAGGCTAATGTTGGTTTTTTCTTATTTTAGGAAAAAGGAGTTCAAAAGAGCAAAAAGGCAGCAAAAGATTGCGATCTTGTGCACAAAATTTGCAAATTTGGCAACTTTCTACTCCTACCCTAATTAGGATTTTAGGTCAAATTAGGGCTTTTAAGGGTCTTTAAATAGGAGAAAAATGCAGTAACTAATATGAATCATACTTTTACATTCTTTCGTTTAGTTTTTCTCTAGTTTTTTCTTTTTAGTTAGATTAAATTTATCTTTCAAAATTCCATTGAACAACAGAAGATTGAGAGCTAAGAAAGGGAAGATTTAGCATTCAATTAGAGCTTTCTCTTTTCTCTGTCTTTAAATTTTAGTTATATTGATGGATAATTTTTATATTCTTTTGGAGTCTGTTAACATGAGTAACTAAATATTTTGTTCTGGGATTATAACTAAACCCAATATGCAATTTTTATGAGTTTTGCCATGTTTTTATAATTTTTGTGTATTTATTCTGATTGTTTAGTTTGGTTTGTTTGCAATTGTTTGATCACCAAGTGTACATTATGAATCCTATCTAAGCCTTGACGAAGGAAATTTAGAAACCAAATAATAAACCAAGCAACGCATGTTCAAGTTTATGTTTGTCAAAAGTTGATTAGTTTGTAGGATAGACATATACATGCAAACAATGTGTAACCCTATGAGTGAACTTAATGCATTATTAATTACTTGCTAACCATAGACATATAGGATAACATTATTTGATAATAGGTTTGGAGGCATTTCGATAGAAACCCCCATATAAATTCCTTCTCTATGTTATCAGAATAATTCACATGATTATAATAATTTTAGCCATTCGAGTTAGAAAAGCGTATAGGGGAATGTTATAATCCTATAATTGAGTTAATTTGGTTAATTAATTTAGCTATTTATTATTGCTTTGCATAATTTGATTTTAATTTTTATTAGTCTAATTTAATTTTTATCCTTGATAATTGTTAGGAAGTCTAATTTCAGTACTTAGTTAGCAATAATTTACAAGTCTATGTAGGATTTAACACTTTATTCACTTTATATTACTTGTTGGCATACGCGCACTTACGTGTTATAAAATTCCACAACATTTTGTACAAGAATTTTAATAAAAAGATCAATTCACAAATAATGTTGAATTTGGGATAAAAATTTGTGAGAAAATGTGATAAATTTTTGCGATGAAGATTTGAATGAAGTTGCGGCGCAGGCGAAGCATTTAACCAAAATACGCTTGCCACAAATCATTTTTTTAAAGAAACAAATCTTATCAAAGCACTTATGAACACTAAAGTAAAAAAAAAAAGTGAAGAACTTGATTACGCATACGAATGCTATTTAATCAAAATTAAAGAAGACACGATTGATACATTTTTGTTGTGGGACCTCCCAAATTAATAATAAAATGAAATGTATTGTTTGAAGTTGTTATCCGTAACCTATTTGAGGATTGGAACCAACAATTGCATATTCATAAATGTGATGCCGCCGATAAGAATTTGCCCTACTAGCAAGGTAGAGGCTTCATAATTTTTAAGGTTGTGGGTTCGAATTCCCTTGAATGTGGGTATTATTCTAGTTGTATACTAATTTATTTATATTGTATAGTAGTTTGATATTTGATCATTATATAATTGTAATTGTTTGTTCTTGATTTGAGAGTATTGATGTATTTGATTGAGAGTATTCACTGTAATAAGGTTGATATATTCAATTGATTATAATATGCCACTTTCATTTAAAAGAAAAAAAAACGGTGGCGCCAACATTGGAAAAGCACACAACAACCAAAAATTAATTATTTGGCTTTGTGTGCGTGCAAGTTGAACAACTCTTACATTCAAAGGAAAAATCCCTTCTATAAATTCATCTACAGAAGAACGAGAAAAAAGGGGGCATCCAGGGGAAAGGCAGAGTTCAGCTCTGTACTTTTCTATATTTTTTCTTCAATCTCTTCGTTTAATTAGTTAGAAAATAAAAAGTGAGTTTAGGCTAGTAATCACCCCGAGGTTTGAGTTTCGAAGTCAAAAAGGTATTTTTTTCTTTCGACCTTGTATTCTAGCTATGGGATGGTGATGGTAAACTCTTTTATATTTACTTATTTTTATTATTTAATTATAGAGTAGTCTTGTTGTCGTTATGGATCGATGTAACCGGATTCTAAATATGTATAAGGGCTTGAATTATATAAGTTGCAACTTTATTTATAAAATTATGTTTTATGATTTTTAATGCTTTTTAATTTAAAATTGTTTATTAATTGTGGTGAGGTGTCGACAAGAGACGTTATAATTTAATAAATATGTTGAAGTATAAATTGAAGCTAGTTTGAGTCATTTATGCTCGAGACTACTCGAAGAGGGACCTTGAAAGTTTATGATTGTGTCAACTAATAGTTTGTAAAACATATTACTAATTGAGAAAATTAGTGTGGCATGTATGGTTGTTTTCTAGAAAGTCAACCTATCTGTAACGAATCCAAAGTATTCAATGTATTTTAAAATAAACTAAGCTAAATTAGTGCACTAAAATGGGTAATTGAACTTAAGGAATTCTAAAATATTCAAAGATCCCCAAAAAGGGTCGATTGAAGAAAAGGGAATGATGTCATTTTATAAATAATTTTTATTCACACTTATAATTTTCAATTCTCTAAAATAATATAAATGAAGGTGAAATCGATCTTAGTGTTCTTTCATTATGAGAAGTTTCACTTGAATTTTATTATTTGAAATTGTCTTTAAAATTATTTTCTTATATTATTCAGTCAACAACAAACACACCTTTTAAATCAATTTCTATAATAACATAAAGTTAATTTTAGTTTTTATCAATCCTCGTGAGAACGATACCATTCAATTTGGCGCAATTATTTGGGATCGTATCAAACTTTTATCTTTGGCCTTTATTTAAATCTGTTAATTTGAGATTTTTTTTTTTCAATTTTATTTTATTTGTTACTTTGAGTTCTTAAGTTTTCTTAACTAATGCATTACACATGCAAAAGGTTGAGAACTTGTAGAATTTAATCCAAAAATTGAACGTACAATTCGACATAGGCAAAAAATGGCTGAAAAATATATTACCATTTGATAACCCCAATTAGAACATTCCAACCATGGCACAACGTCCTCTTAAGGACTGTACCATGCCAACATTTGATGGGGCTGGAACAAGCATCCATAGACTGGCCATTTAGATGAACAATTTCGCAATTAAGCCCGCAATCCTAATGATCTGACAATTTGTCCAATTCATCGGCTTGAGTAATGAGGATTTGAACTCCCATTTGACAAATTTTCTAGAAATTTGTGATACTTTCAAATTTAATAGAGTTTCGGATGATACTATTTGTTTAAGGCTTTTCCCTTTCTCCCTGCATGATAAAGCAAAAAGATGACTACAATCACTTCTTGCTAGCTCAATAACAACGTGGGATGATCTGCCACAAAAAACAAGTTGTTATTTTACCGGCGGAAAGTCATTGTAGCCTGTTATTTGCTTTATCTCGTAGGGAAAATGGGAAAAGCCTTAAACGAATAGTGTCATTCGGGACTCCGTTAAATTTTAAAGTATCCCAAATTTTCAAAAAAATTGTCAAATGGGAGTTCGGACCCTCATTGCTCAAGCCGCTAAATTGGACAGATTGTCGGATTAGTTGAACCATTCTGGGCTTAATTTCGAAATTGTTCGCCCAAATGGCCTGTTTATAAATGCTTGTTCCAACCTTGTCAAATGTTGGCATGTTATAGTCCTTAAGAGGGCGTTGTGCCATGGCTGGATTATTCAGATTGGGGTTATCAAGTGGTAACTAATTTTTAGCCATTCTTTGCCTACGCTGAATTGTGCATTTATTTTCTAGATCAAATTCTAGTTCTCCACTTTTTGCACGTGTCACGTACTAGTTAAGAAAACTTGAGAACTCAAAGTAATTAATAAAGTAAAATTGAAATAAAAATTCAAATTAACAGATTTAAATAAAGTTAAATGCTAAAATTTTTGACATAGTTCCCACGAACAGCGCTAAAAACTTGATGCGATTGGGATTGATTATAACAATTGCACTAGCCATTCAAGTAATAAAGTGGTGAGAAAAGTATTGTTCCCACGATGACTCATAAAAATTAAACAATTAACTCTATTAAATTTTAGCGCTATTTGAGAAACCAATTAAAAGATGGGTTGTGGGTATTTTACTAAATGACAAAAGAAAAGACAATTTAAATTATAAATTTGAAAGGACATTTTAAATAGTGAGAGAGAGCTAGGGATCAATTTCACATTCACCTATATTATTTTAGGGAATTGAAAAATATAAATTTGATTCTAAAGTGGCGGAATTCCTGTTTATTCAATTGACCTTTTCCGGGATCCTGAACTATTTTAAAACTCATAAGCTCAATTACCCATTTCGGTGCACTCATCTAACTTAGTTTATTTTAAAATGGATTGAATACTTTGGATTCGTTAGAGATGGGTTGACTGAGCCACACTCATTTTTTAATTAGTAATATGTTTTACAAACTACTAGTTAGCATAATCATAAGTTTTTAGTCTCTCTTCATGTAGTCTTGGGCATAAATAATTCTAATTAGCATCCGTTTATATATTAAAAATATTTATAAATTCCAACTTCTCTCTTCGACACCTCGCCACAATTAATAAACAATTTTAAATATAAAAAGCATTAAAAACTGTAAAACATATTTTTAAAACTAAAATAGCAACCTATATAATTCAAACCTTAAAATATATATAGGATTTGGTTACATCGATCCCTAACGACAAAAAAGACTACTTCATAATTAAATATAAAAAACAAGTAAATTTAAAAGAATTTACCATCATCATCTCGTACCTAGAATACAAAATCGAACGAAGAAAATACTTCTTTACAGTTGGAACTTCAAGACTTGGATTGATGATTGGCCTAAACTCTCTTTTTATTTCCTAACTCACAACTAAAAGATTAAAGAAAAAAGAAATATGAAAAAGAACAAGATTAAACTCTCATCCCTGGATTATGTCTTCCTCCCTCCTTTCTACTGCTATTTATAAAAGATGTTTGAAATCCGTGAAGGTTTGAAGAAATCAATAAAATCACACCACTGCAGTACAAGATTTTATATGCCGAAATCCACATCCCATTGTTGCAAATGTTGGCTGCATGTATTCGTCTCATTCTTTCTTTATTTGGTGGACATTATAAATGATATTAGGTGCCATTAAAGACACCATAGCCATACAATGTTCATCCGTGAGGCTTTTGTCATTTTCCATTTCTTTTTTTTTTTTTTGAGAAACCAACCCAACACAAAACTCAACTAGAAAAATCCGAGATCACAATCGACATAAGAAAATCGGGGATATCACCGTCCCCTTCAAAGAACGAGCCCGAATTTCGAGCCAGCGTGTGAGCCGCCCTATTTCCATTCCTGCGCACATGGGATAGAGACCACGTCGGAATAAAGGCAAGCTCCGTCCGAATATCATCGATGATATGACCCAGCTCAGACATATCGGTTCCCAAAACTCCAAGACGGTGAATAAGCGATTGGCAATCAGATTCCAAACTGACGCTAGGCCAGCCGCGACGTCGAGCCAAACTGATCGCTGCCACTGCTGCAAAAGCTTCCACACATTCCGGATCGAAAAGGCCCGCAGCTCGGCAGGAAAGCCACCCCACACACTCCCCATTCGCATTGCGAGCAATCACCCCGATCCCGTGTTCCCTTGAATCTAGAAACGTAGCTCCATCAAAATTAAGTTTGATCACTGATGCGGAAGGGGGATGCCATCTGTCAGGACTGGGGTGAGGACCATGAAGAAGCGGTACAGAAATTGCATCAGAAAAGGCGCCCAAGTAGGAGACGGCAAATTGAACCAGCTGAAGGGCACTTTGATCTTCATTCTCCATCAATAACTTATTGCGGGACCCCCATATTGCCCACAAGACTGTGAGAAATAAACAAAAGTCCTTAGGATCCATTTGACGATGAACTTCCCGAAGCCACCATTCAGGTGACGCAGCTGAGATGGAGACAATACTCCAAGGTAGGGAACACAAGGCCCACACCTGACGGGCAAACGGGCATGTGAGAAAGACATGCATGATATCCTCTTCGCCAACACCACAGCGCGGGCACCCCAACAAACCCCCCAGGTGGCGGGCACCCCAAACATGCATTTATGCCATTGAAAGTGATCATTACAAATTCCCTCAAAACTTTAGCCCTTATATATATATATATATATATATATATAAAGTTGTTGACATTTTTTAATGTAATAAAAATGCTATCAAATATGATGAAACATGAAAGATTTGCAGCCGACTATGCCCACACCTTGTCGAAGTTATTTTCTGATGTTTGTGCGGTATGTTTTTTGTGTCCTGCGCCGTAATTTCTAACAATATGAAAACTTTAAATTCATCACGTATTCTCTAATTTTAATCCCAAATTCGGCCTTTTTTGTAAATTGATCTTTTTGTTAAAATTCGTGCAAAAATTGCAAATATATTGTTATAATTAAATAAATTTTTAGGTAAAAATACCTATAAAAATATATGTAAAATAATACAAAATTTTAATTTATTAGTATATATTCAAGAGGTGTATTAATTATTAAATTTAAATATAATAATATTAAAAAATAAAATTAGAATATCTTCGTATTCGCTTTATCCAATTCAATGCTCCATCCACCCCATGAATTTTTAGCCAATGGCAAGGGATTCATGAGCCTTTTTTTGTGTTTGTGTGTGTTTTTTTTTGGAGTTTCCTTTGCCTAAATACAACGAAACCGGAGAGAGCATTAACTTCGAGATTTCGACATGAGGAGAGATAAAGTAATTGAAAGAAAATTTGTATTTTAGTAACTGAAAAAGTAATTGGAGTAATTATTGTGCAACAAATAAGTGCATCTTTTCTAAATATATGTGGTGCAAAATTTCTTACTAGCTGGCATGCTGTTCATACTTATCATAAGCACTTTTATGAGATTTTTTTTTTTAAAATATCCTATTTTTATATCTTTATATTCAAAATATCCTACTTTATAAAATCTTTTTCATTTTATCCCTTTTAAATAGCGATTTCACTATTTAAATAGTAATTTCACTATTAAAAGTTTATTTATTTATTTTATTGCCCTAAAACTTTAGATTTATTTAAGATTTGATACCTTTTATTTAGAAAAGGGAAGGTAGATCCCATTTTTCATGATATATGAATTTTATTAAATTTATTCTTTCTCGATTTTTAACAGTTATTATAAAATAATTTTCTATTATTATTTCCTTTCCCAAAGTGCTTGAATATCATTATCTATGTTTTTTAGTTCTTTTACATAGTTATCAAGAAAATCTTTATTAATACTTTTATTGACATAATCAAAAACATAGTCTTCTTTATTATTATATGTTGCAATAAGCATTCTTAGGTCTTCAGGTAAATTTTTCGGTACTTTTAAAATAGCTATTTTATGTTTATAATTATTTCTTCTTTTAAATTGATTCTTTATAATATCAAAATCCTTACTCATTTTATATACACAAATAAGTAAAATATGTTCTCAAAATCATGATTCGTAATGAAGTACTTTAAAATCATAAATTTTCATAATTCAAGCAGAGAAATATTAATATCTAAATCTTTTAAAAATATATTACCTCTTTTAGTTCTTCAATTCTTTAATCTTCCTTGGGACTCATCTTCCTTCATCTTGACAAGCCTGACTGGTGTTTACCCAAACACCCTCCTGGTTCAATGGGACTTACAGTTCCAAACGGCTACTGTCTCAAGCGGTGCAATCACTACGGCCTTCGTAAGATTTGGAGAATTTAGAAAATAAAGAGAAATATAAGAATAAAAGATTCTTATATTAGAATTTGAAATACTCAAAATTTATGAAAATAAAATGGCTTTATTTCCTTCAAAGGAGATTTATACAAACATGATTTAGAAAGGTTTACAAAATTTTTTCTTAAGGTTGGTTTTCTATACTAGATTTCTCATACAAAGTGTTTTTCAGATTGAGGATTCGATCTCAGTATTTGATGCCATATAAATGAAAAACCTAGCACAATTTATAGAGATCAAAATCTAACTATTCGGACTTCAAATTTTATTTTGCATCCAAAGTCACTTTCTTTATGCACTGGAAAGACATTGTCTTTATCTTTTTATCTTCACGTGCTGTCAGTCTTATCTCCTTACTCTTTATGCATCAACAGCTGTCTGCCACAATTTTTTAGTGAATAATGACATCATGACATCCGTCACTACTTGCACTGTCGTAAGCGCTTACATCATGATTTACAACACCCAATCATTTTGCAAGCTTTTTTCCTTGTAGCCTTTGTGCAGAAAAACTCATGTATGATGAATTTATTAAGGAATTCCTTTAGAAGTGGAGATTTAATTTGTCCTCCTTTCCTTAATAAAATTCAATTGTTAGCCTGCATGAGTGTCTCATATGATGCTCCCAAAAAGACTCAGTAATGGATTGAATAACTTTAATACCCATGGCTCTTCGTTCTGTGATCCATGAGTTGGTGAACTTAAAAGATCGAAAGTTCTTTTTGCCGGTTTTAATCTTTAAGTTTGTAGTCAAAACATCTATGGTAATCATATGTTGGACTTCATGCCAGATCCGCATCTTAGGTTCTGGGGCTATAGAATAGAATTTGAGTACGACGACTCTATTTCTAGCAACTTGACTGACCTATGATTTAAAGTGATCATCAAATGCTGAAATTTCATGAAGATCTTTATCAACATATAGTAGATCTAGAAATCCATAGTTTGCAAGTTGAAAGACTTTATGAGGATCAGCACCAAAAATGGCCGTAATTCTTGGATGAACACTATATCCTTTAGAGTAAAATAGTATCCTATAATTCACCCATTTGTAGGCTTATTCTTCAACTACTTTATACTTATTTTTCCATTTATTTATGGGAACAAATTCCTCATCACTGGAATTCCTGCTGTTGAAGCTTCCTGCTTTAGAAATTTTAACTTCAATAACATCTGAATTATCATGAGATTTTGAAGCTTTGCCTTTATTTTTCATGGAGTCAATGAAATCTTTATCAGATAAGGGTTTGGCTTGAACTCCAAAAGACTCTGCTTTATCTTTTCCTTTATTGCATTCTTTTTTATCACTTGCATTTTTAGCATGACTCATTTTTTCTTTTTCCTTTTCTTTATTTTTGGATTCAAGGAACAAATTTAAACATTCTTGAATATAAAGGGCTCTTCTAAGTCCTTCTTGAGAAAATTTCTAACGCTATTTTAAAATTTAATTCAATCAAATCTTTAAGAGCTTTATTGCTATCAACAATGTCTTGACAAACTAAGACAATATCAGCAATCTCATTCTTTAGCTCATTTGCCTCTTTATAAGGATCCATCTTTTTTTAGAAATTTATTCCTATAGAAAAAACAAGAATTTATAAGATGATCTGTATCATCAATACAATTTTTGGGAAATTGTCACACATCAACGGATTTGGGATGTCTTTACCACCAACAGTTAGATAGTGGACTAGTTGTATTTATAGTGCATACAATCACTCTAGTTGCATTTAAAGGGAAATACACACCCATCTCATCCATTTTAGAGTTGGAGAACTCATTCTTTTTTAAATTCTATAATTCTGGAAATGAAATCGGCTAGAAAATTTTCTGAACCTTTTATGTACTCTATTTTGAAACTATAAAAAGGACAGAAAAACTTGCCATCTATTTAGCCTTTTGTATTGGGGTGTATTTGATAATTTATTGAAAATCAAAGACTGTATTTGGGTATTATCAGTTTGGACTTTGCAAGGTCTTTAATATAGAAAGAGAGAGAATTTTTGGATTCATTTTATGATGGCTAGAAGTTCTTTCTCATGGGTAGTATAATTGACCTCAGCTTGACCAAAAGTACCACTCGTATACCTGCATATCTCATTAAGATTGGTTTTACGTAGTGCTGCCCAATAGAAATCTGAAGCATCTTTCTGTATTATCAATTTATCCTTTTCATCTGGAAGTTTTAATTCAGACAATATTTTACATTCTTCCTTTAGATTTTTAACAATTTCTGTATGTTGATCGTTCCATCCTTTAGTATTATTTTTTTGAAGTAATTTTTGAATCTCATGTTTCTTTTTGG
Organism: Petrea volubilis; assembly: GCA_026212405.1. Lineage (NCBI taxonomy): Eukaryota > Viridiplantae > Streptophyta > Magnoliopsida > Lamiales > Verbenaceae > Petrea > Petrea volubilis. The sequence goes on from CM047884.1 coordinate 18,879,272, forward strand.
CAAGATTTATTATGAATCCCTCAGGATAATTTAAACAACCAAGGAATTTTTCAATTTGATTCCTATTTTCCAATTTATTAGGAAATTCACAAATTTTCTTAGATATATGGGGTTGAAGTTTAATCCCTCTTTATTTATTTTTAACCCTAGAAATTCTATTTCTTTTTTATAAATTATAGCTTTCCTTTCGGATAAGACTATACCATTATCTTTACAAGCTTTAGCAAATTAAAGTAGGTGAGTTTTATGTTCTTCTAAAGTATTAGAAGCGACTAAAACGTCATCAACATAACGACAAGAAAGTCTTTATATTTATTAAAGATTTTATACATTCTTCTTTGATATATAGAAGGTGCATTCTTTAATCCAAATGGCATAACCAACCATTCGAACTGTCCTTGAGGAGAACTAAATGTTGTATATATTGTATACTTTTAGGTTCCATTTTTATTTACCAAAATCTTGAAGTACAATCAATTTTAAAATAATATTTCTTTCTTTTAACTAAATTTAGTAAAACTTCTTTATTAGCAAGATAATAACTATTTGACCTAGTGAAATGATTTAGTCTTTTATAATTTATGACCATTCTAGGTTTTTTACACTTTGTCTCGATTTCATATTCAACCATGAAAGCTGGGCTACTAAAATGACTGTTACTCCTTCTAATTAAAGGTGGACTTTTATGTAATAATTCATTTATTTGTTTATCAAATTCCTTTCTATCCTTTTTTGTATATAACATAGGTCTTTCTTTTATAACTATATTTTCAGTTAACTCTATTTTTGCTTTTAAATTTGACTCCTTATAAAAAGCCAGAGGATGATCATTATAATTTTCTTTTATCTGTTTTATTGCATCTTCAATAGTTATCTTTTTTATTTGTTATATTATGTATTTTTATCAGAATTTTATGATACGGTCCACCAAGTTTCGCTGGCTGAACTCTGAATGGTTTATTTATTCTTGGTAATTTTAAATAGTGATTACATTTAGTTTTTAGGATGACAGAATAAAGATTCTGTGAATAAAATTGAAATTATTGTAGGAAATCATTTCCTAAGAATATATCAGTTTCAAGAGAGTTATATTCATAAATAGTATTTATTATAACAATTTTACTTCCTAATATATCATTTACTTTATCTGTCTTTCTATTTATGTGTTCGGCTTAACCCGTAACACCCTTTATCTTTATATTTCCATTCTCTTGCCATTTAGTATAGAGAAAGGATTTAAACAAAGTTATTTTGAATCATTATCTATTAAGGCACATATTGTTATATTAGTATCTTGTACTGTTATCTGTACAAAGACACTTGAAGGAAAATTAATTCCCTTCATATTTTTTACAAAAGATTTTTATATTTTTAATTTGGAGTGTGACCCCATGTTTTTCTATTTTATATTAATCACACTGGTTTAAGAAACTATTACCTAAAATTATATCGTAATTGTCTCCAGCCATATCACTATCTATATAACAAGGTACAATTATTCTTAAATCATCAAAAATTATTGAAACTTGTACCTCTTGATCACAAGTTATTAAATGACCTTCAAAATTTTTATATTGAAATATAGTTGAAGCAACCTTTGTAATTAATCCTTTATTTTTATGTCTTGCAAGGTGATTGTCACTAGCTCCTGTATTAATTACTATATTTGATCCTTCAATATATTCTTGACCATTAAAATATTTGCCATTTATGACCATTGTATTGGTTATATTTTGTTTGGTGAATTCTACATTAGTAAGAGGTATCTTACTAATAGCTCTTCTTGATATTGTATTTTCTCCAAAATCTATTTGTGGAGCTAAACCACTACTAGATCCATATTCTAGTATAGGTTTTCTATCTATTTTTACTACATAATCTCTTATGTCTTCAATTTCTTCTATCATTGGTAACTTTGTTGTAGTTATATTACTGCATTCAGCATCAATTTCTATATAAGGTTTATCTTGATATATTTTACCGTAATTACTATTGAAAAAATCATATATTGCTCTATAGTAGAAGGTATATGCTTGACTTTTATCTTGTAGTTTTAAATCTTTTAAGAGTTGAAAGTGTAAACTTAAAGTATCATTTATGTCAACTCTATATTTAGGATAACAATCAAAATGAAATTGTGAGTATATTAAATTTCCTTTGACGGTTCCTAAATGACTATTTTTAGTGTCTTTAAACCTTTGGTCATGAAGTGAAATAACATAGGACTATCTATTCCATCTCTAAATAAAGCTTTAACTAGGATTTGAATCCTGCCAAGATAAATATATTTTATCTTCTTTCTTACTTCTGTATTTTTTATTTTGTTTAAAGCTTGAGTTATTGAGAATTTAGTAAACATATTTAATCTAATTTGCCCTTTAGTATGTTTAACATTTATGGATCTTTCAACTGCATGATAGTCATAAATATTTATTTTTTCTCTTTTAATTAGATTACCAAGAGTTGTAAAAATACTTTTGGTAGGATTAGTTGCATCAAGTCTTAAACCTTTTATTTTTGCTAAAGTTTTTTGATCAAAGGGTATCCGTTGAGCATAACCTACTGATCATTCATAAACTTCTACTTCTTTATCTGAATCTTCAGTTTCTATTATATCTTTATTTATTCTCAGAATTACTAGAGTATTCTTCCTTTTCAGTATATATTTCTTTATCTATATAATTCTTTATGTATGAAACTTCAGATAATTCATCTTACAGTTCTATGAATTCGGCTTCAATACTCTGAATCTTTTTAGGTTTTTTACACTTTGGTGATTTATGTCTAATTTCTCCAAAATTCCAACATTGGTATTGTGAAAGGTTTTTATTTCTTTTATAGTTAGGTTTTTTTTTTAAAATATCTTCTTTTTTGTTTTATATGTTTCTTTTGAAAATTATTGTATTTTTTGTCTTTCTTTTTATGAAGCCTTCTTTTCTTTTTATTAATTCTTTCTTTATTGCATCTCCATTGACTGGGTACCTCAAATTCAATACAATATAAGGGTGAAAATCTTTTAGTTCTTCTATATAAATCTTGAGATTTACATAATTTACTTAGGAAGCTAATCCCTTTTCCTAGAGTTGCATTTCAATCTTTATTTTCTTCCTTCCATTTATTCATTATATATTTATTCCAAGGATGTGGAAGTTTTCAAAAGTACATATTGAGATATATACTCTGATCTTCATTACTATAGTATTGTGTATAATAATATTCTTTAAATTCACATGTATATTATTTTAGATTCTTCATGCTACAAATTCTAAGCTTTATTAAATTAGTTCTTGCTTCTTCTTTTTCTTTAAAACTTTCTTTATCAGGTTCTTATCAATTTTTTCCTAGAAATTCACTAGAAAGATAGGCAACTAAAATTTCAATTCCTTTTTCTGTATTATCTATTAATTTAGTTTGTACATTTCTTTTTATTAATGCTTTAGTGTTTTCAGTTAATCCTTGCTACCAATTGAAAATAATTCCATCAAATGTAGCGATTAAATAATCTATTTGTCTATTTGATGTCCATGTGTCATTAGCATTATATAAAAAAAAACTTTCATAGTATTTGCCCATGAAATTATGGCCTTTTTATTGTCTTCTTTGTAATCTGTATTTAATTTAAAACTTTCATGATTTATAGGTTCACTATAATTAGTATCTGGATTGAATTTATCTAATTGTTTGTGATATTTATCTTTCTTTATATGATCATAATATTGCCTTCTATATTTAGGAATAGGCATTATTTCTGATTCATCTATTTTCATATTTTCTGATTTTATTATACCACTTGAGCCTCCAGTTGTATTATTTGTGTTAACTAATACTTCATATTCTTCTATTTCAGAAAGATCTGTTTTTTCAAATTCATCAATTAATTCATTAATTTCATTCATCTTTATCAGTCTCAGATTCAGAATGTTGTTTTTTAAGTGGATTAGATGATGTAGCTATATCTTTACCTTTTTCTTCCTTTTTAAGGGATTCTTCTTCAGCTATTATTTTAGGTAATTCAACATTCAATATATATGCATCAAAAGAATTTGGATGTACAGTTTCTTTAACAGTTTTTATTGGCTTTATTATAATTTCTCTTTCTTCTATTTTCTTGTCGAATTTATTTTTCTTTAGACAGGTATTCTTTATTAAATCTTCAACGTTTGAATTACAAATCTTTAAGATTTGAACCTCTATTTTTAATTCTATAAGTTCTTGACATAGAAAATACAGTAATTCAAGTATTTGATTCATTCCTACATTTAATTCTTCAATATTTTTATTTATTTTATCCATTTGTATTTTTTATATCTATTCCAATGTATTTGAGCATTTTGTTGAGTATCTTTTATCTTTTGTTTGCAATTTTATATTTTTGATTTATTCTCTTCTGCTTTAATGTGTTCATATTCTCGATTGTATTCTTCGAGAATTATATTTAAACTCAGAATTAGATTTATACTTTGTATCCATAATTTAAGATGTTTATTTGTCTTCATGCTTGACTTAAAACGTTAAGACCTTCATTTATTTGTTGTATTTTGGTCCTCAAAACACAAATTCTAAAAGCATCTCTTCTATGATAAACTGGATTCCTAAATAATAGCAAATCCAACTCCCTTTGATATAGATGTGATTCTACACGAAGCCTATGCTATGTATAGTTAGGCATTGTTAAGTAAAATCATTACAATTCTAATTTCGTTATAAGTCTCTAACTTTCTATAGTATAGTTCCCTTAATCTAGCATTTTTATGCTCCTTGGCAGCGTTCTCTAGTGTCATCAAATACTTGTATTTTCTATCGACTCTTTGATATCCTTTAGTGTGTTTAAACAATTGACTCTTCATGGCTAAGGTAACTGCTAATCAGTTTCATCACATGAGAAATCACAAGATAATGGATCAAAATTTAAATCATCACAAAAATCTTTATAATTTAATTCATTTAAATAAACAAATAACTCTTTAGTTATTAAAAGATTTATGCTTGAAAGTTTTAATAATTCTATATATTCCATATTTTAAAATTTTATTGATCTTTATGGCTCTGATACCAATTTGTACGGGGTTTTACTTGATTTATTAGATTTACTTTATAAAATTTAAAAATTTTGTGAAACATTAAAATTTTATAACTAATATAGAAAACATTTTAAAGATAGTTAGGAAATGGATTTAAATGATCAAAAATATTCTATGAGGGGTTTTAGTGAAAATTCTTTAAAGTTTGAACTTTATAAAAAAAAAAACACACTGGCCCACATGAATAGTTAAATTGGACTTGCGAATCCCGATCAAGGGTATTTTATAAAACTTTTTAGAAAATGAGGTATTTTCAAAAATTTTAACTTAAAAAAGGTATAAAATAAAAATTTCTTCCTTTTATGAGTTTAAAGTCGACGGGTCTTACCTTGCTAGTAAAATGGAGGCCTCACAATCTTTAAAATATGGGTTTAAATTTTTATGAATACAGGTATTATTCTAATTATATATTAATTTATATCTATTGTATAATAGTTTAATATGTTTGATATTTAATAATCATAAGTTGTAATAATTTTTGATATATTTGACATTTGATGATCACAAATTATAATAGTTTATTCTTTATTCTTTATTTGATTGTATTAATGTATTCGATTGATTCTAATAGATCGCTTTCATTAAAAAAAGAAAAAGAAAAACAAAGAAAGAAAGAAAGAAAGAGGAGAAATGACTGAAAAAGATAAAGAGTAGTGAAAAATAAAAACATACAAAAAGTTATAACTTTTACGATCTTAAAAATTAATTGTTAATCTACTTTAGGATTAAAATTTCGTGAAAAATGTTGTTGTCTAGCAGTCCAGGTACGGTAACAATTATTTATAAATTTCTCAATTGATCAAAATCATACATTAACAAAATCGGCTACAAATTTAAAATTTTGAGTTTCACCGTCTTTTTAACAGAATTTTATAACTTATGACATCACATAAACCAAATTTCAGTAAAGCAAATTTTAATATAGTTCTAGTGCATGTATTCTATGTTGCGCTTGTTACATTGTAGCAAGTGACTGAATTAATCTCCTGTATACAAAAGCGATGTCATAATTATCATAGGATGAATTAAAAATAATAAATTTGAATTAAATGGACAGATAGCATTTATCCGACCAACTAATATATTATACTAGGTGCGGTATTTACAAGACCGTGGACGGTAGTTATATTTCACGTTATGCCTTGTCTAATGTATCAAATAGATTTGATAAATTGATCATAATTGCTAAAAGTTCTGATTTAGAGGGTGTGTTTGGCTAAGTTTATAAACTTTTCAAAATATTTTATAAGATTTTTAAAAGAAGTAACGACGTGCCTACTTGGTTTTTAAGATCATACCAAGCTCACTATTTTCAACTAAATCAGTTATAATATTGGTATCATTAACATCTTATAAGCTGGCACATAATTTATTTATCCAGAACATTTAAAAAAATTATTTTTAAAATAAAATCAAACATCCTATAAACTCTCACATTTTATAAGATGTTTCAAATAAATTTAGCCAAAGGCCCTCTTATACTAGCCGCATTATTTGTTGTTTGCAGACTAATTAGGGTTGGACAGGAACCAATAATAGGAGTTCGAACTAGCATTCACTATAAGAATGTGTTCCATTTACTAACAAATTAATCTATTTCAGATTTAGTTTTTGTGGTGGATCTTTTTGATTACGAATCCATTACTAAACGCCTTGTCACTAAATGTTTTTGTAGTGTTGTTTACATAAATTATGTCACTAGTCAATCACATATATCTTCAAGGTTTGACAAAATCTCGCCGTCATCAATTTTTCACAAGTAAAGGGGTGCTTTTTCTTTGTGATTTTTCAGAGTGGTAAATTTTGCATGGCAAAGTGATATTGGTGTAAAGAGGTATATGCAAACACTTTAAAAGTGTTTTCTTTTCTTTTTTCTTCTACTGAAAAAAGTAAGTTGTGCAGTATTTTATTTCGATGCTTTTACTAAAAAAAAACACATTTGAAGCTGCTTTTTTCATCTTCAAGTTACTTTTCTAATATTCAACCACTACTATTTACTTCTTCTCTACAAACATTACTCACTTTTTCTAATCAACTTTTTTTTTTAACTCTTTCTACAATTTCTACTTTTTCAAAATAAAAGTGTTTGCAAACACCCCCTAACTCTAACTTAGGCTTGGTCTCCTTGTGGGCACTTAGTAGTTGAGCCCGCATTATAACTCTAAATTTTGGGTATAATTACATTCTCCACCCCTCAAAAGTTTTAAAACTACAATTGGTCCTCCAAAAATTTTCAATATTACAATTTTTTTTTTGACTAAGTTAAAAATTACACTTACCCCCTAGTCAACCGATTTTCGATCAATTTGAACTTCTAATTTTATCCTTCTTTTTAATATTAAAAGAATGAAAAGTAAAATTCAAAATTGATTCCTTAGAAAAGCATTTCTACCCCCACTATTTTTTTTCAATGAATAAAACATTAATATATATATATATATATGAACGTATTCATATTATAAAAAAAATACAATATACATATGAAAATTATAAAAAGAAGTATAATATAACAAGGATATAATATTTACATTAAAAAAAGAAAAAAGTAACATATATAAGTTTATATATAACATAAATTAATATATATATATATAATATTAGGAATAATATCAATAATAAAAATAATATAATATATAAAAATTACATATAAAAACAAGACAATATAAAAATTAAACAAAAAAAGAAAATAAAAATTGGAGAAAGCTTAAGTCTTCTCTCACTACTAGAAAAAGAGCAAATAGCCACGGATTTTAGCCACGGAAAAAATCCGTGGCTAATCCGTGGCTATTAGCCACGGATTAGCCACGGTTTTCGGTGAAAATATTTTTTGAGCTTTAGCCACGGATTGGCCACGGATTACCCGTGGCTAATTTAGCCACGGCCAAGCCGTGGCTAAATGTCGTGGCTAAATTTGGCGCCAGTTTTGCCGCTAATGGTTAGCCACGGCTTGGCCACGGCCTAGCCGTGGCTAATTTGGCCACGGCCAGACCGTGGCTAAGCCGTGGCCCTTAGCCACGGTCTAGCCACGGCCTAGCCGTGGCTGGATTAGCCACGGCCAGGCCGTGGCTAAGGGCCACGGATTAGCCACGGCCTGACCGTGGCTAATCCAGCCACGGCTAGACCGTGGCTAAATCGTGGCCCTTAGCCACGGCCAGACCGTGGCTAAGGGCCACGGATTAGCCACGGCCTGACCGTGGCTAAGTCAGCCACGGCCTAGCCGTGGCTAAAAATTTTTATTTTTTTTTTGCAACAAATATGATTTGAACTCTTGACCTGTTAGTTAAAGTTAGAGCATTAAACCACTACATCACTTTAACTTTTTGTTTAATAATTAATTTTTGCTATATTTAAGTAATATATATATATATATTATATTATATATATTGATATATATAATAAATGATTCGATATATTACATACGTATAAGATTAGATATACTTATATATATGTGTATTTATATATAATTAGCTGTATATATATTAGATGTATAAGTACATATATAACATATATTAGATATATAATACACTAATATATGTTTATTTCATATAGATGATTGATCATATATATATAGTACATATGATTAGATATATATATATATATATATTGGATCTATATATACGTACACTACATTTATAACATATATTAGATATGTTCTATATAGATATATACTTATATCATATAGACTATATATAGAGGATTAGAATGTACATATAATATATTAATATATATGAGATACACATTGACATATACGTAAATTTATATATGTATATATGATATATATACTTGGAAATATATATATACACATATATTGATATATATATACTTGAACATATGTATATATATACATGATATATATATATATAAATATAGCCATGGATTAGTCACAAATATATATATATATTGGTACATATATACTTGGATATATAAAGATATGTATCAATATAAATTTACATATGTATCAATATATATATATATATATAAATTTATCTGTGGTGCAAAAAAAAATGAAAAAAAACAATTAGCCACGGATAAATTTTTGTTATTGATATTTTAATTATCTCAATATAAATTATCTATATATAGTTGGATACATATATATATTGATACATATATATACTTGGACATTTATATATATATTGATACATATATACTTGGACATATTTAAAATAGATACATATCTATCAATATATATACTTGGACATTTATATATATATATATTGATACATGTATACATGGACATATTTAAAATAGATACATATATTGATATATATATATATATGATATATATACTTGACATATATTATATAATACCACACATATACGAAGATATTGACAAATTATCACGAATTAAAGTTGCTATTATCTAAATATAAATTATATAAATAGACTTTTGTTATAATTTTTGTTTTGATATATTAGTTTATTAAATATTTGTCATAAAAAAAAAGTTGAATATTGAACGATAAAGTCAAAGGTAAATATCTTTATTTTTTTAAAAAAAATAATTGGTTAATAATTTATAAAAATTACTAAAATTAAATTAAAAAAATTGATAAAACTAATGAAATTTATTAGATAATTTTAGTTTAAAATATTGTAACAATATAGTTTAAGTATAAAAAAAATCAATCAATAACCAAAGAACTCCCTTGGCGCAACGGTTACATGCTCCATTTATAACATTGATGTCCCGTGTTCGAATCTCCTTGAGCGCAAAAAAAAAAGCTTGGGTTGGGGCGCGGGTTTCAGGTCCGGGTTGGGGCGCGGGTCCGGGTTGGGCCGCGGGTTTGGGTGTAATTAGCTTTTTTTTTTTTTCCAGTGGCCACGGATTGGCCACGGCCTGGCCGTGGCTAATCCGTGGCCCTTAGCCACGGCTAAGCCATGTCTAGGAAAAAGTGGCCAAACTTGGCCACGGTTTGCCCGTGGCTATTAGCCACGGCTTGGCCGTGGCTAAGCCCAGCCGTGGCTAAAAAGCCGTGGCGAAGGTTAGCCACGCCACTTTTAGCCACGGAAAAAATCCGTGGCTAATCCGTGGCCAATCCGTGGCTAATCTCCTTGGCCACGGATTTTTTGCCAAATCCGTGGCTAAAATCCGTGGCTAAATGCCTTTTTTCTAGTAGTGTCTCCAAGAGTCTTCTTCACCATCAAAGGTGATACCCGCCCCTACCCCAACCGCCAACGAATGATCTTCGTCGGGTTTCAACAGAAGCTACACCAATTGACTCTTTGCAACCTCAAGTTGTCGAACTCCATTTGACCAATGGTGAAAGAGAGTCAAATTTCACACCTTCAATGATACTTATTGGAATTCGTTGAACTTCGCAGCTTTTGCTCAAATTTTACAAATCTACTAGAGTCAACCCGTTCCGTCATTGTTTAGTCGTCAATTAATGCATACTTCTTCCCGCGATTGTTATCCCCATCGATCTGCCATCACTACTAAACAAATGACCTAATTTGACACATAGAATATGATACTTTAAAAAAGTGTCTTAATTGTGTACCTACCGTGACACTTCATAACAACACTTTAATAAATTAGACCAGATGTGAACTAAAATATATCTTTTGTGACACTACAATGTATCAAAATAAGTTATTGTGATACTCAAATACTTGGCGCTTTAACTAGTGTCACCAAACCGAATTTGCTTTTAGTGACAGTGGCTAAAGTGTTATGTATTTAATTGTAGTAATAGTCTATTTTGATACTTTATAGTGTCACAACAAGTATATTATAATTCAAATTTAAGATAAATTATTGAAGCACTTTCTATGAGGTGTCACAATAAATATATAAATTTGATACTATAATATTATATGTGTTATTAGTTATTTTTTTAGTGGTGGTTGGCGATCCATCAGCAAGCACTTATACCAACGAACTCGCCTTACAACCCTCTCCCTAATCCACATTTCTTTCGTTGATGTGGGAGCCCTTCCAAAAAACCCACCTTTTCTTTTGTAACTGGAATTGCGATTTAGCCCCCTCTTCTTTTCTCTTCTGATTTTGTTCTCCACGGCAGTAATGATGCTCTCACTGACCACTACAAAAAAATGTATTTATTGTGACAAGATATTTGTGAGGGTATTGTATCTTGTCACATAAACATACCATAATGTGACGAATTATAATTTCGTCATATTAAATTCTATTTTTTAAAACAAATTGAAGTTTCCTCACAGTAACTATAACTAATGTGAGGAAATATAATTTTCATCACAAAACAAAAAATTTTTTCCTCACAATAAGTTAATAACATGATATGATAAAAAAAGTTCCTCACAAAATATCAATTTAATATTTTTCCTAATTTGATAAAAAAAACTTAAATGAATAAATGTTTTAAAATAAGTTCTCAAAAAATATCAAATGAATATTTTCCATGATATCCTAAAAAAATTTAAATGAATCAAAAGACAATCCCAAATATAATTTTGTTTATAATTTTGACTTGTTTTAGGTATTTTTATAGTGGCTAAGAAATTAATAAATTTTAAAAATTTTAAAAATACAAATATTAATAAAATTTGTTCTCATAATTTAATATATATATATACATATAGTCTCACCCAAAATAATTTTTGGTGTACAGTGTGTGTGTTGTGTGTGTGTGTGTGTGAGAGAGAGAGAGAGAGAAGAAGAGTTTTGATTTTTGTTAATTTTTACCTTTTTTATGGGGATATAATGTGTGCATTTTGTAATATAAATTATTTGGATATATTATGTGTGCATATATAGTTATTTATTTATCTGATAATTATAAAATTTGAGCATATATATATTCTTGAATAAAGTGTTTATGTATATCTTTTTTTCCCATTAAGAAAAATGTATACTCTATTTTTTATGTTTCAAAAACTAGCGCTCCAATTACATCATATTACAAAGGGCATTTATGAAAATGAAAATGTACTGAAATTAGGATAAGGGTAAATTCGGATTTTCACAATAGAATTGTTGTGGTCAGATGCTCTTGACCGACAATTGGCTGACCTGTGGATATATATATATATACACGTAATTTTCAACTTCCAAGAAAAGGGGTTGTCATATTAAAAAATATTGCGGGACCAATTGTAGTTTTTAATTTCAATGGGTAACAAATGTAATTATCACCAAATTTTATTTGAATATAATCTTCAATTTCTGGAAGGGTGTTTCCGTCATGAGCGAAACAGTGAGATAAAGTTTGACAAAGAATAGTCTCCTTTATTTTTCCTCTTTCATTTACTCAGAACTGAATCTATTTAATTTTCACTCCACCAAACAAACATCACTCCACCAACAACCATTAAAGCCACTCAGACCAATTAAATCAAACCAAACAGAGAATATCAAACAAGGAAGCAAAAAAATGGCGGAAACATCTGAGAAAAACAAGCAAGAATATGTTGGAACACCCTTTTTTCTTCACAATCCATGCAATTACTTTCGAGAAATCACAAGGGCTGTGCTCAGGTGTTTAGGTTTCGAATCTCAAGACGAAACAGGCATCCAAAGCTCCTCTTCATCGGATGGTCCGCCGGCGCCACCGTCTTCAGCCGCAGACCCACCAGCTGATCTGCCGCCGTTGGCGGTGACAAGTTTGCGAAGAGCGCCTCCGAGGCCGCCGATAAGTGGCGGGAGTGGCCCTCAGATCAATTAACGCGAACCCCAGTTGATGAACTCTTTAGAGTTTGCGCTAGTAATTATTTTTCTTGTACTATGCATGATGTATAATGTTGATAATGTGGAGTTCATCTCTCTCTCAGTCTCTCTCTCTCTCTCTCTCTCTCTCTCTCTCTCCACCATTGTAGTTTTACCTCCATATATGTATATATATAAATATGTGTACGTGTGTGTGCCTCTAGTGCAGGAACATATATCGTTTGTATTTTGTTCTTAATCTACTTGTGTTTCATAGATATGATGATGAATTAATTATGCACCGCCTCACCTATTACTTTGTAGATAATGTAGATTTGTTTATTTCATCTCTTCTTATATTTTCTAGGGAAAATTATTAATCACCCCTTAAAATCAATTTTATATTCAAAAACTTCATATTAAACTCTGGATTCAGAAAATTTTTCTACCAATTTTTGATATTTTCTAGGGAAATTATTAGGCACCCCTTAAAATTAATTTTTATATTCAAAAACTTCATATTAAATTCTGAATTCAGAAATCTTTTCTACCAATTTTCGATATTTTCTAGGGCAATTATTAGGCACCCCTTAAAATTAATTTTTATATTCAAAAACTTCATATTAAATTCTGAATTCAGAAAATTTTTTAACCAATTTTTCATTTCAAAAAATCCCAAACCAATAACTTTTATCCCTTTTTGGACAAAATTACCATTAAGTTTCTTATGTTATTATTTTTAATATTCAATATAAATTAGTTTAATTTCATTTACCTCAATTTATAATTTATATATCTTAAAATTGAAGACAATATATTTCATAATTTATAAATCTCAAAAAAGAAACAGAATATTTTGTTTACAATAATATATGGTCATTGATATAAATCAGCTTAAAGATCTTGAAGAAAAAAATATATATTAAAAAAGTAAATTATATATTAAGCTTCGACCCTAGAAAGTTCATGGTAGTTTGTTCAAGAAAACCAATATTTGGACTTTTTAGAAAGAAATATTGGTGGAATAGGCTTTTTGAGTTGAAAATATATATAACTTTATGGGATTTTTGGTTATCAAATTTTACTTTAAGGGTTTTTAGTATTTTTCTCTATTTTCTATTACATTATATTAAGTTTCTTAAATATACCGGTAAAATGTAATACAAAATTATGCAACCATTGTAATATAAGATCTAAATTAAATGCATCTCGACTATACGTAGACGTAATTACTTTATAACTCCATTAATATCTTGGATAAAAGGGAATAATTAGACTATACTCGATTTATATATACTTAGCCTACACTCGATTTATATACACTGGTACTTTTCATTAAAAATAAAAAAGAAATAAAGAAATAAAATAAATTATAATGTGGTGAAAACTGGCAACTATAACCCTTCTTGGAGTGTAATGCTCTCGCCCGTCGGCTGGTAAATAGTTCTAAATAGTTCGTCAGTTATGAAAGAATAGTAGTTTGTGTCTCACATGTCACAAAAGTATATTTAATAGAATGAATACATTAACAATATAAGAAAAATATGCATATATAAACCAACATATAGGTTTGTTGACAATGATGGAGCCACATACAACTCATTAAATGTACGTGCATCAGGGGCAGAGGTACATACAATTGAGTGGGGTTCAATAACACCATCCAAATTAAAAAAATATATTAAATACAAATAACAAACTATAAATTTCAATTAACTTTTCTTTCTTGTTGGACTATCTCAGAAAAATAAAAATTCTTATATAGTGGGGTTGAAATACATATGAGATCACTATAAAAAAGCACTGCGTTCACTAATGGAAAATTTGTGACACAGAAATTCTGTCTCAAATTTAAGATATCTATGATAAATTAATGATATGATTTAATGTAAACATAACTAAATATACAATTAGTGACCATGTATTTACTAACAGGATTATTATACACGAAATTCGTCACAAAGACTAAATTTATAGTGTAGTGGTTAATTTGTCATTGAAGGTGGTGCATACTTATAGTGAATTCTCTATTTCAAATCATGTTTCATCTGCTACTACATTGCATGAATATGCGTTAAGTGTGAAGATATCATGCGATCGTGTGTAATTAAGAAATTAATTTTATGCACGTGGTATGAATGTATATTATATTATAAAATAGGAGATGAAACATCATTATGGAACGTGAGATCTTGTTCGGTCTAAATATCAAATTCATCATATTTTTTTCTTATTTATCTCTGTCTCTTTATTAGTGATCCCACTAAATTATTTTCCTGACTTTGTCACTGCTAATTAACTACTTTACTTATTCTTTGGTGTACTTCTTAATTGTTTTTTAGGACACGCATAATTCTTTATTTTTTTTTATAATATAATTATTTATATTATCAGTAAGTTATAGCTAATGCGCACAATGTACAGCACTTTTTCATGGTAAAAACTCAATCCAACACAATGCACGGGCAGTTGAATATGCCTCTGTGCAGTTAAATGACATGCAAATGCTTAATAGCTGTGCTTTTTTGTCATTTGTTTTTGTCATTTAATACTCGTTCTGCGTTTTTGGTTTGGTTTAAATCTGATCGAATAGCATATGAACTCAAGTTTATCTCTATGGTTTTTCTATCTTGGATTTTAATGTCTGGAATCTGAATATATAAGTCCCATGCAGCATTATTAATGGGTTTCTGTGTCTAACTTTACGCGGGTTTTCATTTCATGGCTTTCAAATTTGCAATTCTCGAGACTTCACAGATAATATTCATAGAGGCCGAAAACATGCATTTCGCCCCTTTCAAATAAGAAAATATGATTGATACAGCATAGCACAATTAATTAAGCAACCAAAAATTTACATAAAATGATATTTATAATGAGATTTATCTCTTTCAAGATAAAATAAAACATAATTTGACATAATAGAGCTAGAAACTTTTATTCGGGAACGACATACAAATTTTTATGAAAAGATAAAAGGTATTTTTATTATTTAGGGATGGAGGGGGAATTTAAAATTTAAAAAAAAATACATAAAAAAATTCGTTTTGCATGAATTTAAGAGGCAAATCGAACCCTCAAGCTCCTTCGCCCCCCCACCCCCCCTCTCCCTCTCCCTCTCCCTCTCCCTCTCCCCTCCAAACGCCAACAAATAAGGAACTAATTAAGAGCCACACAAGAAACTTGAAAGAGTCGAGTATTCCGTGACAAGTGGTATTAAAGCTTTAAAAGCCCATTTGAATAGGTTTTTTTTTAGAAGAGAATCACTTATTTTTTGGAAAAAAAAAAAAGGCACTCAAGTGAGAAAAAATTATATTTGAATGAGTTTTTCAAAAAAAACAGAAGTAGGAAAAAAAAGGCCAAGATATGGCTTCTTTTTTAAGCTACCTAGAATAGTTTCAAATAAAATCACATTTTAAAATACTTTTAACTATTTATCTAAAGTGTAAAACGTCTTAATTTAAAAAAATTAGAAAGCTCAACTAAAAAGGACATAATTGGAAAAACACTTTTTTTTTTTTTGTTTAAACTCACCGAAACAGGTCCTTAATCTAAAAGCCTTTTCTCATAAGGCTCTTGCTTCGCACATTTCGCAGATTGGGCCGTCATCACTTCCAAAGGCCCCCTTCTCTGAAGGCCCAGGATCTCACAGGTTGGGTAACGGCCCATCTCAAAGTCTTCCCTCATTGGACTATTGAATTGGACTTTCACAGGCCCAAGCTACGTTGAATCCTAATTCACAGATAGACATGATAGAAAATTCTAATTCAAATTAGATTCGATCGATTCGATGTTAATAATTTCATATGTGTATTACACTAACAATGTGATCCAAATGCATGATAAGAGTGCTGCACTCACACTTTTTTCCAAAACACTCCAAAATAAAAATAAACCCTAAACTTTAAAATTTATTTGAACTTAATAATAAAAATCAATTCCTTAAACTAGACCAATAAGACGACATAGTTCAATTTCAGAATTAGCTTTTTATGTACAGTAATATTTTATTAAGTAAATTAATTTTAGTTTTAAATAAGATTATTAATTTTTAATTAGTTTTTTTTTTATGTAAAGTAATATTTTATTTAATTTATTTAACTACCAATTAGTTTAACGGATAAGATGTTATAGATCCTTAAAACAATGTTTAGGTTTTAAATCTTGGATTTTTGAACCAAGCAATTAGTTTTGGAGGTTGAGCTCCTATTCGCTGGGTTTCTAATGGTCTGCTGATGATGATAAGCCGGGTTTTCCATTTTTATGGCTATATATTTAATTTTGCTCTTGAGAGTTGAGTGGGCTAGCTGAGTAGAGAATAGTTAACAAATTCTGTGGCTTTTTATACAGCACGCTAATGCATTATGCATGGAACACACACACACACACACATGCATATATATATATATATATATATATAAAAATTATATTATCAGCATCTTTTTTTAATGTTGCTACTAAGGTTTAATTAACTACCCCATCGGCTATTCGGTATATAATTAGAACAATGGATCAAAATGGTTTGGTTAATTGTAATTTAAGAAAATTGTGATAATTGTACACTGATCACTGCCCAATATATTTAGAACGAATTACATTGACTACCCCTGAGGTTAGGTTAATTTACGAAAACTCTCCTACCTTTTCAAAAATAACCAAAAACCCCCTAAGGTTATATCTATATTACAAACTTATTTCAATTTTCGAAAATATCTCTTCCCTTTTTTTGGGTGATTTACACTGACCACCCCTGAGATTAGGTTAATTTACGAGAAACTCCATGTGGTTTAAAAAATTACCAAAAATCCCCTAAGGTTATACCAATATTACAACTAGCACCTACTTAGATTGACTTATCGACAATATTAATTTTTTTTCCCTCTATAATATTGTTATCATAAAATTTTCATATAATAGATTTGAAAAAAAAATGTGATTATTTATTCAAATAAATATTCTGAATTTAATGCATTAAAAGTATCTATCAACACATCAAGTATGTCATATTATCTCCAATACGGAGTAAATTTTAAGAGAAATGAGTTAGAGTTCTCAAGCTAAATAAAGTTTTCAAGTGCATTATTTAATTTCAATTTTTTATTTCATGAATCAATGTTTATATTTCTCATTTCACATTATGGATATATACGATGCATATAATTATAATTTTTTTCAAATATAAATTTAGCACATATTACGTATATTTAGTATAAATTCATAACATTAAATTTGGAATATTTATTTGAATAAGTAATTACATTTTTTTTTCCAAATCTATTACTTAAAAATTTTATGATTACAATATTACAGAGGGAAAAAAAATTAATATTGTTGATAAGTCAACCTAAATAGGTGCTAGTTGTAATATTGGTATAACCTCAGGGGGTTTTTGGTAATTTTTAAAACCACAGGGGATTTTTCGTAAATTAACCTAATCTCAGGGGTGGTCAGCGTAAATCACCCATAAAAAAGGAAGGGCATTTTCGAAAATTGAAATAAGCTTATAAAATGGATATAACCTTAGGGGGTTTTGAAAATTTTTGAAAAAGTAGAGGATTTTTCGTAAATTAGTCAAACCTCAGGGGTGGTCAATGTAATTTTCCCATATATTTATTTATTAATGACAGTAAGAAAGGTTAACCAGTACTTTTTTTTTTTTTTTTTTTTTACATCTAAGGATAGGTTAAGATTAACAGAATTTGCAGAATGAGATCTCCAAATTGTGAAATTTGCAGCTTCTTTCAAATATTTTTCAATGATATAGTGGAAATAATTGAAGTTGAGGGAATCTGACCAATGAGACCTTGTTTTAATGATACGTGGAGTTCCTTTAATTAAGAGGTCACTAATTTTAGTTTTTTAAATCCCACAAAAACGGGTTTAGTCTTGGACAACAGTTTACATATTACTATTTGATAGCATCTTTGTATTCCGATACCTTATTGAATAGCAATTTATGTCTATTGTGTAGTAACATTTTTGTATTCTTTGTATATAATAATCAGCGATCATTGATATATTGTACATGATGGTTTTTATTAATGTATCCATTGACATATAACAAATCATTTCCTATAATAAAGTAAAAAAAGGAAGGAAAAAATTGAAAGATTTTGGATTAATGTGAATTCAGAACTTAAATTTGTTAATTTTGGGCACTACACATATACTAAACGATTCAAATTATGATACGCCATTAATTCACTTTAAACAACTACCAACATTCAAAATATAAAATAATGTGGATCATTTAATTCATATGTAAAACCTAAAATATCGAGTTCATACAAAAATTTTCGTTAAATTTATGTGTTAATGTAAGTAATGGGGGCAGGTGGAAAGCATGTACCATGTTTCCATAGTGATTGTTGGGGAAATTGGCACATTGCACCTTCTAAACATACTTGATTGGCACTATGCACTCTAAAATTCAAATTTTGATATTTTGCACCCTTGAAAATATATTAGTTTGGCACTTTGCACCGTTCACCCATTCCCATAAAAAATTTGCACTGGAAATAATATTCCGGCCAAAATTAAAAAATCTCTAAAATTTGGAAAGTAATATTAAAATCAAAAGATAAACTTATAAATTCAAAACTTTGCCTAGCTATTACCAATAATTCATCCTAAATTTAGTACCCTCATTAGTAAAATATTGATTCAATTTGGCAAAGCCATGTTTGCTATCACTTTACAAATACCTCATAGCCTCTTGAAATAAGGTTTTCATTGAGTGATAATGATATGAAACTTGCATATGATAGCACATAATTCAATAAAAAAAACCAACAAAAAGTAGCAAACAAGAAATATTTTATGGTCTATTCTTAATGTAAAAAGCCCCTTCGTCATCATCATCTTCTTTTAATATTTTCATGATTGTTTATTATTTAACTTCAATAGTCAAAATTCTTTAATTTGTAACTAGAAATTAGATGAAAAGTTGAAGAGATATTGAGAAACGCCCAAGCCGTCAAGATGAGTTTCTTTGCCTTCAATTTTTTTCTCCAATTCTTCTGTATTGTATCCTAATTTTTTGGAAAAAGTAGACATTCAATTTGTTACTTTATTTATTTATTTTTATTTAAAATATCCAATTTTCCCTTTTAATTTTGGCTGAATATTATTTTTAGTGGAAAATTTCTATGAGAATGGGTGGAGGGTGCAAAGTGTCAAATTAATGTATTTTCAAGGGTGCAGAATCTCAAAATTTCAATTTAGGGTGCATAGTACCAATTAAGTGTGTTTAGAATGTGCAATGTGCCAATTACCCGTGATTGTTGGATGTACTTTTAATCCTTAATTTCCTCGAAGTTGGTCTTTGTTTCAGCCAACACAATGTAGCTTTGTCAATTAATTAATTGCTCAAACCAAACTACTCCCTCCATCCCATAATAGTTGTCACTTTAGGGGTATGCACAAGAATTAAGGAAATAGATTAAAGACATCAAATATAAATTATTTTAACTAAAATACCCTTTTAATAAATTAAGCTATTAATTTCTCTCATCAACTATTAATCTCTCTCCTGAGGGTATATTAGAAAAAAAATTAATAAATTCCTTCTTGATATGTGAGAACGACATATATTATGGGATAAAAAAATTTCCTAAAGCGACAACTAATATGGAATGGAGGGAGTATATGTCGACCGTTTATTTTAGTAAATATATCAATATTTTTATTATATATAGTAAATAATCATTAATAGAAATTTATTTTTGGCTAGCTGGATTGAGAAAAAAAGAGAAGTATAGCAAGCTATCCCGAAAATCATTTACATTGAATGTATTTTGTATGGTGGGTATCGTCACAAATAAAAAAAATTGAAAGTGTTCGGTTTTCAGTTAATTCAGTTGACTGCAGTTAAAAAAATCGAATTTTTTGAAAAATAAGACTCTATCTTAAGTCCTTAGCTTTAGGCCCCTAAATTTTTTTTTTTTGGGGGGGGGGGGGGGGGAGCCATATGTAATCCCACATATATATATAGTGAAAAGGGGGAGCCATATGTAATCCCACATATATATATAGTGAAAATTTATAAACCCACTTGAAAAACTAAATGTCAGCCCAAATAGCCCAATTTATGTTGGAAACCTTTAATTGAAAAGGAGATCTTCCAACCATCGTAGATTGAGAGATAGAGAGAGAGAAGGGGGGCAATAGCTATTTTTGAAGAAATTTTAGGAAAAGATTGTGGGAAATATACGTACAATTAATCCATCCAACAGACTATCAAAAAATAAAAAATAATCCATTGAACCAATATTTTATTAGGCGTGGACTTTATTTAACTTATTCAAAATTTATTTTATCATCATAATTATTTGTGCGTCTTCCTCTACTTCATGAAAATAAAATTTAAATAAGGAATAATTACATTGGGGTACCCCTCTAAGGTTTGTCTAAATTATAAATAAAACCCTAATTTTTGAAAAATTACCTAACAAACCTTGGAATTTATAAATGTTTTACAATGTCAACCTTCTATCTACAAACGTTAGGGTTTGTAACGGAAACTGTCAAATTTTTGTTTCGTTCTTCCTATTTGACCTTTTTGGTCAAAGTTTGAACATAGTTGACTAATTTTTTAGGACTAAAATGCTCGTTGGGTCAAATTTGATTTTGTTGTAATCCTTATTACTATCAAATATTTCTATATGTATCAGACCCAAAAGGCATTTTAGTCCTAAAAAATTACTCAAATATGTTCAAACTTTGACCAAAAGGGTAAAATAGAAAGAATGAAACAAAAATTTGACAGTTTCCGTTACAAACCCTAACGTTTGTAGGTAGAAAATTGACATAGTAAAACATTTGCAAATCCAAGGGTTTGTTAGGTAATTTTCCAAAAATGAGAGTTTTATTTGTAATTTAGGCTAATCTCAGGGT
Organism: Petrea volubilis; assembly: GCA_026212405.1. Taxonomy (NCBI): domain Eukaryota; kingdom Viridiplantae; phylum Streptophyta; class Magnoliopsida; order Lamiales; family Verbenaceae; genus Petrea; species Petrea volubilis. The sequence goes on from CM047884.1 coordinate 18,900,878, forward strand.
ACCCCAGTGTAATTATCCCTTTAAATAATATTGTGTATTCTTATATATTGAATAATTTTGTATTGTAATTTATTTTAATTATCAATATTTCTTTTATTAACAATGTATTATATTCATACGCTTTTAAAATAATGATAAATCAAAAGCCCATTTTTAATGTTTGCTTTAGGCTACCAAAAACGTTGAGATGATCCTAATATTATTAATAAGACAATATCAGGATTTTATCTAAATTTCACAAAGATTAGATTTTTGAAATTTATCCCATAAATATATATAATTGAAAATATAAATTTATTTATAAAAAAAAAGATAATTTTAAATTTTCCATGTCGACAACAACTGTGAGAAAATGATTATGTACTTCTATTTTATTAGTCTAAGTAACATTTTCAAGCACATTGAGAGGGTATTTGGAAATGCTAGAGAAGGCACTTTAGTGATTTCAACTACTTTAAAAACTTTTTCGGGTGTCTGGTTCTATAGTTAGAAGTTGAAAAGAATTACACCAACTTTAACAACTTCTTGATTTTTTTTTTAAATATGCAAGTTTATATGTACTTCTCAATATTCTTTTTTTAAAACCCAACTACAACTTAAAAAACAATCTCTCTCTCTCTCTCTCTCTCTCTCTCTCTCTCTCTCTCCCCCCCCCCCCCCCCCCCTTTCAAATAATCCACTTTTACTATTTCAATTTTCTATAACTTTTAACTTTTTTAAAGTAAAAATATTTACAAACACCACATGAGAACAATAAACTTGCTTGTAGCAAATCTTGAAGTTCTCGTTTTGGCATGCTCCGGTCATATTATTTTATTGGGTATGTAGCTGACTTGATAGAAAATTATTAACCATACATCATGATACTAATAATTTGTGTTATTATTTCATCAAATTATCATCTACCAATTAAATGTACAATTGAATAAACGACACATAATAAATTCTTGTTTCCATTGCCAAAAGTACCACAAGTTGCCCTCTACAACGGTAAAAGGCAGCCGGGCCCCGAATCAGAGAAATGAATGAAAAAGTGAAAAAAATAATTCATATTAATGAAATTGCAAGTGCATTAATACGGGGCCTAATTGTCACGGTCTTGACCTCTCAAGCACGCCGTGCGGCACTTAGTCCTTGGTTCGCCCCTGCGAAACAAGCTAAGTCAGCCTACTTCTTCGGAGAATGAAAGAATGAAGGTGAGAACACCAAGAAATGAAAGGAAACGCACAAAGAGAAGAATGAGAAAGGAATTTGGTTTATTCACTCAAACTTTGCTTGATGAACTACAAATGAGAAGTAGCCCCTATTTATAGTAGTTCTCCTCTCCAACGGAGGGTGGAGATGCATTTGATCTAACGGCTATGATTAGCTTCTACCTACTCATGGGGTTTTTACAAATATGACCCTTACCTACAATGGAACCTTCTAAAGTGCTATTTACAAATATGCCCTCTTAGAAGGTCAAAAGTAATCTAAGTATGGTTACCATAGTTGAAACCTCTTTATGCCCGTCCCATTTACTTGATACGTGATAGCCGCGCTGTGAAACAATCGGGGTGAAACAATCGGGGCGTGACATTCTCCCCTACCTAATTTGGCGACGCCCTCGTCGTCTCAAAATGATTCAACTTGTCTTGAAACTGCCACAAGTCTGCTTTGGATTCCCATGTGACTTCAGACTCGGGCAATCCTTTCCACTTGATTAAGTACTGTGTGGTTGGAGGTACTCCTCGTCGTCGAACGACCCGGGAACTGAGTACTTCTTCTATCTCTTGATTGTAGGACTTTGTAACTATAGGGGGAGCACGAGTTGATTCTCCTCGACTTGGATCCTCCTCGTCTTGTTGGTAGGGTTTAAGCATGCTCACATGAAAGACTGGATGAATCTTTAAAGTAGGGGGTAGATCAACTCGATAGGAAACCTTACCTACTTTCCCTGTGATTGGAAATGGTCCCTCGTACTTGCGTATCAGACCCTTGTGCATTCCTCGAAAGACCTTGAACTGTTGGGGAAGTAGTTTCACCAGGACTTGGTCACCTTTTTGGAATTCTAATGGGCGGCGCTTCTCATCAGCCCATCTCTTCATCTTCTTGCGCGCCTTCTCAAGATAAGACCGTGCAAGATCAGCTTGTTCTTCCCATGTTGTCGCCATCTTCACTGCACCGGGACTTTTGTCATTGTGTTGTATGGTAGTGAGTGTGTGTGGCGCGTATGGTTGCTGCCCTGTTGCCAGCTCAAACGGACTGCTTCCTGTAGCCTCGCTCCTCTGCAGGTTGTATGAAAACTGGGCCACATCCATGAGTTTAACCCAATCCTTTTGGTTGGCCCCCACAAAGTGTCGTAGATATGCTTCCAGTAAGGCATTAACCCTCTCAGTTTGACCATCAGTCTGTGGATGAAAACTGGTGGAAAATCGTAGTTGTGACCCAAGTAACTTAAATAATGTGGTCCAGAGTTTACCCGTGAAGCGAGGATCCCGGTCGCTTATAACACTTCGCGGTAAACCCCAATATTTTACCACATTCTTGAAAAATGCTCGGGCTGCTTCTTCGGCAGTACAATCCCTTGTGCAAGGGATGAAGGTCCCATACTTCGAAAATCGATCCACCACCACCATAATCGATCCGTATCCTTCCGATGTTGGTAGCGCACTGATAAAGTCCATAGTGACTGAGTCCTAGGGGCGCTCAGCGATTGGCAGCGGCTCGAGTAATCCTGCCGGTTGCTTGTTCTCTCCTTTGTCTTGCTGGCATATCAGGCATGTCCGAACATAGGCTTCGACGTCAGCCTGCATCTGGGGCCAGAAATAGGTTGTTTCTAGCAGTGCCTTTGTCCGCTTCTGGCCCGGGTGTCCCGCCCACTTTGAGTCATGGCACTCGCAGATAAGATTACGCCTTAAGTTGTTCCACCTAGGGACGTATAGGCGTCGCCCCTTGGTGAAGACTAGATCATCTTCTACCCAAAACTGTCTGGTCTTCCCATTTTTTGCTAATTCCTTCAGCTGTCTAGCTGTCGGGTCATGCTTCATGCCTTCTTTTATTTCCTCGGTTATGTCCCCTTGAACTTGGCTGATTGCAGCTAATTCCGCTTTACGGCTTAATGCATCAGCTACAACATTGGCCGTCCCTGGCTTGTATTCCAGAACATAATCAAATTCGGCAAGGAAATCTTGCCATCTCGCCTGCTTCGAAGTTAGCTTCTTTTGGGTTTGGAAGTAACTCGTGGCCACGTTGTCTGTCTTAATCACGAACCTTGATCCCAACAGGTAATGACGCCATACTCTTAGACAATGTATGATCGCCGTCATTTCCTTCTCTTGCACGGTATAGCGTCGCTCAGCATCATTAAGCTTGCGACTCTCAAAAGCTATTGGGTGTCTTTCCTGCATCAACACCCCACCAATAGCAAAGTCGGAAGCATCAGTATGTAATTCAAAATTCTTACCAAAATCAGGTAATGCCAAGACTGGTTCCTGGCTCACTGCCTCCTTCAAATCATCAAAGGCCTTCTGACATGCCTTTGACCATTCCCACGTTACCTTCTTCTTCAACAAGTCCGTCAAGGGAGCTACCTGCGCCGAGTATCCCTTTATGAACCTGCGGTAATAGTTGGCTAGACCGAGAAATGACCGCAATTCTGTCACCTTGGTTGGAGCCTCCCACTCGGTAATAGCTCTGATTTTTGAGCTATCCATCTTCAATTGTCCCTGCCCGATTTTGTGTCCGAGGAATGTAACTTCTTCCTTAGCAAATTCGCACTTGGACCTCTTGACATAAAGTTGGTTGTCCCTCAAGATCTTAAACACCATGCGTAGATGGTTAGCGTGTTCTTTCCAACTGTTGCTATATACCACGATATCATCCAGATATACCACCACAAATTGATCGAGGTATGGATGGAATATCTTATTCATGAGTGTGCAAAATGTGGCTGGAGCATTCGTTAATCCGAACGGCATGACTAACCATTCGAAGGAGCCATATCGAGTAATACATGTTGTCTTTGCCTCGTCCCCCTCCGCCACTCGGACTTGATAATACCCCTTTTGTAGATCCATCTTGGTGTACATCTTGGCACTTCCGAGCCTATCGAAAAGATCAGCAATTAGAGGAATAGGGTACTTATTTTTGATTGTTACCTTATTAAGTGCCCGGTAGTCCACACACATTCTCAATGTGCCATCCTGCTTCTTTTGGAATAGTACGGGAGCGCCATAGGGTGCTTTTGATGGCCGGATGCGTCCTGTGTCCATTAATTCTGTCAATTGCTTTCGAAGTTCCTCTAACTCGGGCGGGGCTAAGCGGTATGGTGCCATGGCGGGTGGCTTAGCACCAAGCTCCAAATCAATCCGATGATCTACCTCGCGTCTTGGTGGGAGACTCTTGGGTAACTCCGATGGCATCACATCCTTGTTCTCCTCGAGGACTGCCTCAATGATTGGTGGTATTCTCTCCTCTTCAGCTTTTGTTGGTGTCCTAAACTCGGTCTTGAGGGTGGCAATGAATGTTGGCTCGCCTTTCTTGACACCTTTCACTATTTTCATTGCGGACAGCAATTGCCTATGGGTTTCTTTCTCAGGTGTTCTTGAGGCTGGAACCATGCAAGCTGCATCCTTCCCAAAAATGCACATCATGTTAAAGAAAGGCATAGGAATAGCAATTACCTTTCGGAAAAATTCCATTCCGAGCACCACTTTGAAATCATCCACAGGTGCAACTGAAAAGTCCACTCGTCTGCTCCATGCTCCTAGTTTGATGTCAACTCCCTTTGCCATGCCATTGAGTGGTTTGGCTCTAGCATTGACTGCTTTGAGCCATCCTTCTCCTTTGATCATTGGAAGACCCAGTCTTCTAGCCTCGTCCTCTGTAATGAAATTGTGGGTTGCCCCGGTATCCACCATAGCTTTGCTGGGCCTTCCGTTAATGATAATGTCCACGTACAGCAGCCCCTTGCTGGTTGTTGCCGGTAGGTCTTCCGCTTTGAGGGCGTTGAGAAGCTGCAGCGACCCTATTTGCGGACTTTCTTCTTCAGAATTTGTAGCTGTCTCGTGTCCCGCCAAGAGAGCAGATAGGGACCCCAACTTGGGACAGTTTTTCATGCCGTGTGGCCCTTTGCACACAAAGCAACCTCCGCGGGGCACGAAATTTCTCCTCACTTCTGTCTCTTTACGTCCCAACGATGCTTTATCATTCATGATTTCCTTTTCTCCTACTTTTGTAGGATTATTTCTATCGGGCCTTGGTTTGAAGGAACTGTTGGCGATGTTGCGTTGGTATTCAATCAAGGATTCAGCCACTGAGATGGCCTCATCAACTGTTTTGACATCACGACGTTGCAACTCTTGCTTTGCCCAAGTTTGCAATCCATCTATGAAATAGAACAGCAAATCCTCCTCGGCCATGTTTGGAATTTGCAACATCAGGTTGGAAAATTCCTTGATATACTCTTGTATCGTTGATCGCTGCTTCAATTCACGCAATTTCTTTCTAGCTTCATAAACCACATTGTCCGGATAGAAATGCCGCTTCAGTTCTCTCTTAAATCATCCCAAGTATTGATCTGGCAAGTCCCCCGTTCCATGTCGGCGTTCTTTCTTCGCCACCATAGCATCGCGACGTCGGTAAGGTAGTGGGAAGCGGTTTGTATTTTTGTAGCTTCATCGGTGACATTGAGGGCCTTAAAGTAGTTGTCGAGGCTCCAGAAGTAGTTCTCGACAACTTGAGCATCTCGTTTTCCACCAAAAGAAGTGGGTTTTGGAACCTCAATCTTCTGTCCTCCTTGACTGGATCCCTCGGTGAGGGCAGCCTTCCGGCATAAGGCTAGTTCCTCGCGGATCCCCTCATGACTGGCCAATAAAGCTTGGATGGCCTCTCGCATCTCGGCCTTCTCAGCCTCCAACGTCTTAATGCGATCCTCCAAGGCCTCCTCGCGTCCTTCAATTCTGGATACCAATAGAGTTCGGAGAGCATCTTGCATCTCGTCCCTCTCTTTCTCCAACTCCTGAACATTTAGCTCGACTTGCTCCACTCGCTCGTCCAGCTTGCCCAGAGTAACTTCTAGAGCCGCCCTGTCTCGACTCTTGCTGTGCTCTCGTCCCGTCTTGTCCTTACCCTTGGATCGGCCCTCGCGCTCCTCGATCAGGGCAGTGTTGACGTTCTCGTTGGTGTTGGCCATTGTCACATTTTCTTCACACTTAAAGCCCAACCTGGCTCTGATACCACTTGTCACGGTCTTGACCTCTCAAGCACGCCGTGCGGCACTTAGTCCTTGGTTCGCCCCTGCGAAACAAGCTAAGTCAGCCTACTTCTTCGGAGAATGAAAGAATGAAGGTGAGAACACCAAGAAATGAAAGGAAACGCACAAAGAGAAGAATGAGAAAGGAATTTGGTTTATTCACTCAAACTTTGCTTGATGAACTACAAATGAGAAGTAGCCCCTATTTATAGTAGTTCTCCTCTCCAACGGAGGGTGGAGATGCATTTGATCTAACGGCTATGATTAGCTTCTACCTACTCATGGGATTTTTACAAATATGACCCTTACCTACAATGGAACCTTCTAAAGTGCTATTTACAAATATGCCCTCTTAGAAGGTCAAAAGTAATCTAAGTATGGTTACCATAGTTGAAACCTCTTTATGCCCGTCCCATTTACTTGATACGTGATAGCCGCGCTGTGAAACAATCGGGGTGAAATAATCGGGGCGTGACATAATGCTAGGAGCCCACTAAATAAATACTACTGTACCTTATAAGTGAATACTAGTGTACTTTAATGCATATTTTTTTTTCAATATTATCTGGAGCTAAGTGTGATTTGATGTTCCAGCTCCCAAAGATGATATATGAATATCGTATCGAAGATGACGAAGATGTTGTGATTTTTTTGAACAAGAAGAATTTCCTTTCTAAGAATAGAATCATAGTCTTCCCCAAAATGGAAGATTTTACATTTATATTTTTAGATCATTTGTAGGAAATTTGACATAATTTTGTACTATATTGTACCCTAATATTAAGAGTTAGAATTATTAGTTAGGTAATAATATTAGGCTTTTAAATTATTATATTGGGTCTTTGCTTATAAATTATAATAGGCTTTTTTAGTTCCTTAATTGTGTTGATGAGCTTTTGGGCTTTTATGATGATGGCCCATGTTAATATTATAGTGGGCAATGTATTTTAAGTGGTCTTTGGGTTTGACCCGTATTAATATTTAATATATATATATATATATATATATATATTAACAACATCGCATATTTTATATATGTGCAAATATAAAAAATATATATTTTAATTTAATAGTTAAATTTTTTTAGGATGAAAATATAAATATATTACGAAATTCTTTAATAAGAATATTTTTTTAAGAATTATTTGAAATAATTTATTAAATTATAATAATTTTAAAATAAAATAATAATATGAAATAAAATTACATAATAAAGAATAAACACAAAAGTAAAAAAAATCCAAATAATTGTAATTAAAGAAAGTGGTTTGTTGGTTGAGAACATGGATTTTTTAAATTGAATGTAATATTACAATATTGACCTTTTTGTTTATTTATTAATTGTATGTGTTTACTAATTAAAAGGCTAAAATTAACACATCAAAATTTGGTATCCAAATTGAATCAATTTCATGTGAATTTTCAATTTTAACTAAAATTTTATATATCTCTATTTATTTCACATAAAATTGAAGAGTAAATTTTGTAAAATCATATAAATAACTATCATTTATGAGACAAAATTAATTTTTTTTATAATAGTATATATATATATATATAATATCTTAAGAGAAAAATTTACAAGATTTTTATTTATATTTTCTAAATCACGATTTTCCAATCGATCGATCAATTAATCCAAATTTGGGTATTGTATAGGTTCAAAGCAAGAACAATGCCCCCAACTCAATCATTATGTTTACAATTATAGGATTCATTATAAGACTCAAATCTTGGAGGTACCATCAGACGAAAATATCCCAAAATATACATTGTATATATTTATATTATTAATCCATAGTGTTAATAAAGCATTTAGGGGTATAATACCTATCTTGGTATCTTTTAATTTTTTTGATTTCTCATATTTCTAATTTATTTTCTCTCTCATCTCCCACGTGTTTATATTTTATTTCTTTTTTTCTTATCTCTCCTCTATTAATATATATATATATATATATATATATATTTCTTGTCTCTTTTATCATTGTTTAACCTTTTGTTTATTTATTTGTCAATTTTACGTCTTATTTTTATTTTAAATTATTTTTTAAAATTAATAAAATACATTATAAATAATTAAATATATATAATTATGAATAAAATCCAACAAATATTTAAATTTTATATTCAAAATTTAAATACATAATTAAATTATATTTTATTTTTATTTTACATGTGCATCGAGCGTAGACAACCTGCCACTATATATAAAGTAGTGAGGAAATTTGGCCAATAAGGTCCTTCAAGTTTTTATTTAAGAAACTAACCCTCTAATTTTATTTTCATTTTTTTTTTGATAGAAAATATGACTTGGCACTAATTAGGGCAAATAAGTATACTTATTTGATGTAAGATTTGAACGGGGTCAAATTATAAATAACTTAACTTCTGAGTTGGGGTCAAATTGAAAATAACTTAACTTACAAGAACAATAAAACACCCAGGCCGTGACAAAATATATGGCCGTTTAGGCCAGTCTCTTAAGCGATAAACTGATTTCTCTTAAGATATACTACAAAACACCCAGGCCGTGACAAAACAAATGGCTGTTCGATAAAATTTCTTAAGCGATAAACTGATCTCTCTTAAGATATACTACAAAACACCCAGGCCGTGACAAAACAAATGGTTGTTTGGGAAAATCTCTTAAGCGATAAACTGATCTCTTTTAAAATATATTATAAAACACCCAGGCCGTGACAAAACATGTGGCTGTTCAGGGCAAATCTCTTAAACGATAAACTGATCTCTTTTAAGATATATTACAAAATACTCAGGCTGTGACAAAACATATGGTCGTTCAGACAAATCTCTTAAGCGATAGACTAATCTCTTAAATTTTAATGAATAATTTACTAGTAATTCATGAAGAGACAAGCCGATATCTTTAAACATCGATGAACAACTTACAAGTAATCCATAAAGAGACAAGCTACAAAAAGGATGGTCGATCTCTTTAAACATCAATGAACACCAATGGCCGTTTAAACATCAAAAAGGGTGTGCCAAACGACCGGGCCGTTACAAAAAGGACGGTTGTTCAAGTCAATATTATTCTTAAGTAGGCCACTTGATTATTTAAACAATTCTCTCATTTTAACATAATCTCTTAAACAAACCATCCAATCATTTAAGTGATGCTATTGTTTTTTTATATTTGAATGTCAATTATCAACTTTAAATTATTTATTACTTGATCAATTCCACTTGATCATTATACTGTCTCTTATAATACTTTTAGAAAAAAAATAGATCAATAGTTTTAAACAACCACCGAATCAATTAAGAGATTATGCTATTCTACTATTTAGCCTAATCTCTTAAATGGTTGGGCCATCAAAAAATGGACGGTTGTTTGGGCCAATCTCTTAAGCGATTAATCTTTTTGCTTAAGAGATTCTACTATTTTGTCATGTTTTTTAGTATAATATCTTAAACGGATACTCAATCGTTTAAACGATTCTCTTATTTTAGAACAAACTCTTTAACAACTACTCAATCGTTTAAGTGTTGTTATTATTTTTTTTTAAAGAAAATATTGATATAAATTCGTCTTAAACTATCTATTATGATACTTTTAGAAAATAATATATAAATTCCATAATAATGATCATTATAATATATTCATGAAGTCTATATCTATATTATAAAAGATCATTGTGAGTATTATACTTATATTGAATTAATGTCTCTATTATAATGATCATTATAATATACACATGTTGTCCATACCACAAAAGATCATTATGAATATTATATAGAATTGATATCTATATTATAATGATCATTATAAGATGTTCATGATGTCTATATCTATATTATTAAAGATCAACTCTATTACATGTTCATGATGTCTATATTACAAAAATTATTATAATCATTTTATAAAATTGATAACTATACTATAAAAGGTAATTATAAAAGATAGAATTATTATATAGATTTCGTGTCTATTACCATACTGATCTCTCGAAGAGACAAGTTGAGCCGTGGGTATTTTGTATCTATTATTACGAATGATCTATTGACACTACAGAAAAAACGCCGGATTCCGGCGGAATTATTTCGGGGGAATATTCCGCCGGAGTCAAACCGGGGGAATTCTGGCGGAATTTTCCCTGGATTTTTTTAAATTTTTTTAATTAAAAACCGGGGGAAATTTGGGGGAAAATTTTCCCCGATTTTTTTTTGAATTTTTTTAAATTAAAAATTGGGGAAAATTCGGGAGAAATTTTCCCCCTTTTTTATATTTTTTAAATTAAAAATCGGGGAAAATTTCCCCTACATATGTTTATATAGTATATATATTTAACTATTAATATTTATATTATCTTTTAATTAGTTATGATACATTCATTGGAATACATATGTTTGTATAGTGTATATATATATGTTTATGTAGTAAATATAATATATAAGTTTATATAGTATCAATACTATTAGCAGACAAAACTATTTATAAGAATCAGAAGAATATTTATTGGTATACATATGTTTATATAGTATATATAATACATATATTTATATAGTATAAATATTATATTTTAATTATTTATAATACATTTATTTTGTTTTTTAAAATTGAAAGAAAGAATGTTAAAATAAGAATAATCAAATAAATATATAATAAATATAAAACAAGGCAAAATAGAACACAACCTCCAGCAATAGCTTGATGGTGAAGGGTTGGTCATCCAACCTTGAGGTCACGAGTTTGAACTCCATCAACTACAAATATTTGCATATTTTGGGAGTTACTATTCCAGCGGCGGCCGGCCGGAATTCCACTGAAAAATTTCTCCGGAATTCCAATCCGGCGGAAATTTCCGGTGGAAAACGACGTTCCAGGGCCATTTTTTTCCGGCGGACACGATTCCGCCTCTTTTCCGCCGCATTTAGCATTTTCCGGCGGAAATCCCGCCGGATTTCCGCTAGATTTTTCCTCCGATTTTGGCCTTTTTTCCTATAGTGTGAAGAGACAACTTGATCTCTTAAATTTTAACAGACAACTCATGAGTGATCCATAAAGAGTCCTAAGATCATATGTCACTATAATCCTACTATGTATCACGGCAGAGCCGCATGGATACTTTGTTTCCATTATTACGAAAAATCTTTTGAAAAAACAAGTTGATCTCTTAAACTTTAAACTATTACATTTATCAATCATGTAGTAGAAAAGAATTGACATAAACGAGTATACTTTTTGTACATAATTATGTAAATCAAATAAATAACCAATTAGACAATATACTATACTTCAATTTATTTTTGTTCTAATTACTTTTGATTAAAAACTAAACTAATACAAATCAAAATAAAATTCACTATAATTAAAAAATGATAGAAAATTTAGAAAAAGAAAAAAATAACAAAAAAAAGTACCCCCACCAACCCCACCCCATCCCAAATAGAGAAACAAAATGCAAAACAGGAAAAAAAAAACAACGCATACACACATCAAAATTGAGCTCTAAAAATTGATTAAAATGTTAAATTAAAGATATAATTTGTTAGCCCATAACAAGAGGAGGTGATTTATAAAAAGAAACTTGAGAAATTTTGATTGGAGGACCGGAACGAGCGTTGACGGCATGTGCCAAAATTTCTTGATCTTTTTTCCAAAAATCAGCTCCTCTCGTTATAGGCAAATTGATTTTTCGATCAATTTTAAAATCCCATAAAGTTTGAATGATCAATTTTGATTTTTGAATATCTTTTTTCTTCATTTTTTTATTATGTTTTGAATAAATATATTTTATAATATACTTTTTTTAGAGATCAAAATAAAAATTTTGGAAAATATATTAATATTTATATTTAATGGTATTTATATTTTATTTATAATTAATTATGTATAATTAGTAAAAAGGTGATCCAACTAAAAATAAATAAAGTTGTAAATAAATGAGGGATCCGTTCTTGACCTTTTTCTCACTGTAATCAGACTCCTACAGGACCCCCAAAGAGTACGAAAGAAAGAAACCATTTTAATGAGTTCCTAAAGCAATTGCCTTTCAACAGGAAAAAGGAAGAAAATTGTGTTTATTTGTCTTTTTTCAAGAACCGGAATCCTGTTAATATTTTCAGGTAACTTTAATTACTTTCTTGTTAACATTTTTTCGCTTTATTTGTTTCAAAATTTAGTCGTGTTAATTTTTATTTTCGTTGTTAATCGAAGTGGGTTTTTCTTTTATCAGTATTTTGAGTATTTGAAGTGTTTTTCATATTTGACACCGGATTTGGGAATGGAGTTTTTGCTCAAAGTTTATTTCTTGGCATATTTGTAATCTTTTTCTGGTATTCTTTTATGTTCTTCAGTAGATCCATCTGGAAAATGGAGCGTATCTCAATATCAAAAGGGTCACTGATTCTTTTATTAGCTTTTCTGTTTAGTTTGATAAAGTTTACTCAAACTAGTTAATGAATATGTGTTTGTGTGTGTGTGTGTTGTTTTTTAAATTTAATTTTTGGGGTGATTAGTATATTATTCTTATTGAGACCTTCGGAATTCTTGAACTTGAGTGCAATCTTGTACATAAATTGTTTTTTCTGTGTATCTGCATTTTGTAACTTTAAGCTTCAGCACTAGAAAATTTTCCACTCTTTAACATTCTCGGATTTTGAAAAAACAATAAAAAATTCTGGTTTCCCTTTTCTTTATGAGTTTATTTTACATGAAATTTGGATTTGAGAATTTAGATGGAAGCAGGATGAAAAGTATTTGGTTGCCATCATTGTCAATTTCATAGCTGATGCTAATGTGTTGTATCTAGAATGATTATTTGGATGTATAATTTAGAGGCACTTAGATTTATATAGGTTGTTTATCTTGACCAAAAAGATCAGCAACTATAATGCTATCTCCTTTATATTCTCAAGGCGTCATATTGACCCGGAAAATAATTTTAGATAAGGGTTGTCAAAGTGGTATTTTTGTATCTCTTTACACTATTGCCTGTAAGAAGAAGCTAGATTTAGGAAACTGATTTCTATTCGGAAATGGAGCCATCTTTTGTCAGATATTCAGAAAAAGGGAATAGGGGCAATGAATTTGAAATGTATGGAGTTCTAAGTCTTGTTTTTTCACGTTTATTTTCATGGGAGGTTTCTGATCATTTTGTCTAACACACGGGTAAATTGCAATTTGCACTTAACTTAATATGTGCTTGCATGTATGTGTCAGGTAGCAGCTTGATGATGAAATAGTTGCCAGGTTTCTTGAAAACTAGGTTGATTGACCCTATGAGCATGGATAAGGTGTCCCCTGACTGCCCGTATCCCGGATGCTTCTTCTGTGTAATGAAGGAAGGAAACCCAAACAAACGCAGAGCCAGCATATTAAAGTTCTTCAGAGAACTCCCTTCACAGGACCATGATGGTCAGGTTCTTCCCATCAGCGGCCTGTGGAACACCGCCATGGCCCACCCCAACGATCCCGAGTTCATTGAACTAGGAATATTGGAGTGCATGACATTCCTCATATGGAAGGGCTTAAAGAACAGCCGTTGGCTATCTCATGATCAAAACATTTACATCCCTTACTATGCGGCGCATATCATCGGATCATACACCATGAACATGGAAGAATTTGCCGAGCTGGCAGTGCATGCAGGTGTCATACCACCCTTGGTTGAGCTTCTGAGAGGCCGGTTGACTTGGGTCGAGCAGAGAGTGGCTGTGCGAGCTCTAGGTCACTTAGCTACTTATGCTAGAATGTTTCCTGCTGTAGCAAGCCATGGTGAAATCTTGGAGCTAGCCATGCAGCTGGCGATGAGTTCATTGGAAATTGTTTACACTCATTTTTACCAGTTCGTTGATAGGAGGCTTAGTTATCATTGTGATCTTCTTACACGTGGGATGGGTGGCGTCGAGATGGAGTCAAGGAAGGCTGAGGAGTGGGCTAGTCAGCTGCAGTGTTGGTCTCTTCAGCTTATAAATTGCTTTGCTTTTAAACCTGAATTCCTCCCTACTATATGCAAGCAAGATTTTTTAGTGAAGCTTCCCGGTATGTGGGGAGGGCTCGTCAATGAAAATTCGCCGGCTGGGATTGGATTATTACGGACTATATGTCATCATAAGCTTGGGCGGGGCCCCGTTGCTAGCTGTCCTGAAACTATAGATGCATTGTGTAATATAGCCCGATCTTCGGATGATTGGCAATACATGGCAATTGATTGTCTTATTTGGTTGCTTCAAGATCCAACTACTTGTCATAAGGTCAGTCTTCTTTTCTCGTTCTTTAAATTAAGCTTTCATGTTTATAGATCTCTGGGTATGAAGTGGGCATTCTAATGACAGAAATTCACATGGCATAAGTTGTTTTAATTTTTTCACTCGAGGAAGTAGCTGTTTGGCTTTGAAACTTGCAACAACCAATATAGGATAGGCTAATGTCATGATCTATCTCATGGATACACGTATAATGGCTGAGGAAACAAAAGAAATGGAAAAAGAAACAAGAATTATGAATAAGGGTTTTTTGTGTATCGAATGCTTCAGAAGAAATGTGTTGGAAACTTTATCCTGAAAACGAAAAAGGACTTCCATATGAGACAAAACTTTATCACCTTTATTTTGATTGATTTCTTTTTGCGGAATAGCTAAAAAGAATTCATATGATTGCTTTATATTGGATACGAAAAGCTTTACGTATGGTTGATATTTGATTCACTATCAGTTTCTTGGGCAAATGATTAATTTTGACTGGATTTTGCAGGTAATGGATAAGGCGGTACCTATTTTAATTGACCTTGCTGAAATAACTACATTAGGGGATCAAAAGAAACTTGGAGATACAATCATAAATGTTCTTCAAGAATGCATTCAATCAACCGGGACAGGTCGCAACTTGATCAGTACCCATACAAAAGAACAGATCGAGGAGCTCCTCAATTCACGAGAAAGGTTAAAATGGGAAAAGAACATGCCAAAAGAGGATCTCCACATCAAACAAGCAGCCGCCTTAGTGGTCAAACTAGAAGGAAACTCTTTATTTTCTTCAGGAGATATTTCAGGCGCTGCTTCAAAATATTCAGAAGCATTATCTCTGTGCCCAATGAGGTCAAAGAAAGAAAGGATAGTGTTGTACAGCAACCGGGCTCAATGTCTTCTTTTATTACAACAACCGTTGGCTGCTGTAAGTGATGCCACACGGGCACTTTGTCTTAATAACCCGGTTAACCGTCACTCCAAAAGCCTGTGGAGACGAGCGCAAGCTTACGACATGCTCGGTTTAGCTAAGGAGAGCTTGTTGGATGCTATTCTGTATATAAATGAGTGCTCACAATCAATAGATCCCGATACATTGAAGCATAATAAGGTCCCTGAGTACGCTGAGCGTTTTGTTAAGAAACAGATGCGTGCTGCTTGGTTGTTTAGAGAGGCTGCGATTAAACACGGAGGCGTACAATGTGAAGGTGATGATGGTGGAGATGTTCAAGAGAGTGATGATTCTGATTGGGAAACGGCGAGTGAAAGTGATATGGGAGATGATGGAAAAGACGAATTGGGTGAGAAATTGAAGAATTATATTGAAAGGAAAGATAGGCACAATAAAGCTTCAAGAAAAGGTACTTAACTACTCCTAACTTTCTTTCTCTCTTTTTTTTTCTTCTCTGAAGTCAATAGCCGTAGAGTTGGACAAGAAACTTAATTGAAGAAATAATTGCAGGGTCCACCCTGTAACTATGTGCAAATGCTCAAATCTCCCCTCTTGATTCCAAAATTACACATACCTTTAACTTATCTTCGCCTTGCAGTTACCCCCTTTGTGTCGGTCGTTATTTAGGTGAATGACCAAGTGATGCCATTATTCAAATATTAATAAACTTCCCAATATTCTCTTGCTAGAATGATGCTATTGAAGTTCCTTGATAAGTTTTTTTCAGCTTTGGCGAAATTTCAATGGTTCGAAGGGGTGTTTGTAACTTTGAAACCAATAGGGGAAGTTTGTGTATACCATTGTTACACGGAGAAGAGAACAATGTGATTGAACAGAAGTTTAATTTTATCATCCAGAAATCGATGTGGTCTAAACAATCGTGTACTCATATAATTGACTACCCGTCTTCTACCTCATTTAGCGATGAAATTTGTTTTATCGGGTTAAAATTTCTAGTAAGACTTCGCTATATATGCTCGAGGCGGGGACGCTATTACTTCGTTGTTGCTGGACCGCGTATCTTTAGTCGGGGCCATGTTTGATATCATGCTATTTCATTACAACCTGCTTTTCTTGTTGTAATTGCTTATTTTTTCTCAAAATTTCTGCATTTTTTTAGTATGCTACTGAGACTTTGAAGTTTAAATTAATTTGCAACTGAATCATAGTTGAAAATGACGCAGGCGTGAAGCAAGGTTACAATTTGCAGCTCACTGAGGATGAACCATAGTTTGTAGACCCTTATTGCTCTTTATTTGTAGACGTTATTTCTTTTTCCCTTTTGTTTTTTGTGTGTTACATCCTTTTTCTTTATTATAGTTTTGGTGGGTATGTTAATTACGTAATTTGAATTTCATAGTTTATTCTTTTGTATCGTCGATAATTTTGTGTGTATAGATTTGGAACCCTTTGCGAGATTTGTGAGATATTGCTTTGAAAAATTCGATCCTTTCTGGGTAATAAAATTTATTTAGTACCTTACTGACTTTTTTGATTTGTGATATGGTACTAATGCATGTAAGCTATGTCAGTGATATTGGAGAATGAATTTTATGTGGATGTTATGTTTGTTTTATTATATTATGCTGTACTATACTAAGGAATGTGATATGATATACTTATTTGTTTCTAAGGATATAAATGTCAAATAGCAATTTATATTTATTGATATCATAACCTCACCTCCTCGCCAATCTTGCCACTAGGGGTGAGACTGACAAATGCTGTAATACAACATAAAACAGCGTGACGATGAGATTGTAGGGAAGGTTCGTTTTATTTAGTACCAAAAACAAATGAGAAGGAAGAGTAGTTCAATGGTGATATTACATTGTATTATCCAAAAACTAAAATGCTCTAGATCTATATTCATGTATTTAATAGACGATATTACATAATTATTTTAAGCTATTAATAACTACCCAAAAACACAAATGCCCTAGGGGATCTAACAACTGCATGTTCTCTTTAGTTTCTTTTAGTGTCTTTACTCTTATTTATACTCTCCCTCCTCTCTTTTCTCTCACTGTTAATGTATTTTTAGTTTATTTATTTTCCCTTTCTCTCTCCTCTATATTTTCATATATCTTTTACCTCTTTTTTAAATTTTAATTTCTTATTTATTTGTTAATCTTATAATTCTGTATTTATTTTAATCTATTTTTATAACAAATTTAATAAAACACATACATTATAAAATAATTAAAAAATATATAATAATGTACAAAATCTAATAAATATTTTAATTTTATATTCATAATTTAAATATATAATTAAATTATATTTTAATTTTTTATTTTACACGCATATTGAATATGCCCACCGACTAGTTGGGCTGGATTAATAATTAAAAAGGATTCTACTTGGGCTGGATTGATTTGTTTGCCTTGTCGTAATGAGGCCCATTATGCAGCTCTCACTCCAGGATTATTAGAATTTAGAGAGCCCTCTTGAGATAACGTACTATTGATTTATTACCACTCTCATCACGACATGAAAACAAAAAGTAGTGATAATATCAAAATTATCTAATAGTATATATCAAATTATAATTAATTATTTTATAATAGTGATTTCACGAATTTAATTATAATAAAAATTATGTCTTAAGCTATTTGTATATATCAATAATTTTTTAACACAAACATCAGTACTCCTACGTATAGTGACAAGAAATAGACACGGGTCATTCTGATACGTTTTCATTTTTCATGGAATTATCACTGTACATAGATTATCAATTATTGATTAATTATGCAATTTATACACAGTTGTTTGTGCATCTAATGTTCAATAAAAATAACTTTTAATCATTATTGATGTTAAAAATATTAATGTGCGATCTCTATTTTTTTAAATGACTTTAACTTTTAGATTAAATGGTATTCAATGTTTAACCAGAATCAAGACAAATAAATATAAGACAATAGAGGCATGTTTGAAACGAAAAATTCTTTAATGGACTTTCTATATGCACCGAATGATCCAAATTCAATATATCATTCTTTTTTTTTTTTTTTATAACATACTTATAATACGTAGCTGAATTTAAACTATTAAATGTATTAATGGAGCCAAAACACCTTATCCATAAAACCTTTTTCCGGTTGAAACTAATTAAGAAATACTTTTTGCAATAATTTAATTGTGATTACGAGCAATACACGTCTAACGATGATGTCAATATACAACGGCTTTTGTTGTTATGCCAAAACTTTTGACATTTTTTTAAAGAAAATATAAACGTCCTATGTACGTTGACATAAATTCTTTTTATTATAAGTATAAATAAATCGAAAAAATGAAATCAGTAGTAATATATATGGATTCCTCACTAACTACGAGTTAGTTTAGTGGGACGAGGCGCTAGAATTCTTAAATAATATCAATAATTTAAATTTTAAAATTGTGAATGAAACAATTGGATTAGGAGAATTGCCCTTATAATAGACCTCTATAATATCTAATCCAAATTAGTTAGCTAGTGGATCGGATCTAGATGGTTAAGAATATATTTATATATGCATATATATATTGGTCTTAGCCACCCTTAAATAATATCCAAATTTTGAATTCTAGAGTTGTGAATTGAGCAACTAGGTTGGGAGAATCGCTCCTTTAATAGACTTTTGCAGTACTAGATTTGAATTAGTCGGTCGATAAGTTGGAACCGGGTGACTATGACCAATATATATATATATATGTGTGTGTGTGTGTGTGTGTGTGTGTGTGTGTGTGTGTGGATTAGTCGGTCAATAGATCGGAACCGGATGGTTAAGACCAATATATATGTTCTTAACCACTCAAATCCGATCCACTAGCCACTAATTTGGATTAGACTGCAGAGATTTATTATGAGGATAATCTTCTCAATCCAGTTACTCTATTCATAATATCAAAATTCTAATTTTAAATATTATTTAAAAATTTTAACGCCCCATCAAATTAAACCTATTAGTAGTTGGTATATATATATATATCTCATAATATTGATTATGTTGAATGAGGAGGTTCCCTCGTTGGAGATAATAGCCAACACACAAATTTGTCAAAGGCTGCTAACAGTTTACTTGGTTGATCGGTATTAGATGTAAAATGACCCTTTTCCGGCAGCTCACCTGTGCAGCCCACGTTTAAATTAAGAATATACTCTTTTTTCACTTTCTAGTTTGTTTCGTTTTTTTTGGGGTGTGGTAATTGAGATTATTCTGCTATCTGCTGTTAAGGGAAAGTTTCATGCTATTCAATTAATATTTTTAGTTATTTAATTGACATGTAATAATATTAAATAATATTAAAATATAAAATTATGATATTATTATACTTAATTTAATGATTAAATATAAAATTTGAATATTACCTAACTGAATAACATCGCATGTGCAGCTCTTAGGATTGAGGGATTATAGTTCATGAAATAACCTATTAAAAGCTTATAAGAGAAAAACACATTTCCAATTTTTTCCCCATTTTTCTCAAGGTAGAAGAGTGTATATACTCTGAATGTTATAAAAAAGAAGGAAATTGATGACATTATATTACGAGATTGTTTGGTTAAGTTTATAGGCTACTCAATAAGATGTTTTGAGGAGCTTATAAACTCTTAAAATTTGTTTGGTAATTTTTTTTTAAGCAAATGAGTTTATAAGCTATAAAAATAGACTGTTAGGAGTTTATAAATTCAAAAAAAAAAAAAAAAGTAAGAGAGTGTAAACTTATTTGGTTAAACTTATTTTAAAAAGCTATAAGCTTGTAGAGATTATAAGATATTTTTTGGAGCTTATAAGCTTCTACATTATATTTTAAAAATAAAATTTTAAAGTGTTTGGATAAAACAACACCTTGTAGCTTATAAGATATTTTTGGAGCATATAAGTTATAATTCTGTTTGGTAAAAATAAGAGCTTATAAATTTTTTCAAGTGTAATGATGATAAAAAAATAATAATAATAAATTAAATTAATTTCATGTAAATAAATATTTTTTGAGATAGTGGAAATGTAAATAAATTATTTACATGAAATTAATTTTACATTATTAATTTTATTATATTACACTTAAAATCATTTCTAAAGCTCTCATTTTTATCAAATAAAATCATATATAAGTTCAAAAAATATCTTATAAGTTATAAAATTTTATTTTATTCAAATATTTTCATAACTTATTGTTAAAATAAGATGTATAAACTTATAAAATCTAAAAACATCTTATACCGCAGCAGCTCCCACTCGGTTTCCTTGCATTAATTACCTTTAACACATGTCTTCATTGTTTTATTTTTATTTTTTTAGAATATACAGATACATATATATATATATATATATAGACGCATTATTTCCCGCCAAAAAAGGTCAAGAATGTACACTATTTATTTTATCTTGTTTTATTATTTTCTCTAGTTTAACCTGTTTTACTTCTTATTTCTTTATTTTTTTTAATCTTTTTTTATTTTTACTTTTGTTGAAAGTGATATGAATACAAGGTTGTCTAAGCATTTTCAACTATTCCTACGCTGCAATAATTGAAGGAAAGATCTGACATTTTACACACATTCAACAGCACAACGAATTTCATCTTCATACAGAAGAAACGAAATGTGAAAAAACACGTTCAATTTCCAACCACGACAAATTTAGTTATTCCAACCTTGTTTGTTTCACAGCAAAAAAAGCATTCTATGCACTAACAAAGAATTTGCTAAGTAGTAATTCTATCACAAATTTAAAATATTTGTGATGAATTAGCGATGAAATTCAATGTAAATAGAACTAAAAAAATAATTAATAACATAACATTTACTAACTGAATTGTTATAGATGAAATCTATTACAGAAACTAAATTTATAATGTATTTATTCGTTATTGAAGAGATGTATTCTTGTAGTGAATTCGATGATATTATTTATCACAAAAAAATGGAGCCGAAGCACCTGGCCGGGTGTTGGAAGGTACATATAGCCAACCCCCTAAGTCTAAAAAACTCATATTTTATGTGTACTTTTACAAAAATTTGAAATTTCATTCATCCAAAACAATATCAATATCTTTAATATTAAATAAAAATTGAGAAATTGTATTTTTGTTCCGATAAGTTGGCTCATTTTTACTTTTGTTCTCAACCTTTCAACATTACAGATATTGCATCCCGTAAGTCTTTTTTTTTTTTTTTGTAATTTTAGTCCCAAAAGGGGATTTTCATTAACTCTTAACGGAAAATGGTATACTTGCCGTTAGAATAATTGCAATTTACCCCGTGTGTTCATCAAAATGTGCAAAAAAACCCCTATGATCATCAAAATGTGCAAAACTCCCCCAAAACTTTACTTTTCTTATTTTATATTAACTTTTACTTAAAACATATAGAAACATATATAAATAGCTAAATAATATAAGTATAATAATAAATAAAACTACAAAAAACAAATATATATATATACAGAATTTCATCTATACACACACACACACACATATCATCGCTAGATTGGGGCTAACTCTCCATATCATCGCTATGATCATCGTCCAAGGACAAGAGTGTTTGTAGAGGTCCAAATGGTGGAGGAGGTGGTTGAGGGAATGCTGAGACATCTATCCCCACAGCATGAAGGCACGGTTGAGGTAGTCGTGAGTCCACTCCATAGAAGAGACCACGTGGGTGTGTTTTTTTTGAACATGCAAAACGACCGCCTAGGCAGCTATATCCCCGCCTAGGCGGGTAGCTCTTGTGAAAATTTTGCTTCTCTCTCGCCTAGGCAGGCTGGTAAGGCACCTCAGCATAACTTTAAGTCTTAGAAGATAAAAATGCAAATAGTTAACATACTAACTACTTCAAATCGAAATAACAACAAGATAAATGAGAAAACTATATATAGATATATCTATATAGATATGAAGCTTGGGTTGCCTCCCAAGTAACGTCGTTCTTTGGCTAGACGTTGTAGTGCTTCATGGGGTATCTTCCAAATTGATTAGAGCAATTTCATGAACAAAGTCACCCTGTAGTAGTGCTTCACCCATTGGCCATTCACCTTAAACCTTTCAACTTCTTTGTTCTCAACTCCCACACGACCGGGGTCAAAGGTCTTGTTTTGAACAATCTCATTGTGCCACTTTTTTGTTCTCTCCTTGTAAACTTGATAATTCTCATAAATCTCCAACCTGTTAGGGTGCTCCCTTCAAAAAATTGGTAGTGAATCCGAGACCTTGATGCATTCCTCAATGGCATTGGTTGTTTCTTTGAGTTCACCAATCAATGCACCCTCATGCTCATCAGTAAGTTCGGTTCTATGCATGAGCGGCGGTGCTATTGCATCAAGAACATCAACATAAAAACATTCTTGTTCAGTAGAGTGTTTCAGGGTATCAAAAATGCTGAACTTTGCCTCTTCATTACCAACCCTCATCGTTAGCTCGTCTCTGTGTACGTCTATCAGAGTTCTGCCCGTTGCCAAGAAAGGTCTTCCCACAATCAACGGTATACTTCTATCTTCCTCCATCTCAAGTACAATAAAATCAACTGGAAAAATAATTTTACCAACCTTCACTAGAACATCTTAAACTATGCCTATAGGATAAGCTAAGCTCCTATCCGCTGATAACAATGTAACAGTCTCACATAACGCTCGCCCCAAAATCATATAACGCTCGCCCCACATATTTACCTCCCATAGAACATGGAAATGTGAAGCTACTTGGATCTTTCAGCTTAGGTGGAAGCTTGTTCTGAATGATAGCACTGCATTCTTCTGTCAATGCTACAGTCTCACACTCACCTAAACGCCGCTTTTTAGATAGGATCTCTTTCATGAATTTCACATAACTGAGCATCTGTTCTAAGGCTTCAGCAAAAGGGATGCTTATCGACAATTTCTTAAAGATATCCAAAAATCGCTAAAACTGTTTGTCGAGCTTACTTCTCCACAGCTGTTGAGGGAAAGGAGGAGGAGGTAATACTACTTCTGGCTGCTCAATTTTCTCTTCTTCAGCTCGTTGTGACTCGATGACTTCGTCCTGCTTGGATTGCTTGGGCTCTTCTTCAGCTGACTTCTGAATCTGTACTTTTTTGTTATTTTTGGGCATAGTTTCTATCACTTTGCCACTTCTAAGAGTGATTGCATTGACTGTTTCCCTTGTTCTACCACCAGGGGTTTGTGTATCAGAAGGTAAAACCCCCTGTGGTCTATTGCTTAAAGCAATAGCAATTTGACCCATGGTCTTCTCTATCATTCTTATGGAAGCTTCATAACTCTACATCCTTGCATCTATTTTCTACATGAACTGTTGCAACTTTTCTTCAGTGGAATTCATTCTTTCAACTGATTGAGACCCTTGTTGGAAATTTTGTTGAAAAACTGGTGGTGCAGGTGATCTAGAAGATAAAGAAGCACCTTGAGTGTTGCTCCATGAGAAGTTAGGATGGTTCCTCCATCTCGAGTTGTATGTGTTGGAATACGGGTTGTTCTGATTCCTGTTTTGATTACCCACAAAGTTGATAGCTTCCGTGCCATGTGTGTCTTTAAGTAGGAGTGGATAGTAATCACTCTGCTGGCCCTCTCCACACTATGCACATGCTCTCACTATCTGTTGTACCTATTGTACTTTGTAACTTTATCCAACAGAAAGACAATCGAGCTTGCTATCTAGCTTCCTGAGTAAAGTTTCAAAATCTATTGCAATCTGAGCCGTTACTGCTGTAGATGGATCAATCTGGTGAATACCGGCAGCTCTAGATGAACCATTCCTCTCTTGGGTTCTAAAGTTGTTAGAGGTCAGCTCCTCTAATAATTCAATGCCTCGTCAGGTGATAAATATAATAGCGGAACTCTAGCAGTAGAATCCAATTGGGTGGCCTATCTCAATATCAATCCATAATAAAAACGACGAACTTGTGCGGCTTCAAACAACCCATGGTGTGGACATCTTCTAAGCAAACCCTTGAATCTCTCATAAGCATCAAAGAGAGATTCATCGTCAAACTGCTTGAAGTTTTAAATCTCTTGTGTGAGTTTCTCGATTCTAGCTGGAGGGAAGAACTTAGTAAGAAACTTTGTAACCAGCCAGTTTCAAATGGTAATGGAATTATATGGCAGAGAATCTAACCACTCTTTTGCTCGTCCATTTAGCCTTCTGTTGAACAACGTCAATCTGATCTCCTCTGGTGTCATTCCAGTCGCAGCACAGTTATCCACGATCTCAAGAAAGTTCCTAATGTGTGTATTAGGATCTTCAACTGGCAAACCATGAAATCTGATCTCCCTCAATGCTTGATTTATGACGGTGTCCACAGGAAAATTAACAGCTCCTAGTGGTGGTTGAACAGTGTTGAATCCAATATTGTCAACACTAGGTGTCGTAATCGATGATCTTTCTTGGTGCCACATTGTTAACATTGACTGCTCCATCAGCTAGATGATTTCTTTGATTAGCTCGAATAATGTCAACCTCTTGAGGATCGACTTCTTCATTCCTCTGCCTGTTGTTTTCGTCCATTGATGACGACTCCAACGACTCTAATTCCTTACGTGTCTTGGTTAAACTCCTACTGCCCCGACAAAATTTTTCAATCTCCGGATTGTATGCGTACTTTGGTGGACCTCGACTATACATAAACTAGAGTACCTAATAGCAAAATAAGCAGAATTAAGAATAAGGAAAACAAGAAAACATAGAAAGATTAGTCCCTGGCGGCGCCAAAAACTTGTTGCGTTGTATAATGGCACACGCAAGTATACGTATCGCACAAATAGTATAAAATATCGATCCCACAGAGACTAAGTCCTAAGCAATTTCCTAATATTCTTTAACTTGTTACTTCTTAATTTGAGCAATTAAAAGTAAAACAATATAAGAATGTAATAAACTGTGGAAAAAGAAATACTAATAAAGAATAACCTAAGTCTTTAACTTCCCCTTATATGTCTTTTAATCGATTTTCCTAATCCTCTCCATCAAGTAACAAAGCATGCTCAATAATCCAAAATTCTATTTTATCTAAACTACTCTCTCGATATAGCATAAACCATATTAACTAGATTAATCCTCTATATCTCTATGAGAATTGAACCCAGATAATAGCATTAAGAACCAATTTCGAGTGATTACCCAAGGTAAGTTGGTACTCTCGTCCTTCCTACAAATTATATTCCCAAGGAATATAAACTTAGGCTGCTTTGTTCAGTTCTAAACTATGAATCCTCTCTCAAGCTCAATCAAGGTTAACAAATCAATTCTAATGGTGGCCAATCACTAAAATGCATTAAGACCAAAACAAAACAATTGATGGCATACAAACAGAGTACGTAATAGAGATTCATAGAGTTCAATCACAATCCATCAAGGTTCCCTCAAAAACCCAGACACGAGTTTAGTTCATCATACAAACAGAATTCATGGCAAAAACTATACAGAAAATAGACATGAATAACAAAAAGAGATTGAAAGAAGAAAACTCAATTGTGGCACAAATCTGTCTTCTCTAAGACTCCTTTTGTGGTTCAGATCTATCTTTTGCTCTCTAGAGTTTTTCTCTCCATCCAGACCTCCCCCATTTTTCTCCAAAAATTACCTTTTTTAAGGTAAAAATTTTGTGAACTTCTAATTAACTACCTCCGCCTAGGCGGTCAAATATACCGCCGAGGCAGCAAGCTCTTGAGAAAATGTTTGACATAGTGGTCCTCAGTGCCACCTAGGGGGTGCTGGTAGCTGCTTAGGCGGCCACACCCCTGGAACTGGTTCTCGCTTCCTTCAGTGCTGCCTAAGCGAGGTCTTCCACAATGCATTTTTTGACTATCCTTTTTGTTTTCTTTTCTCCAAAATTGTCTCCGCAAAATGGAAAGAAAATAATTAAACTAGATTAAATTTTCTTAACCAAAAACTAGCAATTTAACTTAAATTGGACCGATATTATAAATTTAGGCTCTAAAATAACTCTATAAGAGTTATCACATAAATATACTTTGGTTGGTCTTCATGATTCTTCACTTGTTGACACTCCTTTTGAAGTGAATGTTAAATACCATACTTAAGAGGGAGAACTACTTTTTGATCCTTTATTATATCGGCTACTTGTTGGGAGCTTGAACTACTTGACAATCACTAGGCTTGATATCTCATTTGTTATCCTGCAAGTTAGTCAATTTATGCATGCTCCACGCTATCTTCACTTAACTGTTGGTCATCGCATTATTCGATATCTTCGAGGTTCCCCTAGGCAAGGTTTACTCTTTCCTGCTGGATCTCCAATCCGTCTTATTGCTTTTAGTAATGCCGATTGGGCTAGTTGTCCCAACACTCGTCGCTCTGTCATAGACTGGCGTATGTTTATTGGAGATTTTTTGATATCCTAGAAGAGTAAAAAAACATGAACGAGTTTTAAAATCTTCTATCAAGTCTGAATATCATGCTATGTCCGCTGCATGTTTTGAGATTACATGGCTTCGGGGGCTACTAGTTGAATTTGGTTTTAATCAATCTTCTCCCACTCCTCTTCATGTAGATAACACAAATGCCATTGAAATTGCTATGAATCCAGTCTATCATGAGTGTACCAATCATATTGAAGTCGATTACCATTATATTCGTGAACCTATAGAGACTTGTGTTATTACTCTTCCTCATATTTCCACAGCTTTACAGATTGCTAATGTGTTTACCAAATCACTAACCCGCTAGCAACATCAGTTTCTTGTTGGCAAATTGATGCTTTTTGATCAACCTGCATAATTTGAGGGGATATGTTGCCAACTAGCTTGTAACTTATTAGCATTAGTTTTTCTTTATTGTTAATTATATCACATTTCTTTTTAAGTCATTTTTTTTTATTTCAATGTATATGCTTGATTTTGATTATTTTCTATTTTTTTTATTGGTAGCTTAGATTTATATATCATACTCTCATACTGATCTTACAAATAAGTTTTGTGCATGCTCGAGCATAGCTGGAAACCCGTATTTATTTCCAAATAAAGTGTTTGCATAAAATTTTGGCAGTCATGTTCATATGTTCAATGTGAAAATAGTAATTATGAATCAAGTTCGTTGAGTGCAAGCATGCCAGTGTGCAAAGAACATAGAAATTGAAGGCTTATGATTTGATTTCGATGGGTTGTACCTCAAATTTCCATCCGAAAGAAGATTGCGTCGGAGTAGGCAAACATTACCCCTAAGGTTGTACTTGCCTACAATTTAATGTAGGAATTAAAATTTAATACTTTAAAGATCAAAAAGTGTCTAAAATTTCAAAGCGAAAAAGGTGCATTGAAATACGGTGGCTACTCGCCATGAATAATACACACATTGACTACAAAGACGTACATTGATGACAACTACCATATCTATAACTTAAGTGTATTGAAAGACTGTTAGGGACTTTGACTACAAATAAGACACATTGACGACTCCATACGATGGCTAAGCATGAGTGCATTGAAAGATTGCACTATCCTACGAGCATTGATAACTTTGGCTATATCTTCTCATGCATGCGCTCGACATGAACGTGTGATACCACTTGGTCGCATTAATATCTCATCCCGAATCAAGCCCAACCCGCAAGACGTTATGGAGTAGACACATTGATAACCTCATCTTGAGCCAATGAGCATAGCTATGGACACTCGCATAATTGATTGTTATTGATTATTGGTGATTCTATTGATGATGAATCCGACTCCCTTTTATAGACTTGAGGTTGCAACTGCTTCCCTTTATTCTTGGAGTCATATTGGATTATTCAACTTGACCATTTGAAATGTATGGTAGTCCTTATTTTTCGGATATGACAGTTATGCCAAATTTATTTGATTTTGAAAGTGTCAGCATCGCATAACCTTTATTTTTGGCATGTTTAGTTATAACAATGACTATTTTTAACTATTGGTTATTTTCCATCCTAACAACCCCTAAAAATAAGGGCTAATTTTTATATTTTGGCAATGGCCTTTGACATAGGCCGCATGCCGCATCGGAGTGATTTGGGCCATTGTTATTCTTTTTCGGCATGGCTCGAATTGGCTCACCGCGAATTCGTACAAAAAAATTTTTTGAACCCAAATAATGCTCCCCCGCAAGCCTTAATCAGATGTAAATTTGGTTGAGGTTTGGTACCAATTCCTTTTCCTTACCATATATTTTTGTACCTATATTTATAATATTATCGCTATTATATATACATATTTATTATTATATCGAAAAAAATATTTTTTTTGTATATATATATATATAATAGTGATGCTTCTCCGTTTTCCAAGCACCAAGAATTTGTAACGCGGGAAACAAGAGTCGGCCTTTTGTCAGTATTCGCTTGATAATGAGAAAAAATATGCAAGAAATGATGAAGTGAACATAAACAATGCTAAAAATCGACAAAATTATGATTGACAAGTGATCAAAAATGGTTTAGAGAACTCTTGAAAGTTTTTCAGAACTAAAGAGTGGTGTTGTGCTCAGAAAATCCTCTCCTTTTCCTCTGTACGCCCTTGGTCCTTATATAGAGCCAGGGGCGTAACTGACGCGTCCCAAGAATCAGGGCGTGCTCTGCGAAATCAGGGTGTTTGGGGGCGTATTAGTTGTGATTCCTCCCAGATTCGGTGGATGCACCCGAATCTCCTTATCCCACGTGCCTTTTGACTCGGGTCCAGTAGGGCTTGATACATTCCTTCCTGTTCTTGGGCTTGAGGACGTGCACTTCCTGGGTCTTTACCCACGGTTGAGGCCGGGCTTTAGGAACGATCCATCCTGTCCTGGTCTTAGGATCGTCCTGGTATACGTCCTGGGCTATGATCTAGGGATGTTCTTGGACTTTTATTAGGATTACTTCATAAAAGGCCCAATAAAAGATAAGGCCACATCAAATAGGATAAATTAATTAAGGGAATATATACATATGCATGTATACACATACCTTGGGTGCAAGAGCGATGGTCATCTACCTTTTTGAGCTCAAAATTCTCCTGAAAAATTTAAAATATTGCCGTTATCTCTTGGGTTTCCCAAAAATAGTCGTTTCCTCACAACGGCTTCC
Organism: Petrea volubilis; assembly: GCA_026212405.1. Classification (NCBI taxonomy): domain Eukaryota; kingdom Viridiplantae; phylum Streptophyta; class Magnoliopsida; order Lamiales; family Verbenaceae; genus Petrea; species Petrea volubilis. The sequence goes on from CM047884.1 coordinate 18,930,299, forward strand.
CTCACATTCTTGAATTCTATTTAAGCTCCAACTCTTTACTTCCTTTATTTTTCCCACTTCATTCAACACTTATCTTAACATATTTAGCACCAATCTCTCTTATAATTGTTACATCACTCTCCTACCCAAATCACTTCACCCCTCCAATTTTCTCTTTCTTCTGCTTTCGCCACTATTCATCATTCTTCTTCCCCGATTCCAAACCCCAATTCTTCGCATACTCCAGCGATTCTCCTCCCATGATGACCAAGATTTCTGCTCTTTTCTATTGCTAAGACTCATTCTCCTTGGGTCCCGTTCTTGACTACAAAATCCGTCAAGACAACCCACACGACATAACATGATTTGAGGAGCATTTGCCATATCTCTCAGGTTATGTCTTTGGAACATCTTTCTGCAACTGGCCTTGGTCCCCAAATTCCAATCTCTATTGTGATTTCATCACCTAGTGTAGATGTATTGAAGTTTTGCATGCCAACACTTGGAGGGATATTAGTGTTTATGAGCTAATCCAAGTCACCAAGAACTTCTATAGCCTTGACTTGGGCTTTGTGCAGGTAGCCATTCCCTTTTAGTGCAAGATTGACAATACTTTCTATTTCGTCGTTGGTTCAATGACTCCGACTTTTCTAAATTTGAAAAAGATAGCCGGATTTCAGTCGACTGGTCAACTAATCAGTGTTGAAGTGAAGTATGATGACCTCGCCATCTTGGAGGTTTCTCACATTCCTAGCGAAAACAAACCCATGGCTGGTCAAGGGCACATCATCGCCCATTATGTCAACAAATCCACCCCCCTTTCGGATGAAGAGCATGGTCGATTCTTAGCTCTCTAGTTCTAAGGTATGTTTTCTATAGCCAATCATATCAACAAGCCATAGAGTTCTATTATCTTGCTGGTGCAATGGTTGTGGGGGCGGAATTGGCCCTTGGTCTTGCTAATTTATAAGAGCTTGATGAAGTTGAACAAAGTAAGGGAAGACCCCGAGAAAAGAAAAATTCAGCATGTGGGTCTATGGCTAGTGCATATGTAGCTGCAAGCATACTTCCCCAATTTGTGTGGAAGATCAACACAAATGAGGATGGCAAACGAGTGTTATGCCTGCTTCTTGGCTAGATAAATTTTGTAATCGCAGGATTGATACATCTTGATTTTAGAACACTTAGAACACTATATATAAATTTAAATCAATGTACCTTACACCAGTGATTGATAGCCAATCAACATGGATGTTTAGACAAACATCATTGGCTAGTTCTTCCTCTTCATATCTCACAAATATTAACAGCTTTCAATGGGATAAACGATTATCATAATGTGGAGTGGAGAGGGGACCTAGACAAATATATAATGTAACCATAGAGTCTTCCATCACAGGCTTTCTAAAATGAGCCTACACCAACTGTCAGACCACGTTTGTTAAAATCAAGGCCCTAACAATAGTGGGTCAAATAAATCAGGCCTTATAAGTCAAGTCCCATTAACCGTATTAATTTAACCTATTTTTATTTTGTAAAAACAACATATTTAATTAATAAAAGTTCAAATTGAAATAAAATTCCAATAGATCATTCAATATGGTATCGAAATGAAGACAAATAAATATAAGACAGTAGGGGCACGTTTGAAACTATTAAGAAATATTTTTTTGCAAGAATTTAATTGTGATTGCGAGCAATACACGTCTAACAATGATGTCAATATGCAAAAAATTTTGTTATTACGCCAAAACTTTTGACATACTCTTTTAAGAAGAAAAAAAAAACTTACTATGTGCATTTGACATAAATTCTTTTTACTATAAGTAATGAATAAATAAATCGGAAAAATGAAATCAGGAGTAATATATATGGATTCCTTACTAATTATAAGTTGGTTTAGAGGGATGGGCATTAAATCTTTTAAATAATATTTAGGGTTTGAAATTTAGAGTTGTAATTGAAATAATTGAGTTGGGAGGATTCTCTCTATAATGGGCCTTTGAAGTACCCAATCCAGATACATCGGTTAGTGAATTGGAATTGGGTGTTAAGTTAAAAGAGGGATAATTACACCCAATTTCCCTGAATTTAGATAAAATTATGGATAATCCCCTCTTATTTCAAAATTTTCAAATAGCTCCCTAAAGTATATACAAGTTTAACTAATTTTATTATTCATTAAGACAGAACGTAATTGCGAGTTGTATTTCTTGTGCTTTTGATGGCATTTTGAGATGAAATTTGCATGGTCTTGACAAGTTCAAGATATAGAAATTATATATGATGTCAATTTAAAAAAAAAGTAGTAATGGTGTCGAATTATATGATGATACTCAGTAGTGATTGTTCTGGTATAAAATAAAATTATTTTATGAAAGTTGGTGGATTTACAAAATTGATTGAGAAGTTTTGTCAAACTTAATGCAGGAAAATTATTTGTAATTTTGAAAGTTATTATTAGGTTTGGATTTTTGTTAAACAATGACAAATATTTGGGGAGTGTTGGAAATTTTTGAAATAAGAGAGGATTATTTATAATTTCTTATAAACTCAGAGGAGAATGTGTAATTGTCCAATATATATACATATATATATATATATATATATATGTATGTATTCCTCATAATATTGATTATGTTGCGTGAGGAGACAGGAGTAGATGTATGTATTCCTCATAATATTGATTATGTTGAGTGAGGAGACAGGAGATTCCCTTGCTAGATACAGCCAACACACAAATTTGTCAAGGGCTGCTAAGAGTAACTTGGTTGATCAGTATTACATGTATACAATGACCCTTTTTGGCAGCTCACCTCTGCAGCCCACGTTCAAATTAAGAATGTCCTCTTTTTTTTTCTTTTTTTTTTTTCGGATTGTGGTAAATGAGATTATCCTGTCGGTTGTGGTAAATGAGATTATCCTGCTATATGCGGAAAATTTCATGCTATTTAATTAGAGTTTTTAATCGTTTGATTTGAATATAATAATATTAAATAGTACTATTAAAAAATAAAATTGTGATATTATTGTACTTTTTTTTAATTTATATAAATGATATTATTATATTTAATTGAACGACTTAGTATATCATATGAGTATTATCCAACTGAGTAGTATCTCATATATCTAGTCCTAAGATTGAGGGATTATAGTTCATGAAATAAACTATTACAAGCTTATAATAGAAAAATAGAATTCCAATTTTTCCTTTTCTGAAGAGAAAAAAAGTGTATATACTATTAACATTACCAAAAACAAGGAAATTGGTGACATTATTGAAATAATGTAAATATTATCACACTACAAAAGAGCAATCCTTTAACTAATGGTAAAATTCTAACAGATTCAATGAAATCCATCACAGGACACGTTATTGTTATTATTTTGTTCGTTACAAATTCATCAGAAATTATATTTGAATTCTTATTTTTAATTTGTTAAAATTCAATCACAAATACCTTTTATTTGTGACGAGATTCTATTCGTCGCAAAATTTTTGTTCATGAACAGAGTGCTTTCTTATAGTCTCATAAGGTCAATTGTGACAAAAATTATACTTAATTATTATTATTGACAATTAACAAAGCCATAATTTATTTTTGGGCGAATTACATCTACCTCCCCTGAGGTTTCGCGAAATTACAATTCAACCCACGGTTTTTTGTAAATTACAATAAACCCCCTGTGGTATATTCCGTCTAACAATTTACCCCAACCGTTTATGACCGTTAGGGTTCCGTTAGTTTTTGTATGTAAAGTTCCGATAGTACCCTTGAGGGGTTTTTTTGTAATATATATAAAATATTTTGGATTGTATATTATGTATTACATCTTTGTGGGGCTAAAAGTAATAATATTGAAAAAATTGCTCTGTTTTCCGATAAATTTTTCGGCGAACTTGAAGCGGGTCTTAAACTTTTCGATATGGGAAATACGTTGGTGAGGTCAATTGTGGGCTAGAGTAGGTTTTATACATTTTTCGTTTATCACTTGTAATTATTACATATCACAGGGGGTTATTGTAATATACACAAAAAAAAATACGGGTTAAATTGTAATTTCACCAAACCGCAGGGGAGGTAGATGTAATTTGCCCTATTTAATATCAGTAAAAAATAAAGGGCAAAACGGACTTTATGCATTTTTCGTCCATCACTTGTAATTATTTCATATCACAGGAAGTTTATTGTAATTTACAAAAAACTGTGGGTTGAATTATAATTTCACGAAACTTCATAGATGTAATTCGCCCTTTATTTTTCAGCGTTTTAAACATAGAATAACAGTTTTCAACCAGTCCGATCCACCGACACAGATTGGTTTTCGGAACAGTACTGCTGCCCATAACCTTTAAATTCTTTACAATTCCGTCCCAAAGAAGCTTGAGGTCCAATTATTCCTTGTTTTTTGTCGTCTCTTATTTGATTTTTCCTGCAGCCGCCTCTGACCCACTCGCCACGTGGCCGTCTCTATCCCACCACTATTTTTAAACTCTGGCTTAACAAATTTTTATATAACATAAATCATACATGCCGGGGTATATTACTGATTTGCCCTTATATCATCAATGTATACTAAAGTTTTTGTTATTGTCATTTATATTCTTAATAAAATGAATGTTTTGTCTTCACAATAATTATGCCTCTTTAGTAGCTAACATATTTTCTTCTATATTTGCATGAACCAAGTAATTTGGAACTCGTTTAGATGGATTTTTTTTAAGAAGAAAATCATTTTTTTTATTAAAAAAAGATGCACTTGAGTGAGATAAAAACAAAAGTATTTGGTTGGATTTTTTCAAAAAAAAAAAAGTAGAAAAAAAGTTAAAATTTGACCTTTTTTCTGGAATTTATCTAGAATAACTTTAAAGAAAAGGACTTTTAAATTATTTCACCTAAATACAAAACTACTTGATTTAACAAAAAAATTTATTATGAAAAATATGACTCGACAGATATTTTTATTTTTTAAAATGCTATTAATTATCCACACCATTTCTCTTAGCAAAAAAAAAATGTAAAAATACTCCAAAAACAAAAAAATTACCTTTTCAATTCCCATTTAAACTTTCGCGTTAAATCAAATTTTGAGTGATGGATTGCGCAAATTTGACTCTATTCCACCACATGTCTTTATAATGTTATAGACTTATAGCCACGTTTATGAGTAGACTTGAGGGCGGGAATCGTAACAGAGACGTATCCTATAATCCTATCCAACTGATGGTAACATGTGGAGTTAGACGCCCAATATATAATGCATTACTAACGGTCTGAATATGACTTAATTAGCAAATATTTATACTATTATATAAAAAAACAACGCTCTTTAAAGAGTTAAATTTATAAAACTCCTTATATTAAATCTAACTAGTATAAAAATTTCTATATTATAAAAATTTGTCTTAAAATTTTTATATTTTTTAAACTTAGTACATTGCTCCATTGAGCTATTTTCTAAAAATTTTAGCATGGAGTATCAATTTTACCCTTCATTAAAATTTGAAAAATAACATCATATTTTCTCTTATTTCCTACCAAAATCTTCCTATAGAAAATAAAAGAGCGAAAAATTAATTTAGAAACAAATTCTAACCTTCGAAATTTCTTAAATATTTACTGTCGATTTGCAAGACACATTACAAATAGATACAAAATAAAGGTTTGTCTTACTAATTTTTAAAAACATAGGGATTCACCTAGCTAATTTTTAAAAATAGATGTTCTCCTTGCTATTTTTAAAAATAAGGGTTCACCTTGTTAATTTTTAAAAATACAAGGTTCAATTTCAAAAAGTTAAAAGAGTAATTTTGCATGCCTAAAACATAATCCTACATGCAAAAACCGTGTGTGTATCTTAAACCGTCGGTGTAGATCTTTTTTGATAAATTTTACATTTCACAGGGTCTTTTATACTAATTTTTATTACATAAGATTTTTTGGTTTCATTGGCACTAATACGGGGGAGTCCCGTGACATTTACCCCTCTTTAAAAAATATTTTTGGTTTGCTTATTTTTTTATCCACCAATTGCATTTCTTTTTTTTTTTTTTGTCACTTTCTCTCTTTTCTCTAATTTATTATCTTACACTTTTTTTATTTTCTTTATCATCCTCTCAATTTTTTTATATTTTTTGTCTCCTAATACTCTTCAATATTATTTTTTTTAATTTACTTATAGTTGTTTTCTTAATTTTATTTATTTTAGATTATTTATTTTATTTATTACTAATTTTATAAATATATTAAAATAATTATTTTTTTTGATAATATAAATACTATAAAAAAAATTAATAAATTATTAAATTAAATTATTTTTTTATTGTACATACACATTAAATGTGCAAGTAATAGTACTATTATAATATAAATTGTGACTAGCGCGCGAGTTCTTACAATCAATTAGGCAACATGCACGATCATGGACCTACGCGTGAGGCGGAATAACTTTTAGGGTAGGTAATTCATGATGATTAGTGTCTTGATATTAATTATTACTAGCTCTGTGTGGTACACTCTTTGTTCGAATAAAATAAAAATAAAATATAATTTAATTATATATTTAATAAATTTATAATTTTATATATTATGAAAAAATTAATTGAAAAATAAATTTATATATTATAAAAAATAAAAAAAAGACTGAAAATTAAATTGAAATTTATTATTAAAAATAAATAACAAGACATAGTAAATTAATATTGAAGACAAATATATGAGAAAATGAGGAGGGAGAAAAATAAAGATAAATAATAAATCACGTTGAAAAGTTGAGAGAGAAAGGTGAGAGACGAAATGAGAGAGGAAAGAGGGAAAAAAAAGAAAAAAAAAATCAGATTAAAGATACCAAATAATTATTAAAAGATGTTGATATTTTATAAAAAGGAATAGATATCATGGCCATAGGCATTTAAAAACAATTCTTCTATACAATTGATGTGAATCCCAATTATACCTCAATATGTGTAAAGAATCACTGGAAGAATGTATTACCTTCAATAATGAATCAATTTATTATATATTTAGTTTATGTGATGAATTTTATTTGTAACAAAATTGTTAGTAAATATATTATCATTAATACTTTATTTAATTTTGTTTATATTGAATTTCGTCACTACTCCATCACAAATGCTTTAAATTTATGACAAAATATTACCGTCACAAATTTTTCATTAGCAAAAAGACAATTCCTTGCGGTACATATTTTTGTATGTACAATTTTAATATATTTTATCAGAATACACAATTTGAACCCTTTCCATTTGATGCACCCAAGTGTAACGGTTTTAAGAAAAATGCTTATTGAAAAATAAGTGTTTACACATGTATGTATATTGTGTAATAGCAGACGAAGTATCAATTGGAATAAGTCAAAAGATCCTCGTCGGCAACTAAATTTTATTTATCTCAATAGTCCATCAACATACGGACATAATATTGGCTAGTGCAATATAAAATATTGTTACATTATTATATAATAGAGGTCCGGACTCTTAATTTTGCGATGCTTCAATGAGAGTCTCTGAGCAAAACGATACTTAAGAGAGTATTGGAAGAATAGTTCTCGTATAAGTTGTTCCGATGGGAATTAAATGAATATCATCTCCACTGTATTATATCTATACTATTATCTATATTATATATAAAGTATGAGAGACTTTAATATTTTTTTTTTTGGTATGTGTAATTGGAATATTTTTCTAAAATAACCTTTAGCTACTCATTTTTCCTCTATCATTTTTTTTCTCTTTTTTATTATCATCTCTCCCTCCTTCTCTCTCTTACATCCGGGGTTTTTTTTTAAACTGCTCTGCTTTTATTTATTTTTTTATCTCGAATAATTTTAGTTAAAAATGATTTTTTAAACTTTTCATAAATTTAATAAGTATATTATGGTATAAATAATAAGAGTTAAGAAAGATGTGTATTTATGTAGAGAATTTAATGAAAAAATTATTTTATATTATTAAAAATTAACTATTTGACTAAATCGTATTTCACTTTTATTATGCATACACATTGAGTTTGCTCGATGTGTTAGTATCAAGAAAGAGCACTATGTAATAAGTGTTTTGATTTATCATTTTTTTTTCCTACCATATTTCTCCTCTTTTTCTCTTTCATTCAACTACTCAGCGCTCTTTTTTTTTTTTTTTTATTATTATTTTTTTGTTTCCATCTCTCTCTTCTCTTTATAATCTCTAACGTCGCATTACTTATTATTTCTTAGTTCTCTTATTTAATTATTCTATTAATTGTATAATTTCAACTCATTTTAAATTATTTTATTTTTTCATTTATCATAAATTTGATAAATATTAAAGAATATGTATTCGTATATAACATTTAATAAATATTTTATTTTACCAAAATTTAAAACATAAATATTGACTTACTTTTAAAAAAAGAAAAAAAAATTAAACACGCATTGAATGTCCTGAACTGATAGTATAAATAAACCGTCATATAAAATGAAGATTTCATATCCATTAAGAAATGAAGACATTTAAATATGAATATTAAATCTTCTCGAAGTTCAGCTCTGGCCTATATTGAGTATCAAGTTCTTTGTTTTAAACCAATGAAAAAAATTAAAAACAGTGGCTGACATTGTTTAATTATTGTTTGAAAACAGCTAATTATTATCATCAAAACTAATAACTTTTGACCCTAATTGGAGAAAACCAAGAATCTTGAGTCTTCAAAAAAATAGTATATAAATTAATATGGACCTTTCTAAAGTCGTGACATTAAATTAAGCACGTGACAGGGATTAGTTGGGGTGTAATATCGGTTTTTTTTTTAAATAAATTAGTTAGGGTATACTTTAATAAAAAAATTTGGGGCTGCTGCAGAAAAAATGAAAAGTGCTTTACTGCAGCAGTCCTCACTCGGTTTCCTTGCATCTACCTTTAGCACATGTCTTCATTGTTTTATTTTAATTTTATTTTTTTAGAATATATGTGTGTGTGTGTGTGTGTGTGTGTGTGTATAGACGCATTATTTCCTGCCATGAAAGGTCAAGAATGTACAGTATTTTTATTATCTTGTTTCATTATTTTCAGTATCTATTTTTTTTTTTATTCTTTTGTTGAAGTGATATGAATAAAAGGTTGGCAAGCATTTTCAACTATTCCTACGCGGCAATAATTGAAGGAAAGATCAACAGCACAACGAATTTCATCTTCATACGGAAGAAACAAATTAAACGTGAAAAAGCACTTTCAATTTCCAATCACAACAAATTTAGTTATCCCCACCTTGTTTGTTTCAACACAAAAAGGCATTCCATTCACTAATGAAAAATTTGTAAATGAGTGATTTTATTACAGATTTAAAATATCTATGACGAATTAGTGACAGAATTCAACGTAAATAGAACTAAAGATATAATCAGTAATAAGACATTTAATAAAAAAATTATTATGGATGGAATCTTTTGTAAAAACTAAATTTATAATGTATTGACTCGTTACTGAAGATATGTATTCTTGTAATGAATTTAATGATAGTATTTATCACGAAAAAGATGGAGCCGGGGCACCGAGGCAAGGGTTGGAAAGTATAGCTACCCCCATTAAGTCTAAAAGACTCATATTTTATGTGTACTTTTACTAAAATTTGAAATTTCGTTCATCCAAAACAATATCAATATCTTCAATATTATATAAAAATTCTTCTTTAAGCAAAAATTTCTAACTTTGCTCCTACTATTTGAAGTACCTATTATTTTCTATATATACTCACCAAGCTGGATTAGCTTGAATGAATTCGGTAACGACTCTACATGTTTCTATCTTTGCACAATGTAGCAACTAAAGTAATTTTCCATACAATATAATCATACATTCACATGTGCAAACTTTAATAAAAACCTATATTAAAGCAAAAAGTTGAAAATTTTCAACAAAACTATTACATGCAAACATAAAATATATGCAACTTTCACAACCACTAGAATGTTTTATATATGAAAAACCTTAAAGCATATTCCTAGAGTAATAATGGTCACTTATCATAAATCAGTCCCAAATGCATGTCTATGTATGTATGTGAACCATTTCATCCAATTATTTTTCGTATTTGTATATTGGCAGGGACCACTTAACCACTTGTGACAAAAATATATCACAGCCGTCGCCTTTTTGTTGTTCTGGATAATCAAATTAATTCCACCACTATAAATATTTAGCACCATTTGCTCCTGATCAAGAATATTGCAAGAAGATTTCATAAAAATTTAACAAAAATATATAATAATAAGAGGGTTGGTTCATTTGTTCGTCGCGAAAAATGTGGCTGACTACGAAGATTTTCATCTTGTACTTCTTAGGTATTGTTCTGCTTGGAGGTGTAACGCCGGGCCATGCTTTAGTCCGTCGCTTACAAATTTAGTTATTCCAACCTCGTTTGTTTCAATGCAAAAAAACATTCCCTTCACTAATAAAAAGTTTGTAAATGAGTGATTATGTCATAGATTTAAAATATCTCTGATGGATTAGTGATGGAATTCAATGTAAATAGAACTAAAGACATAATCAGTAATAAAACATTTAATGAAGGAATTATTATGGATGGAATCTTTTGTAAAAACTAAATTTATAATGTATTGGTTCGTCACTGAAGAGATGTATTCTTGTAGTGAATACGATGATAGTATTTATCACGAAAAAGATGGAGCCAAGGCACCGGGGCAAGGGTTGGAAGGTATAACTACCCCCCTTAAGTCTAAAAGACTCATATTTTATGTATAATTTTACTAAAATTTGAAATTTCGTTCATCCAAAACAATATCAATATCTTCAATATTATATAAAAATTCTTCCTTAAGCAAAAATTTCTAACTTTGCTCCTACTATTTGAAGTAACTATTATTTATATATATACTCATCGAGCTGGATTAGCTTGAATGAATTCGGTAACGACTATACATGTTTCTATCTTTGCACAATGTAGCAACTAAAGTAATTTTCCATACAATATAATCATAAATTCACATGTGCAAACTTTAATATATGCAACTTTCACAACCACTAGGATGTTTTATATATGAAAAACCTTAAAGCATAGTCCTAGGGTAATAATGGTCACTTATCATAAATCAGTCCCAAATGTATGTCTATGTATGTATGTGCACATTTTCTTTCTTTTCGACAAATTATATATTGTTATTTGTTCCTTGTTTATTCATTCGTGGTCAAATACAGGCTATATATTATCAAATTATTAAAGACACCCAAGAAGCCATTTCATCCAATTATTTTTTGTATTTGTATATTGACAGGGACCACTTAACCACTTGTGACAAAAATATATCATAGCCGTCACCTCTTAGTTGTTCTGGATAATCAAATTAATTCCACCACTATAAATATTTAGCACCATTTGCTCCTGATCAAGAACATTGCAAGAAGATTTCATAAAAATTCAACAAAAAAAATATAATAACAAGAGGGTTGGTTCATTTGTTCGTCACGAAAATGTGGCTGACTACAAAGATTTTCATCTTGTACTTCTTAGGTATTGTTCTGCTTGGAGGTGTAACGCCGGGCCATGCTTTAGTCCGTCGCTATAAGTTTGTGGTAAGTTTGATAAATTATTTCAGCATTTACTTTTAATCGATAGCTAGCTCAATTTTTTGAAGCTAATATAATCATCCTGTACTGTAATTGCAGCTGAGAGATACTTCATACTCTAGGCTATGCACCAACAAGACCATGTTGACGATAAACGGGCAGTTTCCGGGGCCAACGATATATGCCAGAAGAGGAGAATTAGTCATAGTCGATGTTTATAACCGCGCTGGCCATAATATAACCATCCACTGGTAAGAATGTTAACTACGCGAACCGCCTCTGAGATTGCCTAATTACCAAGTCCCTGTAACAATGTTAACTATACTGACACCCTCTCTGAGTTTGGCGGTTTAACAAACATTAATACCTTTATGTTTGGCCAAGAAATTTGTTTCATTAAGTTAATAAAACTGAAATAATTAATTGTATATTGACAATTTCAGGCATGGAGTGAAAATGCCAAGGTATCCATGGTCTGATGGGCCGGAGTACGTGACGCAGTGCCCGATTAGTCCCGGTACAAAGTTTAGTCAACGGATCGTCCTATCTGATGAGGAAGGTACTTTGTGGTGGCACGCTCATAGTGAGTGGTCCAGAGCCTCTGTCTATGGTGCACTCATTATTTTACCCCCAAGGAGAGTTGGCTATCCTTTTCCTAAGCCACATGCTGAAGTGCCTATCCTACTAGGTATGTACACACACTAATATATATATATATATATGTATGTATGTGTGTGTGTATATATATATATTTATAGAGAGAGAGAGAGAGAAAGAGAGATGAGAAGTAAAAGTAAATTGAAGTTTTTGTGAAACAGGGGAGTGGTGGAATGCTGATGTGCAAGAAGTTATGGAGGAATTTCTTGCTAGTGGAGGTGACCCAAATGTTTCTGATGCTTTTCTTATCAATGGTCAACCTGGTGATTTGTATCCATGCTCAAGACAAGGTAGTTTACTATCTTATAATTGTTTGAATTAATTGATGTTTCAAGCCCAGTTATACTGCACTTCGGATATGTCTTTCATTACGACGTCTATTTTGTGCTCTACTGAATTTCACGAATATATGCCAAATGTATGTAATTCATAATTACGTATTTTTTTTGAAAACAATTATATATAATACACTTAACATGTAATCATAAAGTATAAGATTTCGACTTTCCCTTGATGATTTTGCTATTTTTTGTTGTAAAAAATGTAGATACATTCAAGATGACGGTGGAGTTTGGCAAAACTTACTTGATCCGAATGGTCAATGCAGTGATGAACAACATTATGTTCTTCAAAATTGCAAACCATAACATCACTGTCGTCGGAACAGATGCAGCCTACACCAAGCCACTGAGGAGCGACTACATTACAATCTCACCCGGTCAAACTATCGACTTCTTGTTGGAAGCTAATCAACGACCGAGTCACTACTACATGGCCTCAAGGGTTTATGCTAGTGCTGGAAATTTCGACAACACAACCACAACAGGCATTATCGAGTACGCAGGAAACTACACGCCGCCATCATCACTGCTACTCCCAACTCTCCCCGAATTTAACGATACAATGGCATCTGTCAATTTTACGAATGGACTGAGAAGTCTGGCCAACGAAAAATACCCGATCGACGTTCCTCTAAATGTGACGGAAAGATTATTTTTCACTCTTTCGATCAATTTGCGTCCTTGTCCTAACAATACAGTGTGCGATGGTCCATTCCAAGAACGTTTTTTGGCTAGCGTGAATAATGTGACTATGTTGCTCCCGAGAACTGACATTCTTCAAGCTTATTATAGAAGAATCAATGGCGTTTACGAGACGGATTTCCCCGATAATCCGCCTTTTCAATTCAACTATACTCAAGATTTTGTGCCACGAGACCTATGGAGGCCTGAAAACGGAACCGATGTGAATATTCTTGAATATAATGCAACGGTGGAGCTCGTCTTCCAAGGGACAAACACGGTCGCGGGCATCGATCATCCGATGCATTTACATGGATATAGCTTTTACGTGGTCGGATCGGGACTTGGAAATTTCAATAGGACTACGGATCCTTTGAATTATAATCTTGTCGACCCTCCTTTGATGGAAACAATCGCAGTGCCTAGAAATGGGTGGACCGCGATAAGATTTAAGGCGAATAATCCAGGTTTGTGCTACATTTATAGTACGAATATTTCTTTAAATTTCAATATCGTTACATTAATTGCCAATAATTCAGAAAAAAATCTTATAAATAATTGAAAATTGTAAATATTGCAGGAGTTTGGTTCATGCATTGCCATTTCGAGCGCCATGTGAGCTGGGGAATGGGAATGGTATTTATCGTTAAAAATGGCAAAGACCCTAATGCTAAAATGTTGCCACCACCTCCAGATATGCCTCGATGTTGAAAATAGTGGGGCAAATTATTAATAGTTTCAAAATTCAATAAATATTGAATTCAATCGAGTATGTGAAAGTATTTTTTTTTTTATATCGTGGGCCATGGTAAAAATCTTATTCTCGTTTTTTAGTGTTGGGGATGACCTGAGAACATAACCAATAAGTTAAGTGTAATATTGGAAATTTTGTTCAAACTTGTATTTTTTGCCCCCTTAGAATGTGCTTAGTAAGTATTCGAGTTACAATGTTTTGAATTTGGAATAGAGGTAAAGCAATGAATGTTCGTTTCTTGTATTGTGAATTGAAATAATAATGGAAGTTGTTTGTCACAGTTTTGAGTTTTCACTTTTATGGTGTTACTGTTATATATGATATTTAATTGTAACCTACAAGAATAGGAATTATGAAGGAACTATTAATAGTAGGGTTTATTTATTATCAAGTAGGGTAGAAAAAGTTTGACATTAAATACCCTCATTTTATTAGAGTACATATTACCTGTTTTACATATATGATCAATGATGTCAAATATTTACTTATAACAGACAAGAATAGGAATTTTGAAGAAAATATTAATAGTATTAATATTCAATGATTGAATCTAAACTTGGCATATCAATATATATATATATATATATATATATATATATATCATTATTTTTATGTACCAAATCAACGACAATAAAATCAACCCAAAGTTATCATGCACTAGCTAGAACAATTAATGATTTTTGTCCCTAAACACCAATTTTGACATTCCACATATTTTGTCACAAATATTAATTTGTTTCTAGTGTAATAAAGTTGATACATATATATATATCTTACTTCTCAATTTTGCGTAGGGCCATACAACGCCACTCTAGTTATATACCAATTTTCCTTCTGCTTCTGTTTCGTCTTCTTCTTCTTTAATTATTATCTTTTCATAGTATACATTTTTCCTCACTTTGTACCACAATTAATATTTTATACACGTGACGTTATGCGCCGATGCACACAAAGTTTGAAACTGTTCATCCGGGGAATAAATATTTAACCAATTTGAAATTTCACATCTCAAATATTTTCAAAATATGACCTTCTTTGGCAGGAACGTTCTTGAAATTGGAACTTGTGAGATTTTAGTTAAACTGGTCACATAATACAAATGTACTCATCATTTGATCTCAATTTTTGAAAAATGTCTAAAATAATCATATTGAATAACATTATATCTCTAAACTAGTCTCGCTGTTATAAAACTAACCGGGATGACATATATAAGTCACGTACACATGCCATTCCCATTTTTTTCTAATAGTGAGATTAGTTTGGAGAAAGAATGCTATACAGTGTGACTAATTTGGACATTTTCAAAAAATTGGGATCAATTAATGACAAATTCTATATTTTGAAACCAATTTGACAATAAGCTACAAAGAGTTTCTATAGCAATTTTTTTATGGTAGGGATGATGGTACAGCCCTAAAATAATCTATAACATGGATTAGTCTAAATAAGTACTAAAGAGGAAAATAAAAATCCTTGAGGAACCCACTATCTCCGCACATGCAAAGAGTGTATGGGACCTTCTAAAGGACTTTTGAGAAACCCTCAACAGACCTCGAGGGAACTTGTCTCATAGATCCTCTAGCTGCCCTTGAGAGCAAAGTTTTGAGAGCCCATAACTAGCAGAAAAGTCTTGCAATACTCTTCAAGGGCCACCCTAAAGGGAGCCCTTGAGCGTTCTGCCCACGAGGGTTTACAAATCCCAAATGACTCCACTTCGAAGTAACCCCCCAAACTCACCTAACACTTGATTACTACTCATACTCTGACAAGCGAACACACACGTACTCACTAACCATTGCTGATGCCATTGTAGATGTTGTGTTAGTTCCAATTATAACTAATGCTCCTGCATGCCAAATATCTTTTGCCTTCAATGCATGTGATATGTATTTTATGCAAAGATCTATCTTCTTAATTACCAAGTATGGCCAACTAATTCAAAGCATGGTCCCTAAAGATAAAACGCAAAGCATGAGATTATTGCTAAATTGGTCTCAAAATATAGAGTTCGTCATTATTTTGATCCTAATTTTTTGCAAATGCCCAAACTAGTTCCACTAAATAATATTCCATCTCCAAAATAATACCACCATTAGAAAACTAACAAAAATGACATATGCACGTGACTTGCACATGCCGTTTCCATTAGTTTTCTAACGACGAGACTAGTTTAGAGAGGAAAAAAATGTTATCTAATGAAACAATTTTAAAAATTTTCAAAAAAATTAGGATCAAATCGATGAACATCTTTATATTATGGAACCAATTTACTAGAATCTCTGGAGCTTGTTTTGCGTCTGACATATCCTTCTTTTATAATTGAATGTCAAACAAGCATGATTGTCAATTAATGTTGTTCATTTCTGTTAATTCAGTACTATAAAATAATTTTGTGAAATATTATTATATATAAACATGTACTATTTTGACAATGATTTCAAATTATTAAAATTAGTAAATTACCAAAAAACATCATAAAGTTATTGTAATAAGAAACGATTTATGTTGTTCAAGTTACATATCACAATGAACAATTAATGGCATATATTAGGTTTCAACTAATTCTCAATATTAAGTAACAACCTATATAGTGAATTAAAAAAATTATTAATAATTACGTTAAGATTTTTATTTATTATTTATTATTTATTATTTATTTTTTTGGCTCGCTACGCCACTATTATAAATACCAACAACTTAATTAGTATAATATTTCTTACTATCAATTTGTGAAAGCTAATATTTTATTAACATAAGTAAATATAATTTTGTGCCAAAACATATATAGTGATTGAAAATAAAGTGGCAATACAAAAATTGTCACTTATAACATGCATCAAGTGAAAAGGGCTTTTGTTTTGTTATTACTTATATTTATTTAGTGATAAAAAATTTATTTTGTCAATAAATGGCTCAATTGAGACATGAAATAATATTTTAACTGTCATTAATCAAAATTAATGGCACTCTACAATGATAAGCTGGTGAAAAAAAAATTGTTACCAAATTATAGCAATGTATTTTTTTCTCACTAAGTATACAATGTGTGTGACAATTTCTATATGACCACTTGATATGTCGTCAGTATATTTTTTCTTCTTTGTAGTAGTAGTAATGCACAGAATGTGTGCAAATACCAACAGTAATGAGTTTGTACACTTTGAGGTGTCAATTATATGAGTGTTTGTATAGCAAGTGTTATTGCACTCATATATAATTGATCATTTTTAAGAAATATTTATTTATTACATGATAAGAGCATATCGTTCATCATATAATTAATACTAATGGGTCAAATTGAGTACATGCTAGAATCTTCCATTCTATTGTGGGAAAGGGCACTTTGAAGTTCCATTTTGGGATTTTTTTTTTCACTTTTTTAACCTAAAAAGGTATATTGCTTATGAATTTAACACAAAAATTTGATCATTTATTAAGGTAATCTAAGGTTACAACGCCATGGTGGACTGTAGGCAAAGTCGACTACAATGTTGTCAACTTTCATAAAAAAATTATTTTTTTAACCGCTTTCCAATTTTTGATAATAAATTAGTCGACTTCCATTAAAAATTTATTTATTTTAACAATTTTCAAATTTTTTGAAAAAAATTAATTTTTTAATTGCCATAGTCGACTTTCATTGTTTTTTTTCTAGCCGTTTTAGAAGTCGACTACGCGGTAGTCGTCTTCTTTAATGGCAACTTAAATAATAGCCATTATATGTGGGCTGAACTTGACTCTCTAGTAGTCGACTTTATTAACGGCTATTAAACTAGCCGATAATCTCTAACGGGTGATTTTTTTTTGCCTATAAATTCCCAAATTTCGTGAAAATCCAAACATGCCAAAATTCTACTTCTCTCAATTGCTTTCAATATCCTTGAAGTTCCATTTCTCAATTTCACATATTTGCTATCTTTTTTCAATTTAGGATTAGTTTGTATTGGTGTATTTTTCATCTAATTTGTTCTAAATAAGATGAAATATATTGGTATTGCTATTCATTACGGATGTCAAATGAATCATTCAAATTACTTCATTTTGTATGATTGTCCAGCGATTGGAGTAACTTGGATTAGTCGATTGTCATCATTTGCTGATCTTGTAGAACTAGTCTACAACACAATAGGTATAGATCAAAATGGATACACTATCAAAAGATCTAGTGCATACTTTCTCTGTAGGGTTCTTCCTATGGAGAATATTTTGGAGATCAATGATGATTCGACATTGTCATTCTTTACCAACCTGTGTTTGAAACTTGAAGTTGTGCAATTATTTGTTGAAACAGAATGGGGAGTTATATGTTGGTTGTCAGAAGGGCTCTTCGATGCTTCAATTTGAAAGAGTTTCCCATAGATAGTAGCAGGTACATGGAACCCAGTTTCAACAAGTATGAGTTAGAGCACAACAGACAAAATTATATAGGAATATCGGTGTATCTCAACGAAGGTCTATCGAACCAATATGGGCCATCTAAAGCTGCCCCACCACCGGAAGATGCTTCAATTCTAGATCATTATGCAGATAGTTTTCGTGATGAAGAATTGTCAGATTCCGATTCTGACCATGATGATGATATTAACGACGAGGAGAACGAAGAGATTGAAGTTGTAACTGAGTTATTCAATCAAAATTGCGACAATGAATCATCTCAACCAATAACAGAAATTCCAACTAATGAGGCACAAATCGAACTACTAATGCCATTCGGAACAGCAACGCCACATCTTCACGAGATCCTACCATTCTATTTAAATACTTCAATGGAGACTTTTGTAGATTTGACGGACTTTTTGGCTAATCGAGCAAAATATTACAATCCAATGAAAGGAAAGCTTTCACTAGGTATGGTGTTCAAAAACAAAGGTTATGTAATGGTTGCCGTAAAGGAGTATCATATCTAGTGGGCTAGGATAGAGTTCACCGTTTGTCATAGCACCCCACAAATTTTGATAGTGTCCACTGATCATGCAAATCTCGATATAAATTTCATTCGCGGTTTGTTAGTAGGACAGACTACGATTAGTCGATTAAAAATGTTGTTGACTTGGTGAAAGATAAATATAAGTGTAGACAGTACCCATCTGTACACCAAGTACAAGCATAACTACTTGTGGTTACAACAATGGATGCAAATTAATAGATTCTACCACTAGCATTCGTGTTAGTAAATGACGAGAACCTAGCTTCGTGGAGTTGATTCCTAGAGCTTCTAAGCAAATAATTTATACGAGGAGACTGAGCAGTTTGCCTCTTGTTAGATAGACACCCTGCCATCATTGACGCCGTAAACGTATCAGTGCCTTCAGTGAACCACTTAGTTGCCATCAATTTTGTTTGAGACATGGCTCTTACCTTAATGTAAAGTATAAGAATGTCCAATTGAAGGATTTAACATTCAAGGCTTGAAATGCGTCATAATTTAATGAAGTTGATGCATTTGATCCTCATTCGATAACAGTCAAAATCAATGACATCGTGGTTTAATTGATATTACATTACTGATATTTAAAAATAAGAAAAATTCATTACTTACCACAATTTTTCATGCCTCAACTTTTGTAGGATATTACCCAATTTGAATAGTTCGACTTGGTGGTGTGATTAATTATCTTGTGTGTTTTGCATACCACTTATCATAATTTGGCATTGCGGTGCAGTGGGGATTAGTATTATAGGCGCACGAACACTCTCCCCACATGAATCATTCTACATCTGTATATAGTCTGCATGGATAACTTTTCAGTTGTGCCCAATTTTGCCTCTTGTAGTAGTATAAATTAAATGAAAGCTACACCACAAATTAAATTAAAAAATTAACTAAAATCGAACATATAAAGAAATCACATAATAAATGCTAAAGTTTTTACAAATTAAATACCTCACTAGGTTTCTAGCACATTTGTACGATATATTCAAAAATAAAGTTGATAAGGCATATATGTAGTATGCACGTTGTAAAAATGTGAACGTAATTAATAATGTTATTACCTACACCAAGAGAGGCCCGAGGTAATATAACACCATAGTTGAGTACAATTGGCCCTAGCGATTCAAGCAATAATGGCAGTATCGATGGCCGCAAACACGACATTTAGCTCCATGCCCATATTTAATAAATTTAGTAGTCTATACTTGCGAAAAATGCATATAACAAAATACATACTACACTTATAAATTTATTTTACCAGCAATAATTGCAGCGTGCCGCCAATATTTCTTGCTCCTCCATCATCTCGTTTGCCGGCACTGTCACAAAGCTCGCTATATAAATGTGCTAATACAATGTTTCCTTATAAAATTGACTGCTTCAATCACTTCAGCCAAGTGTCGCAAATACAACAGCGTGCCGCTAGTATCAGGACACATGATGCCACTGATGAGTAGTAAGATAACACATCGTGAAACTTGATACACCTTCCAGGTTACAGTATCTCTTTTAACTTGTTTATTATTAACAAAGTCTCTCAACGCACGTAGCTTAAACCGTGAGCCTTTCAATCAATCAAAGTAGAAGTAAAGCCGAATAGTTCTTGACAGTATGATGTCCACCCTCCCTTCCTATCAGGATACTCATCTATTCCTATTATTTGACGTTCATCAATCAGTAATTCTCATATAATCGCTACATTTTTCAATGCAACAATAGTCCCGCCTACCTTTAAATAAAAAGTATGGATCTTTGGATGTCACCTCTCTATTAGTGTGGTAATTAAATGTTAATCCACATTAGAAAATCCACATCGATACACACCATAAAACCTCATATAAGATAGTATTTCAATTATTTTGTCGTGAAGTTGCACACTGTCTCAACCAAATATTTCTTTATCCCAATGTCTAATTTTCTAACAATTTAGTTTGGGTCTACACAACCATCAAATAGTAATTGACAAATATGATTTTCGTGTTCACATAAAATGCTAGTGTCTTTCGGTTCATAGTAGTACTTGAACATTTTCAAATTCATTCTACAGACAATGTAAAAAACAAACAATATAACTACATTATTAGTATCCAAAAATACCTCAATTTTATTATTAACTAAAAAATACATAACTACATTAATATATACAATAATCCACAAAAAACTACTTCAATTTCTTAGAACAAGGTCAACTTGTGGAAATTTTTTGAAGAAGTTGACCATGACATAGTCGTCTCCTTCAAAAATTTTCAGAAGTCGACGATGCTATAGTCGAATTCCTCAATACATACGTCAACCATGGTAAGGTCGACTATGTCACGTTTCATCCTAAAAAAACAACTTCAGAAGTCGCCATGGTCGATTTCTTCAATAGTTTTGCAGAAGTCGACCATGGCAATGTCAACTTTATAATTTTTTTATAGAAGTTGACCACGCCATTGTCGATTTCTTCAAAATTTTTCTTAGCATGGTCGACTACTATAACAGCAAACATCCATGATTTTTTCAAACACTACTATTAATGATAATTATCCTACAAAAATACACATAATGTATAAATAAACTACTTTTAATTATTAAAATATTATTCATTATCAATAACACAATTGCTAATACCAAAGAAAATTATGTTATTTCACTAATATAAATAAAACTAGTATTACTTATAAAAAATCATATACAATATAAAAACTACTATTACCTATAATAAGCACGAAAGATATGCTAGTTATTTTGACAATAAATATATTATTCTCAATAAATTTCTCAACATATACAATAATTTATTCAAATAAAAAATTTACATAACATGCAAGTGAAAGCATTTAACATATATCATCAAAATATACTTAATAACACTAACTATCAAATAAATATTGAATAACACACACCTTATAAAATTTTCCAAAAAGAAATATAACTCTTAAAAACAAAACACAAAAACTTTGAAAGTGTGGGTAAGAAATGGGGGAAGAACTTAGAAGCTAGAATTTTAAAATGTGAAAGAGCTTCTGAATTCTTCGTAAACTTATAAGAGCAAATTGGTTTCAATTTTTGGAAGGAAAAAACAAAATCATTGACAAGACTAAACCATGTTGCATGCTATCACCGTTGCACCATGGATCATTGACTACTTTTGTAGATTGCAATTGGAGACAAAATAATTATTTTTTTAAAAAAAAAAAAAAGTCGACGACCTCCATTTAAAAAATTGTTAAATTTAATTTTTTATCAAAAATTATGAAAACAAAAAAAAATTATTTTTTAATAAAAATCGACAACATCTTAATCGATTTCTACTAAAAACTTATTAAATTTTATTTTTATCAAACAATTTGAAAATGGTTAAAAAATAATTTTTTGATGGATGTCAACAATGCCATAGTTGACTTTGCCTGCAGTCGACGATGGCATTGTTATATTAAGTTACTTTGATAAAAAAAAATAATAATAATAATAAATAAATTTTTATATTAAATTGATAAGCAATACCGTTTTTATATTAAAAATTTAAAAAGTTCTGCATTTTAGGTAAATTAACAATAGTCATTTTATATTTATTTCCTTATGGTGATGGTCACTTTCATTCTTCAATGATGTCATAAATGCAAGACAGCTGTATTCTTGCACGTTGGTGATTCGACGTCAAAATCAAGGAATTTGAAAATGAAATCCCATGTAACATTATTAAAGAGATCACGGGATAGGAAAAATCACTTTTTTTAAAAAAATTTTGATTGCAAACAGCTCTTTAATCTTTTAAACCGGTTATCTATTTGTAACTTCTTAGCTAGATCAAAACACTGAACAAAAGAACTCATTTGATCAATATTTTTTCTTTAAATCCTTAAGTTGATTTGTATAGATGGTAATTAAATTACATAATAAGTTTTTCAAGAAAATATTTTTGAGTTAATTGCACTAATAGTTCTTTAATTTTAATGTTAGAATCATTTTATTCCTTAAAATTTAAATCGTCACTTTCCAATCTTTTATGTAATTTAGTAATAATTCAATCCATTCAATGAGATATTCAGCCAAATTTCATTGAAAAATACATATTTGAAGACATTTTATCAATTTCAATTTTTACTTTCATTTTTAGCATCATCTTTCTAAGAACAGGAACAAGTGGGAATACTATTCATGGAGTTGTATTTCCCTTGTTTATTTATTTTCCTTGCTTCGCCTCTTATCACAGGCTACAAAATGAAGGCTTTTTCCCCCTCTTTTTTCAAATTTCAGCTCTTGTTTTGTTGCTATAATGTAAGTAGGAGGAGATGGTAATGTATTAACCTATGTTTGCTGCAAAAAAAAATAAATAAATAAAGAAAAAGAAAGAAATGGACAAAGGGACTAAAGTTCTGCTAAAAGTTGAAATAAGAAAAATGTCCTTTAAATCAATGTTTTATTTTAAAATTTGATGGAATGTTTTATTGGGAGGAGTTAAAAACTAAAGCGTTGTTAGTGCGAATGGAAAAATTGAATTTGGAAAATCGCTTCTTTAATGGACCTTTTATAATATCCGAGATGAATTAGTTCAGTCAGACAATGGATAGGAACCAAATGATTAAGATCATAAAAATAAGAATATAAAGGATTAAGACGTAATAATTTAAATTTTAACTACTAATATGATTTCAACTTTAAAATTTTAGGGGCTACTTAATGATATTGCCTCATTTCTGGTAATAAAACTTTTATTTTCCAACAATACAGAGTATCCTATCAAAATATATTGTTGACATGAAAATTTTACATTATATTTTTTTTAATTATGTATATTTACGGGATAATTATCAAAGATTAAACATCTATCAAGTTGAAATAAAATTTTGATATTATCTTATTATTATGTGTATATAACTATTAAAAAAGATAAACTACAAGGATGTTTGAATTTATCGTTGCTATCCCTTCAACCTAGTCCTAAGTTTCATATAAAGGATTGGGAAAGATGGAGAGAGAACTTGAAGGAGAATTGTCAAATATCTTTGTAAGTATTCTTTCAAGTTCTATAAGTCTTCGATTGTGATCAATAAACTTTTGAGTTGATTGTACGGTCAAATCTATAAATTTCTAAGATGTGGTCTCCAAGCCGACTACGTAAGTTTCGCAATCCAAATACATTAATTTAACAAGTTCTTTTGCCTAAGAACATGAATTATCAAGAGACCTCTTTCCCCACAATTTATTCAAATCCTCTAGCATCTTTCAATTAGAATATCAAACCCTTAATCGCTCCTTCAATCTAGAAGCACGTGTTTTTTAAGCCCTCAAAACAGAGATATATAAGAGAGTCCATAATCAGGGAATCTACTTAATTTGTAGTTGAAAAATTACAAATAAATCAAAATTATTTTCACACAAATTTTATTTAATTGAATTTTTTTTAAAATTTATTTATTTCTTGATTTCAGTATATATTATTTTGCACGAAATTTTTTATGTGAACATATATAATTTATTTTTTTCAAAAAATATTCATAAAATTATTTAAAAAAATATAAAACATGTTTTCGAATCACGGGAAGATTGAATCAAATCTTCACTCTAATATTCGACTTAATCCCGCTTTCACTATCTAATCATATGACGTGACCCATTTCTTGCCAAGTTACCCAACCAAAAATTTTCAATTACTTTATCGAAAGTTGAGATAAAATATAACGTAAGACGAATTTAGAAGACCATATGATAATAAATGAATCCTTGACTATGAGTTTCCCAACATTAAAATGTGTAACAATAATTTTCAGAAGGGTGGCGTTTTCGTCAAAAGGAAACCTCGAATTCGTTAAGGCTGCTAGAGACTTTTCTACGCTTAATCATGCAATTGTCCAAATCATATTTCCACCATTTATTTTTAATTTTTTTTTATCTTTATTAAAGATTGCTTTTTTCTAGACATTACCAGCGTCAGATTGGGACAGCCTATTGATCAGACGTTTTAGCTTACATGTAGTAAATACAAGAATCTTGGGCTTGGGCCCATTAGGATTATTTTTTTAAAAAAAAAAATTGAAAAAAAATCATTTCAATGAAACAAAAAGTGATATTTGATTGGTCTCATTTTTTTATTTTTTAAAAAATACAACTTCAGAAAAAAATCATTTTTAGAATACTTTAAATAATTGTATCCAACGCAGACTGAAAACTCCACTATTTAAAAAAATGAGCTAGTTGAATTTAAACTTCAGTCGAAAGTGAGTGCCAGTAATTTTGATCGGCTTGATCAATTTAGGTTTGAGCACGTAAAGGCTTTTTCTTTTTTGGAAAAAAAAAAAAAAGTTGCATACAAAGCCAAAATATCCGAGCTTCATAACTGAATTGCAAATGTGAATAGGACATACCGACAAGTGTGTGTGTGTGTGAGTGAAAAAATATGCTGTGTGAATATTCATTGGGTAATAATGTGTGTAGTGTGTGAATATTTATTGAGTAATAATGTGTGTAGTGTGTGAATATTTATTGAGTATCATTACCTAATAGGTAGAAATGGGTAAGACCCTATCCTAATTTATTCGTTTATAGTAATATGAATTAGGGTAGAATATGAATAGATTTTAAAATTTTAGAATATGCATAAGGTATGAGTAAAAAATAAATAAATATAGATAGAATAAAATCCTATCCATTAACAGATTTAGGACATAATCTTACTCCATTAGTGGTTTCAGTTAGCTATTTTGTTATTTGAAGTTAGGGTGATCATATAATATTTAAAAAATCAAGAAGAAAATATGAACTTGAGCTGGATTAGCCTTGACTTGAATATGACGCTACCTCCTTTGAATATTATAGTCACTGCAAGAGAACAATAATATTAATGGTCAAATTTAAAAGTGATAATTGCATTAAATGATGATATTTTTTTATTTTATTATTAATTAATTTTTTTATGATAATAATTTTTATATTGTCATGGTGGAATGAATACTTTTACCATCAATGACAATTAATAACACACCTATGATGATAATAAATAAAAATTGTCATTAAAATTTTACAACGAAGTTCCATTGTTAGCACTATATTGTCATCTCTTTATACTATGTTGTCACCAGATTCACTGCTGATATTGTGCAAACTATACTTTGTGACAATATAAATTTATTGTCACTAAATGTATATAATTAAGGACAATTTTTTTATTATCACTTGTTATATTATCACAAATTTAGTGATTGTTTTCTTGTAGTGAGTCGTTTTAACATCTTATTTTTATTTTAAAATGTTTGTCATTTTATAAAAATCATATGATATTTAATGCATTTTTTTTATAAATTTCTTCTTAATAAATTATTGACGTTTAAAACTATTGAAAATTTTCAATGAAAATTATTGAAAATTATTGATGCATTTTTAAATTAGTCAAGAATCGTACAAAAATTACAACTATTATTTTTTTTCTTAATTTGTGTGAAATAACTTTATGGACAAATAATATGTAATATCGGTAGTATTTACTTTGAAAATAGTTGCTACGCATTTATTTTGAGATAAAAAACATACAACTTCAAGGAGGAAAAGAACCCATATAATTAAATTCATTTATCTTGCTATCCTGAAACTCAACATGAGATTAAAAACAGTCTCAATCAATTTTGTTTTGCTGCAAAGTAGTTCTGAAAAGGAACCGACGACATTTTAACCAAAACTCGACAAAACTCGACACATGTTAAAAATTAAAAATGGGCCAGTACAAAGTGTTGGAATATTCAAACTAATCACAAAGAGAACAACTGGGTAGGACCAGCTTCTTCCACACAAAAGCAGGCCGGACGAGCAATCTTGATTTTTCTTCACTTCTTTACCTCTATATATACACAGGTGTTTTTACCACAAAAACAGAAAGAAGAAAAAAAAGATTCAAAAGTTGAGAGAGAGAGAGAGAGAGAGAGAAAGAGAGAGAGACCCAACCAAGAGGAAAGCTCATATATATTTTGTACGTACTTTAGTCGTAAACTAAGAATATATCGTTGAACATGACGGTTCCGATCCTCGATTTCGTGTTGTTTCTTCTCTTATGTGGCTTGCTACCCGGCCATGCGATGGTCCATCGACACAAATTTGTGGTAAGTATACATTCGCATGCGTTATAGACTTGTAGTACTTTTCTATTAATATTTCACGTTTATTCTTCTAACATAAAGTTAGGCGAACTATAATTTTATGTGAGAAGAATTTTACGTTCTTAGCCAGAGACGGAGTTAAAGTGCTGGAGGATGCGGTGTAAAATTAGAACTTTAATTTGAAATATCTTAATCATATTTGCAGCTGAGGGACACGCAATACACAAGATTGTGCAGCAATAAGAGCATATTGACAATAAATGGTCAATTTCCGGGGCCAACATTATACGTCACGGAAGGAGATACTTTAGTAGTCGACGTCATTAATAGTGCAAAGGAGAACGTAACTATTCACTGGTATCAATAATTCGCTTTACTACTTTTATTGGACAAAATTACCCCGGAATTTATTATTATTATTATTAGGCTTAATTACGCTTTTGATCCTATAAGTGAGATCTTCGTTTTAAATTTGATCCTATAAGTTTGATGGTTGCACATTTAGTTCTGTATATTGGTTTAATTTGATATATTTGGTCCTAAATTAACATATTTGGTTCTAAATTTTTAAATATAATTCTGTCTCATTTAGGACTAAATGTGTTAATTCAGGATCAAATGTGTTAAATTGAACCAACATATAGGATCTAATGTGTCAATTTAGGATTAAATGTGTTAAATTGAATCAACATACAGGACTAAATGTGCAACTATCAAATTTACAGGACGAAATTTAAAAAGAGAATCTCAGGATCAAAAGTGTAATTTTACCTTATTATTATTGTGTTTACATTTAGTTATAAATTTATTTATATTTAGGGATAAAATCCTTCTCCCTTCCGAACAACGGTCATTTTTATATTTTACCAATTAAATTTTATTTTTTTTTACATTTTATCTTCTCTACTCCACAAAAATATTTTCACCAAAAATAAGAATGAGGTGACAATGTGTACAAAATTGTAGGGTTGAGGTAAAGTGTAGGAACGCTCACTGTTCATATTGAAAATGCTATTATCCCTTATATTTATCTATGCTAATTTATATACAGAAATTTTTCTATCAAATTAATAAATGAAGATTCTGCTTTTTTTTACTTACTTTATTCAAAAAATGAACAATCGGATTTAAAAAAAAAAAAAAAAAAAACTAATTTCGTCCCTGAATTCTTTTGCTATGGCATCAACTTAAAACCTCATCGCCTTCTCTTATATGCAGGCACGGAGTGAAACAGCCACGATATCCATGGTCCGATGGACCTGAGTACATAACTCAGTGTCCGATCCGACCTGGGACAAAATTTAGCCAAAAGATTGTGCTATCCGACGAGGTTGGAACTTTGTGGTGGCACGCCCATAGTGACTGGTCTCGAGCCACCGTACACGGTGCGCTCGTTGTCTACCCCAAGAAGGGAGACAGTTATCCCTTCCCTAAACCTGCTGCAGAAATTCCTATCATATTAGGTATGCTAATAGTCAAATTATTGATTCATCGTTACAGGTGGCTTTATTTACTTATAGCAATTAGCTCTTAGATAACAATATTTACTAAAAAATGATAATTATTGTAGCTTTAATATGCAACAAAACTGATGTTCACAAATTTTATAATTCAGCGGAATGGTGGAAAAGTGATATACAAGCAATCCTTACTGAATTTCTTCAGAGTGGAGGAGACCCAAATAATTCTGATGCATTCCTTATAAACGGGCAACCTGGTGATCGATATCCTTGCTCAAGATCAGGTAAGAGACGAGATTGCATTTTTACAAATTAAAATAAACAGCATTTAATTTCTATTATTTTAGGTGTGCGGAATTTTTTATAAATTTCTGTTAAAGAAATACAAAAAGCATAGCCTTGTATAGACGGAGGAGGAAGATTGCCCCTACCAACCTCCCCCCACCCCCCCCCCCGCCACCCCCAATCTCACCCACAAGTGGCAATTTTCCGATGAATTTGTTGAGGGATTTTTTTTGTAAAAATATGTGACTATTCGCTATCTTGGAATATGAAAATGCAGATACATTCAGGCTGACAGTGGATTATGGAAAGACATATTTGCTTCGGATGGTCAATGCAGTGATGAACAACATCATGTTCTTCAGAATTGCGAACCATAACGTTACAATTGTGGGATCAGATGGGGCGTACACGAAGCCTTTCACGAGCAATTATGTCGCGATATCTCCGGGACAAACCATTGATGTCTTGCTAAAAGCGGACCAACAACCTAGTCACTATTACATGGCTTCTAGGGTTTATGGTATTACCGGAGACTTTTCCAACTCAACTACAACGGCTATCGTAGAATATAGAGGAAACTATTCGGCCCCGTCTACTCCACCACTCCCTAATCTTCCTGATTTCAACGATACACTCGCGTCCGTCAATTTTACGAGACGATTGAGAAGCTTAGCTAGCAAAGATCATCCTATTGATGTCCCCAAAAAAGTGAACAAAATATTGTTCTTCACACTTTCGATTAACACATTCCCATGCACCGTTGAGAGACCATGTAACGGGTCGATCGGAGGACTACTACGCGCAAGTATCAACAACATAACATTCGTGCAACCAAGAATCGCCATTCTTCAGGCGTACTATAACGGCATCAGAGGAGTGTATGGAGATGACTTTCCCATTAAGCCACCTTTTCCTTTCAACTACACACAAGCGATGGTACCGCAAATGCTGTGGACTCCTGAAAATGGGACGGATGTGAGAGTGCTTGAATATAATTCCACGGTGGAACTCGTCTTCCAAGGGACGAATACGGTTGCAGGAATTGATCATCCCATGCATTTACATGGATATAGCTTTTATGTGGTCGGATCGGGATTTGGAAATTTCAACAGAACCAGGGATCCTCTGAACTATAATCTGGTTGACCCTCCTCTGGCAAATACTATTGCGGTTCCTATAAACGGGTGGACCGCAATAAGATTCAAGGCAAATAACCCAGGTATGTGCTAGCTTTTCCTCCTCTCTTTTTTTCGTTTGTTTACTTTTATTCGTCTGGACTAATTTTAAAGGCCTGACTCGAATTGCATTTTTGGTAGGAGTTTGGCTTTTGCATTGCCATTTGGAGCGACATATAAGTTGGGGTATGGAGATGGCATTCATTGTCAAAAATGGCAAGAGCCCAGATGCTAAAATATTGCCTCCACCTCCAGACATGCCAAGATGCTAAGTTATCATATTATAGATAACTTTGAAAACAATTGACAGAATTAGTAAAACATTTCGGTACTTCAGTTATTTGTTGTTAATTGTATACAAAACAAGCAATAATTTCGTCATGGTTTGGTCATCCAGGATCGATTTTGGTTGGTAATCTCAAGGTAGGAATGAATAGAACAATTATTTTCAGTTTTCAATCATTCGATAAATAAATAAATTGCCCTATTAGTATGAGGACTAGTTCAATCTTTTGTTACATTTTCTTGTTACTTCTCATATCACAAGAGCAAATCTGTAGACCAATGTTTTTTCTAATATAAGATACCAAGAGAACCATTGGTGATTTAACTGAGACGTATAAAATTTTGTAAGAACAGTACAGGAACTTTCAGATGCAACTGGCTTAATTGTGCAACGTGAGAAATATTTAGGTGGTGTTTACAAATGAGAAAAAAAGAGTGATGTCTTGCTTCTGTTCGAAAAAAGTAGCTGTGCAGTGCTCTGTTTCCCTACTTCTGTGGGGGAGAACAAAGAGAGGCTAAAAATGGGAAACAACTTTCAGGCTGCAAACTACTTTTCATTTTTTTTTGTCAAACATTATTCAGTTTTACTAATCAATTTTTTTTTTAACTTTGTCTGTAACTTCTATTTCTCTAAAAATAAAAGAGTGTGCAAATACAGCTTAAACCAAACAAGAAACAGAACAAATTTATTCACAATCGAAATGTCAATTTATTCCAGAAACAGCTTAACAACGCCCCCAATATTAGGAGAGAGAACCAAATTACCATCTAGCTAACCTTTGATCTCAACAGTTTCATAGCCTCTCTCAATCGAAGCCTTCACAGCATCCAAAACGAGCTGCGTCTTCCTACCGAGTGTTGGCCACTTCTTATCTGGCTTAGCACCTTCAAATTTCACGCACCCGACCAGCCTGGAAAACTCACTCACCATACGAGCTTCTTGAGGAAGGTCCGCGGTGACAATATGCTCGCTCGGTTTTGGGTCCCACCCGGTCACAAGCTCGGTGAATCCCGACTCCACAGATGTGGAAAACGAAGCCCTTTTCTCCTCAAACGGTATAATAAAGTCATTAAGATGTAGAGTGCCTTTTGTTCCAATTATAGTTATGTCCATTGTCAAGTGGCCCAAGAAAGAACAATGGAAGGTGGCTGTTTTTCCGTCTTCCCATTGGAGAGAAGCACTGCAGGCCAAAATGACTCCCGCGCTGTTGAAAACGGTGCCACGCAAAGAGAGTACTGATTTGGGCAGCTCAAAATCAGCTGCCCATAAGATTGATCTGATGCAATACCACCCAGCATCACCAAGTGCACCAAGGGCGTCAAGATCCGGCTTCACGCGGATGTCATTCTCTAGAAAGTTTTGATCTGCAGCAAAGGAAAAGCAGCTATGCACCTGCAAAATTAAAAATTATTTAGGAAAATTTAGAAAATGATTATGTATACACATACACATATGCATGTGTGTGTGTGTGTGTGTGTGTGTGTGTTTTACAATTAAAAATTTGACCAGCTAAATTGAAAAATTCACTAGATAATTTCCCTTTGCCTCCCATTACTAAATTTCTGACTGCATCCCACAAAAGAAAGACGAAAGGTACAAAAATTATATATAGATACTCAAATATTTTCCCTATGCTAAATCAACTTTTCTATAACATAGTTTTCCATAATCGGAATCGTGCTACCCTGTTACAGTTACAAATACAAGCCACAAATATCGGGGGGCAATCAAGACAATGAGAGAGAAACAATGATGATGCAGAAAAAATTAAATATTCTCTCTCATTATTTTAACGGCAAATCATTACAAGTCTCATGTATTGGTGAGCACAGTAGGTAAAAATCCAGATGATCAATTCCTTGCCTAATTATCTCGGCCATATCCACAACAGAAAATAAATACACAAGAAGAATGTATCTTTTCCTCTCTGCTGTATTCTTCTCATCCATGGACTCAAGTTTGAAATTAAAATGTTTCTTAACCGTCATAACGGGTTCTCAGGTTACACCACCAAGCAATATTCAAGACCGTGGTTGTTCTTTTCACAATTTCTTTTTTCCCTCTTCACCATTTCGACCAGAATACATATGCAACTAGCAGGCAGGGTGTAGTGTAGATTTCTTTTCATGTTTTTTTCTTTTTTTTTTTGCCTCCTTTTTTTCTCCTCAACATTCCAGAGCTGAAATGTGCAGCAAATTCTCATTAGTTATCAAATCCTACCCATTAATCCACAATTACGAAACCATTTTAGCCACTTTTGCATATAAGTTCAACAATTTGACGACAACTCAGTATAAAAAATCAGATTTTTCCCCCTAACCATCAAGCTAATCAGGCCATGAAAGATCAAAACACTCACAACCTCATCCAACTAAATGCCACTCAAATCAAACCACACATAATGGAAAAAGCAACAACGAATGTGCGTGTGTGTGTGTATTCGCAAATCAATCAGTTTTAGCATTAATTGTTTCTAAATCGACCAAGAATCCATCTTTAACCAACAGTTCAAATTCTACTCGAGTCTCATTTGAAAATCACTTTGGTCCCACACCAAAAACAATGCAAAATTAACAGATAAACAAACAACAAGTACAAAAACACAGGACTTCACATACTGATTTGAGTTCACCGAATTTCGAAGAATCCAACAGAAACTCCTTCATCTTAGCAGTCCTTGGGTGGTGCATCCACATGGTACAGTCCATGATCTGCACCCCACTGGATTCACACGCCCCCAGAATCTCATCCAGCTCCGCCACATTCAGCGCCAAGGGCTTCTCCAAGAGCAGGTGCTTCTTCTTTCGGGCCGCGAGCACGGCCCATTTGATGTGCAGGCTTGTGGGCAGCGGCATGTACACGGCGTCCACTTCGGGATCGTCCAATACGGCTTCGTACGAGCCGTAGACCTTGGTCAACTCGGGGAAGCCGTTTTCTTTAGCGAATGTGGCGGCTTTCTCGGCTGAGCGGCTGCCGACGGTGTGGATTGTGGAGTTGGGGGAGAGGGCTATGGCCCTAGAGAGCTTTCGGGCTATCTCGGCGCAGCCCACGATTCCAAATTTTATCGGCACGGCGGCCATTTTCGCCGTAGATTGGAGGGTGGGTCGGGTGGGGTGTTGGGTTGGGGGCCTGGGGGGTAAGTGGAGTTATGGGAGAGGGTTTATTACAGTGAAAAAAGGGGTCCGGAGTAAAGGGGACAAAGGCTCGTTGACAACTGAAAAAGAGTCCATCATTGGGGTACATTTAAAAAACAAAAACTATTATAGTGATTTAATTAATGCCATTTATTACAATTAATGATCATTAAATTAAAAAATGCAAAGAAGCTATTTCACGTTTAGAAAAGAAATAATATATAACTTAAATAATACATGTATTTACAATAATATATATATATATAGTTCAGAACACTTGAGACTAATATTCAAGCAAACGTATATCTAGATAATTTCATTTAATTCTATTTTATCATGTATAAAATTTAAATATATTTTATATAAATTTAAATAAGTATATTTGTGATCATATTTATCCAAAAGAATTCAATAATTATCAGGTATTTAGAGTACAATGGATTAAAATTTAATTCAAATAAAATAACAAAATAAATATTTTATTTATAATAATTTTCATTTAATTTACTTTAATAATAATTACAAATTTTGAATCTACATATATTTTTAAAAACGTTCTTGCCTTAATTATATTAAAATTAACATTGAAATCAAACATGTTTTGTTATTATATAACTTTTTTTAATAAATTTATTCTTCAATTTATTTTATAAAATAGCTAATTTATTTTTATCAAAAAAATTTATAACAAATATTTATGAGTATACATAAAGATGTTTATTTCTCATACCTTGGTACGACTCTAATTACTAATTTAAATTTAAAATTTAAAATTTAAAATTTACGGTGTTTATACATCATTAGGGAACACCGAGAGATATAGATGAAAACATGTCATCAGATCACGATATATTTTCATTTACACTCTTTGATATTTAGCGCATTGAGTGTACTTAAGTATTTTTTTTCCCGTGGCATAAAATTCCATTGGCACAATCATTGGGTGATTAAATACGTTCTTATTTGAGATTCTATCAATGTATGCATCCTGTAAGGCTGTAGCTATCTATCCGATTTGATCAATTTGTCACTATAGAACAATCTCAAGTTTTTTAAGTAGACCTATTAAAGTTCACAATAACATAACGTTATAGTCGCTAATTTTCGTTGGAATGTGTGGGGATGCTCCATTAATTGTGTGGTCAATATATTGGTGTTATGCAATAGTACTCCAAACATACGCATTATTGTAGCGGTGCAACACTTGATTTGATCATTGAATATTTATTTTGCGTCTATTTTTAAGTATATTAGTATTATTATTTATTTTATAATATTTATTTATACTATATGAAAAATAGAAGGAACTTAAATAATTTTTTCATATATTTATTTATTTATTTTCTTTTATTTCTTTCTATCTTGTGTGTTTGTTTTTCAATATGCTATGTGAAAAATTAGTGTTATTCGCTTAATTTAATAAAAACGAAATTAGTATTGAAGTTAATTAGAATTATATAGTTAGTTCAAGAGAATTTGAAAAAAATCTAAAATCAAATATATAATTAAAAAAATAATTTTATACAAATAATATGAATGTGTAATGTTATTAAATAGGAGATAAACATCATTTTTAAAATAAAAGATGCTATCCGTAAGAGAGCTTGATAAATATTGATTGCCTAAACCTACTTGATTTCCATAATTCAGTTTGTCATTTCAGTTTTATTTTTACAATAGGTGAATTTGAATATATTTTATATACACGCTACCTTTATTCTATTGAATGACCATAATTTAAGAAATCTATACTATTATGTAAATTAAGAGCGTCATCTATACAAAATTATTAGAATTTGAAAGTTTTTTTTTTTTTTGAAACAATCATCTCGAGACAGTCTATAAATGTCAATCAGAAAATACCCCCACACACACCACACATTCACTCAAAGGGAAAGGGGTAGAAGACAAGAGAGTTCGAACTCAGGACTTTCCTGATACCACTTTTGAATCCCCAGCACTCGACTCTGAGCCCAGTGGCAGAATTTTGAAAGTGTTTAATTCTTAGAATTTAAAAAATTTCCTACTGGTTGTTAATTAATAATCATATATTTATATTCCTAAATTTTGGAAACCGTTTTCTTTAAATATAGAGCAAATTATCATCAACTGCCAAACTTGAATTTAATACACCGTGATCATTTATTATTCCTCATCTAAGTAATCCTTGATTATCGTTAATTATTTTTTAAAATTTGTTATTAGCATGAATTAAGTCATTAATTGCCGAGGATTGGCCTAGTGGTAAGAGGAAGGCCTCATAGCTATTAAGTCATAAGTTCGAGTTCCAATGATGTGACCATTGGAGTTGTAGTTTAATGTTGGGAGTTTGAATCGACACCATTGAGATTATAAGTGTGAACCCTTTTGTCACCTCGCTTTTCCCATTGGGTGAGTATGTGTGCATGTGTGTAAGATTTTGATTGACATTTATAAAATATTTTGAATTAATTGTATATATATATATACATATATAAAAGCTAGGTGGGTATTAATCTAAAAATAACAGTATATAGTGTATTGTATAATAGTTTCTTTATATTCGATGATGATTGATACAATAATTTGAGTTTCGTTCAAGAATATTGATATTGATGTTTGGAATGATATGTAATAGATTTATCCCCATAAAAAAATGGTCATTAATCATGTTACATATCAATTCAATAAAAAATGATGCCATGCCCCGTTTTCGTCACTATTCATGGCAATAATTAAAAATTACATATAAATAGTTGTATTTGATTTGTTAGAGGAGATAGAATGAAAAACTAAATAAAATTAATTAAAAAAGGTTAATAACGGGAGAGGAGAGAGGAAAGACAATATAAATGAGATAAGGGGCATATCAAAAGAAA
The DNA here is from genome assembly GCA_026212405.1 of Petrea volubilis. NCBI lineage: Eukaryota > Viridiplantae > Streptophyta > Magnoliopsida > Lamiales > Verbenaceae > Petrea > Petrea volubilis. The sequence goes on from CM047884.1 coordinate 18,966,498, forward strand.
CCAAAGACACCAAAGTGGTATTTAGACCCTCTACTTGGTTAATTTATTAATAGCATATATATATTAATCGGTCGGGCACACTCGATGTGTGTGCAAAATAAAAATAAAATATAAACTATAAATATAAAATTAAAATATTTATTGAATTTTATACATTATTAAATGTTTATTAATTATTTGTGATGTATGTATTTTATTAAATTTATTATAGACAATTGCTTAAAATAAAAATAAATTATAAGATTAACAAATATAATAAAAAATAAAAAGTCACAAAAAAGATAAAAGAAATATGGAAATGTATATATATATATATATATATATATTAATAGAGGAGAGAGTGAGAAAAAAATAAACTAAAAGTATGTTAATAATGGGATAGGAGAGATGTGAGAGAATATAAATGAGAATGGAGAGGTCAAAATAGATCAAATAAATCAATGTAGTTATTAGACTCCTTAAATGCTTTATTAATAATATAGATATATCTTTTTTCTGGGTATTTTTATTTTCACTTTATTTATATGTATTTTGAATCTTTTTTAGTTAATTGTGATTATATATTTCAGTGTCCTTTTTTTTTAATTCGTCTTCCCCCCTCGTTTTTGGCTAATTTTGTGTACTCTCAATTATTATTTTTAAGACACTCTGTGTTGTATTACTATAATGGTGATGTCTATGATGTTTTTTCCTTTTGTTTTTATTTTTTAATTATAATTTGAATATTTTCATCAAAACAACTTAGGCCAAAATTTTCCATAATTAAAAAAAAACTTAGACTAAAATTCTTGACATGAATTTTAATATCATTGGAATTTTTTTTCCCTCCTACTACTATTATTTATTTGTTTTCCTTTTACACATTACTTTTGTATTTTTCTGTTGAAGCTTTTTATTTGGAAAATGAATTTTTTTTTTCATATTATGTATATTTTTAGTTTTTATTTTTTTAGTTTTGATTAATACATGTCGCCATGATTTACTTTTTGTACGATATAGATTTTTTGAGTTTCTATTTTTAAAATAAATCTGTGTGTGCTTACTATCATTACAATGATATCTATAATTTTATTTTATTTTTATTTCAGTTCTTTTAATATAATCGAGCATATTTATTTTAAAACAATTTATATGAGAAGTTCTTCCTTGGTGTAAATTGTGTGATTCCCTTAGTATAATTTACGCGAGTTTATGACAAAGAAATGAAAAATAGAAAAGTAGTACTGTGTACTGCCATCTTTATTTTGGTATAAAGTATGGGGACAAAAAAAAAAACAGAGAGACGCATTATCATAGTCCGCTTTTTTCCAAACGATTTTGAATTTTAGTGAAAAGAAGCGAATACAATTACACCGTTAAATATTATTTTAACGGAATGCAAAATAACAAAATCAGAGTGGCGCAGCGGAAGCGTGGTGGGCCCATAACCCACAGGTCCCAGGATCGAAACCTGGCTCTGATATGAGTGGCTTCCATCTGATTATTATTTTCATTTTTTCGCTTATGTAATTACAATAAGATTAAATAAATCGTTGCAATCTATCAAAAGGGGATGTAGCTCAAATGGTAGAGCGCTCGCTTTGCATGCGAGAGGCACGGGGTTCGAGCCCCCGCATCTCCATATATTTCTGTGTTTTGACTCTAATATCCCATGGGCCTAGGCCCTCAAATTCAATAATCATTTAGTTGGAATTAGCCCAATTACTCTCTGGTCCAGGTCCAGCAGTGCAAAGTCCAGTCCACCACCCATATTTTCCAATCTACAATTTGTTTTTTCTTTTATATTTATAACATATATATATATATATATATATGTACACACTTTGAATAGAGTGAAATTTATTTCGTCCCTGAGTTTTCTATTCCAATTTCGAAATCATCCCTTTGTTTTTTTGGTACTTTAATTTCATCTTTCAGGCTACATGTTTTTTAAGTTTTATATTATTTTACTGAAATATCCTTTTTGCGCTAAATTTACTAAATCAAAATTATCCTCAATAATGCAACTGGAGTTGTAATCCAATAATAGGAATTCGAACTGACACCATTGAAGTTTTGGATTCAAATTCTCTTATCCTCTTCTGTTTGTCTTTTGTGTGAGTGTGTGCATATGTGCCGTTTCGGTTGATGTTTATAGGGTGTTTTGAGTTGATTGTATCAAAAAGTTATTATCCTCAATAATCACATCAAGTGCTCCGATTTAGTCTATTATGTATAAGTTAGTAATATGAAAGTCAGTGAAGTATAATTGGGTAAGATACTTGAACTTTAAAAAATTATATTTATATTTGAGATATAATTTTATCTTTTAGTATTAGACAACTTATAAGCTGTTTGAAAAAAAAAAAGTTTGGGAGAGAGCTTACTTTTTTTTTGAGCTTATAAGCTCCTGACATTTTATTTTTGGAGCTTATAAGCACATTTACTAAAAAATTTACTAAACACTTCTAAGGAACTTAATTATAAACTCCCAAATAACTTATAAGATATTTGTAGGAGCTTATGAGCTTCTAAGCTCAACCAAACACTCTCTAAATTTATTTTATTTTTTTCATCATCATTACACTTAAAAAAACTTATAAGCTCTCATTTTTATCAACTAGAATTACAACTAATAAGTTCAAAAAACATCTTATAAGCTACAAGGTCTTATTTTAATCAAACACTTTCAAAATTTATTTTTAAAATAAGATGTTAGAACTTATATATTTCAAAAATATTTAAGTACTGGTTAAGTATTGTTATAGTATAAACTAAACAATTAAGTACTGCATATGGGCAGACCCCGCACGTACGCGCCGCCCGCTCGACCTGGCTCCGGCCACGGACCACGAACTAGGTGGCTGGTGCGGGTGTGGGTGCGGGCTCGGGCTTGGGCATTTGGGCGAATTGTCTCGATCTCGGGCTTATTTTTTATGAAATTGCCCTTAGTGTAATGGTTTTATTGAAAAATCTGATTTTTGAATTCCGTTACCATATTTAATTAACGCAATTTTTGCATCCAGGTGCATTGCATGTCTGTTGGCATGCTGGCGGTTTCAACCGTGCATTAATGTGCCAGCATTTAACTCTGGTTGTCTCCTTCCCCCTATATAAGCTACCTCCTGGTTCCCTGTAAAACACACAAACAAAACAAAAGAGAATAGAAAGTATACTGATTAAGAAAGTGACCAATCTTAAAGAGTGTGTACACTTTTAGCTTTCGGGTATGTGTTTTGAGTTGCATACACAACCACTTGAGTTGTTTAGCTTCGAGGTCAGGTTCACAGTAGCAGTGCGGCTTGGAACGGACTTCTGGATTGTCTTATCCTGGAAGGAGTATCGCAGACCCATAGCACCGGTCAGTGGAGAGAATATTTCTTTAAGGCAAACCGGCTCAATCCGGTGATTCAGTCGTACCTTTTCAAATAAATACTGATAAGTCAACTGTACTTTCTTGTTTATTTATTTGTTTACGGCATTGTTTAGTTTGCTTTTGGCTATAGTATTTACTTGAGTGGCTGGTTCATTTGGTTTCTCAAAAATTCACTTGAGCGGTTTGCCTGAACCGTTCGCTGGCCAATTGTTTAAACGTTGGCAACAACTGATGAAGATTTGGTTCACAATGAAGGGACTCTTGTCTATAATTCAGACTGACAAACTAGTACCTAATGATACTGACCCAAAGACTAATGAAGTCGCAATGTGGACTGAGTGAGACCAAATAGGCAGAGGGATCATTTTGTCAGGTTTGTCAAATGTTCTCTTCGATGTCTATTACTCAGACTCCTACACTGCGAAGTCGCTTTGGGAAACATTAGAAAAGAAATACAATACTGAGGAGCAAGGGCTCGAAAAGTATTCTGTTTCTAAATTCCTGAAGTTTACAAGGGGATTAATTTAGGATTAAACTATTTCAAATGGAAATCCATAGATAAAGCCTAAAGTAATGTTGTCTCAATGTGTTTAAAGCTGTGTAAAATATCCCACATCGGATATTAGCCTTGAAAATACTAGTATTTATGTGGTTAAGTGTTGTTATAATGTAAACTAAACAACTAAGTATCGCATATGGGCAGACCTCACATGCACGCGCCGCCCACCAGCCTGACCCGGCTCCGGCCACGGACCAGGACCAGGATTTTTGAATTTCGTTACTATATTTAATTATCGCGATTTGAAACTGCCAGATACGTTACCTGGTCAAACAACACATTTTTGAATGTTGTCTGTTTTTGCGTTCAGGTGCATTGCGTCTCCGTTGGCATGCTGGCGGTTTCAACCGTGCGTTAATGTGCCAGCATTTAACTCTAGTTGTCTCATTCCCCCTATATAAGTTGCTTCCTGGGTCTCTGCAAAACACACAAACGAAACAAAAGAGAATAGAAAGTAAATTGGTTAAAAAAGTGATCAGTCTTAAAGAGTGTATACACTTTTAGCTTTCGGGTGTGTGTTTTGAGTTGCATACAAAACCACTTGAGTTGTTTAGCTTTCGAAGTGAGGTTCAAAGTAGCAGTGCGGCTTGAAACGGACCTCTGGACTGTCTTATCCTGGAAGGAGTATCGTAGGCCCATCGCACCAGTCAGTGGGGCGAATATTTCTTTATGGCAAACCGTCTCAACCCGGTGATTCAGTCGTACCTTTTCAAATAAATACTGATAAGTCAACTGTACTTTCTTGTTTATTTATTTGTTTACGCCATTGTTTAATTTGCTTTTGGCTATAGTGTTTATACTGTAAAACTGTTATTGCATTGTATTTATATTATCGAATAAATTCACCCACGAGAATATCGAATTTTAGATATTCTGTTCAATTATTTCCGACACACTATAAGGGGCTTAAGATAATATGACCATAGTTGCGTTCAATTGGTCAGAATGATTCGGGCGATACTAGAGTATCAATCGATGGCCGCAAACACGACATTTGGCTCCATACCCATATTTAATAAACTTAGTAGTAAATACTTGCAAAAAATGCATATAACAAAATACATAATATATTTATAATTTTATTTTACCTGCAGTAATTGCAGTGTGCCGCCAATGTTTCCTACTGCTCCATGACCTCTTTTGCTGGCACTAACATAAAGCTTGCCATATAAATGTGCTAATACAGTGCTTTCCTAGCTAAAATCGATTGCTTCAGTCACTTTAGTCAAGTGTCGCAGATACAACAGCGAAACCAAAGTGCCGCTAGTATCAGAACACATGATGCCACATATGAGCAATAAGACAACACACTGTGCAACTTGATACACCTCCCAGGATACAGTGTCGTTATTAACTTGTTTATTATCCAAAGTCTCTCAACGCCTTTAACTTCAACCGTGAGCCTTTTAACTCAATCAAAGTAGGAGTAAAGCGGAGTAGTTCTTGACAGTATACTGGCCACCCTCCCTTCCTATCAGGACACTCGTCTATTCCTATTATTGGACGTCCGTCAATCAGTAATTTCCATATAACCGCGACATCTTTCAACGTAACAATAGTGTCACCTACCCTTAAATAGACAGTATGGATCTTTGAATGTCACCTCTCTATCAATGTAGTACTTAAATGTTAAACCACATTAAAAATCTACATCGATACACACCATAAAATCCCATATAAGATAGTACTTCAATTACTTTGTTGTGAAGTTGCACATTGTCTCAACCAAATATTTCTTACCCCATTGTCTAATTCTAACAATTTGGTTAGGGTCGACACGACCATCAAATAGTAGTTGAGAAATATGATACTTGTTCACGTAAAATGCTAGCGTCTTTCGGTCAATAGTAATACTTGAACATTTTCAAATCCATTCTACAAACAACATAACAACATTATTAATACCCAAAAATACCACAATTTTATTATTAACTACAAAAAATACATGACTACATTAACACATACAATAATCCACAAAAAATTGCTTTAATTTCTCTGAACAAGGTCGACTTATGAAATTTTTTTAAAGAAGTCGACCAATGGCATAGTCATCTTCTTCAAAAATTTTTAGAATTTAACAATACTATGGTTGAATTCCTCAATACATATGTTGACCCTGGTAAGGTCGACTATGTCACGTTTCATTCTAAAAATAAAAATTTAGGAATCGCCATGGTCGACTTCTTCAATATTTGTGCAGAAGTCGACCATGGCAATATCAACTTCTTCATAAGTTTTTACAGAAGTCTAAATGCATATAACAAAAAATGCTTTACCATATCTAATAAATTTAGTAGTAAATACTTGCAAAAAATGCATATAACAAAATACACACTATATTTATAAATTTGTTTTACCTGCAATAATTGCAGTGTGCCACCAATGTTTCCTGGTCCTCCATGATCTCTTATTGCCGATATTGTCACAAAGCTTGCTATATAAATGTGCTAATACAACGCTTTCCCAACTAAAATTGACTGCTTCAGCCACTTTAGCCAAGTGTCGCAGATACAATAGTGAAACCAAAGTGCCGCTAGTATCAAGACGCATGATGCCACATATCAGTAGTAAGACATTACACATGCAACTTGAGATACCTCCTAGGATACAGTGTCGTTGTTAACTTGTTTATTATTAACAAAGTCTATCAACATACTTAGCTTCAACCGTGAACTTTTCAAATCAATCGAAGTAGGAGTAAAGCCGAGTAGTTGTTGACAATATGCTGGCTACCCTCCCTTCCTATCAGGATACTCGTCTATCCCTATTATGGGACGATTGTTAACCGATAATTCCCGTATAACCGCTACATCTAATACTTGAACATTTTCAAATCCATTCTACCAAAAAAAAAAAGACAATACAACTACATTATTAATACCCAAAAATACCACAATTTTATTATTTACTACAAAAAATGCATAACTACATTAATATATACAATAATCCACAAAAAAACTATTTCAATTTCTCAAAACAAGGTTGACTTGTGGAAATTTTTTGAAGAAGTCAACCATGGCATATTCGCTTTCTTCAAAACATTTTAGAAGTCGACAACGCCATGGTCGAATTCCTCAATACATATGTTGACCTTGGTAAGGTTGACTATATCACGTTTCATCCTAAAAAAAAATTCAGAAGTCACCACGGTTGACTTCTTCAATATTTGTGCAGAAGTCGACCATGACAATATCAACTTCTTCATATTTTTTTACAGAAGTCGACCATGCCATTGTCGATTTCTTCAAAAAATTCTTAGTGTGGTCGACTACTATAACAACAAACAACCGTGATTTTTTTAAGCACTACAGTTAATGATAATTATCCTACAAAAATACACATAATGTATAAATAAACTACTTTTAATTATTAAACTAATATTCATTATCAATAACACAATTGTTAATACCAAAGAAAATTATGTTATTTCACTAATATAAATAAAACTAGTATTACTTATAAAAAATCATATACAATATAAAACTACTATTACATATAATAGCCACAGAAAGATATGCTAGTTATTTGGACAATAAACAAATTATTCTCAATAAATTTCTCAACATATACAATAATTTATTCAAATAAAAAATTCACATAGCATGCAAATAAAAAATTTACACAACATGAAAATGAAATCATTTAACATATATCATCAAAATATTCTTCATAACACTAACTATCAAATAAATATTGAATAACACATGCCTTATAAAATTCTTCAAAAAAAAAAAACACTCTTAAAAACAAAACACAAAAATTTTGAAAGTGTGGGGAAGAGATTGGGGAAGAACTTAGAAGTTAGAATTTCAAAATGTGAAAGAGCTTCTGAGTTCTTTGTAAACTCAAAAGAGCAAATTGGTTTCAATTTTTGGAAGGAAAAAAAAAAAATTCATTGACAAGATTAAACCTTGTTGCATGGTATCACCGCTGCACAGTTGCAGTATTGATTACTTTTTCAGTTTGCAATTGGCGACAACAAAATCATTTTTTTTAAAAAAAAAATTAAGAGTTGATGATTTCCATTTGAAAAATTGTTAAAATTAATTTTTTTATCAAAAATTATGAAAAAAAAAAGAAATTATTTTTTACTAAAAGTCGACAACATTATAGTTGATTTTTATTAAAAAATTATTAAATTTTATTTTTATCAAATAATATGAAAATGGTTAAAAAAATAATTTTTTGATGAAAGTCGACAACGCCGTAGTCGACTTTGCTTGAAATCGATTAGGACATTGTAACCTTAAATTATTTTGACAAAAAATCAAAATTTTGTATTAAATTAATAAGCAATATACCTTTGTAGATTAAAAAATTAAAAAGTCCTCCATCTTAGGTAAATTAACAATTGCTGACTTGTGTAAATATACCTTTTTAGATTAAAAAATTAGAAAGTCCTCCATCTTAGGTAAATTAACAATTGCTGACTTGTGTAAGTGGTAATTAATAAACATAATAAGTTTTTCAAGAAAATATTTTTGAGTTAATTCCACTAATAGTTCTTTAATTTTAATCTTAGAATCATTTTATTCCTTGAAATTTAAATCGTCACTTTCCAATCTTTTATGTAATTTAGTAATAATTCAATCCATTCAATGAGATATTGTGCCAAATTTCATTGAAAAATACTTATTTGAAGACATTTTATCAATTTCAACTTTTACTTTCATTTTTAGCATCATCATTTTAATAGCAGGAACAAGTGGGAATAATATTGATCGAGTTGTATTTCCCTTGGTTATTTAATTTTCCCTCTTTTTTCCCTATTTTTTTCAAATTTCGGCTCTTGTTTTCTTGCTCTAATATAAGTAGGAGGAAATGGTAATGTATTAACCTATTTTTGCTGCAATAAAAAATAAAGAAAGAAAGAAAAAGAAAGAAATGGACAAAGGGACTAAAGTCGTGCTAAAAGTTGAAATAAGAAAAATGTTCTTTAAGTGTTTTACTTTAAAATTTGATTGAATATTTTATTGGAAGGAGTTAAGGACTAAAGCTTTACTTGTGCAAATGGAACAATTAAATTGGGATGATTGCTCCCTTAATGGACTTTTATAGTGTCCGATCCAAATTAGTTGGCCAATAAGTCGGAACTGAGTGATTAAGACCAAAAGAGAAATATAAATATAAAGGATTAAATTGTAACAATTTAAACTTTAATAATTACTCATATGACTTTAAATTTTAGGGGCTATTTAATGATATTGCCTCGTTTGTGGCAATAAAGCTTTTATTTTCCAACAATACAGAATCACCTATCAAAATATATTGTCGACATGAAAAATTTTGAATTATATTTTTTTAAATATGTATATTTATGGGATAATTATCAAAGATTAAATATCTATCAAATTGTGATAAAAGTTTGATATAATCTTATTATTATGTGTATATATCTATTAAAAAAGATAAACTAGAAGGATATTTGAGTTTATCGTTACTATCCCTTCAGCACCTAGAGTCCTAAGTTCCCTATAGAGGACTGGGACAGAAGGAGAGAGAACTTGAAGGGGAATCGCCAAACATCTTTGCAAGTCTTCTTTCAAATTTTATAAGTCTCCGACTGTGATCAACATGCTTTTAAGTCGACTATATGGTCAAATTTTTAAATTTGCAAGACGCAGTCTCCGAGCCGACTCTGCAAGTCTCGCAAATCCAAATACATCAAGTTAGCAAGTTCTTTTGCCTAGGAACATGAATTATCAAAAGACCTCTTTCCTCACGATTTATTCAAATTCTCCGGCATCCTTCAATTACAACATCAAAGCCTTAATCGCTCCTTCAATCTAGAAGCACGTGCTTTTCAAGCCCTCAAAACGAAGATATATAAAAGAGTTCAGAGTTAGGGGATCTATTTTGTAGTTGAAAAATTACAAATAAATCAAAATTATTTTCATACAAATTTTATTTAATTGAATTTTTTAAACTTATTTGTTCCTTGATTTTAGTATATATATTATTTTGCAAGAAATTTTTATGTGAATATATATCATTTATTTTTTCAAAATATATTCATAAAATTATTTAAAAAAATAAAACATCTTTCGAATCACGAAAATGTTTGAGAAGATTGAATCAAATCTTCACTCTAATATTCAACTTAATCCCGCTTTCACTATCTAATCATAAGACGTGACCCATTTGTTGCCAAAGTTACGTAACTAAAATTTTCAATTACTTTAGCCAAAGTTGAGATAAAATATAATGTAAGACAAAATAGAAGACAATATGATAATAAATGAATCCTTGACTATGAGTTTCAAACGTTCAAATTTGTAACAATAATTTTCAGAAGGTTGGCGTTTTTGTCAAAACGAAACCCAGAATTCGTTCAGGCTGCTGAGACTTTTCTACGCCTAACCATGCAGTTTTTCCAAATCATATTTCCACCATTTATTTTTATTTTTCTTTCTTTCTTAAGGATTACTCTTTTTCTAGACATTACCAAGATCAGATTGGGATAGCCTATTGATCACACGTCTTAGGTTAAATATAGTAATTATAATAATCTTGGGCTTGGAACTCGAAAACTTAATTATTTGTATGATTACCAAATCGAGCTTCATCTAATTAATTTAGAGCCCGTTCAGATAGTGTTTTAAAAAAAAATAATTTTTTAAAAGAAAAGGCACTTTAATTAAAAGAAAAATTTATATTTGACTAGTCTCTTTTTTTTAAAGAAAAAAAAAAACATAGCTTCAAAAAAAAATCATTTTTAAAATACTTGAAATTATTGTATCCAACACAAAATGCTTAGAGTAAATAGCAAAACAAAATTACTATAAAAAAACGCAACTCCACAAATTAAGATCACGAATTCAACTCGTTACTTGAATTTAAAATCCAGTCAAAAGTGAGTGCCAGTAATTTTATCGGCTTTGATCAATTAGGTTGAGCACGTAAAGTTTTTTTTCTTTTTTGAAAAAAAAAAGAAAAAAGGGTTACGTACAAACCCAAAATATCCGAACTTCATAATTGAATTACAAATATGAATAGGATATAATCTTACTCCATTACAATGGTATTTAATGCCATTAGTGGTTTCAGTTAGCTATTTTGTTATTTGAAGTTACTTTGATGATATAAAATTTATTAATCAAGAAATAAATATTAACTTGAGGTGGTTTAGCCTTGACTTGAATATTAAACTACCTCCTTTGAATATTATAGTCACTACAAAAAAACAACAATATTATTATTATTATTATTATTATTACAATCAACTTAGGACACTATATAGATGTCAACCGGAAAGACACCCACACACACACGTGCACACTCACTCAAAAGGAAAGAGGGAGATAACAAGAAGGTTCAAACTCAAGACCTCACCTTGTATAAATTGTTATTAATGATTGTTATAAATGACAATATTTTTTATTTTGTCACTAATTAAATTTTTTTGGTGACAATAATTTATGTGTTGCCATAATACCATTCAATGGTGACAATAATGTTTTATCATCAATGACAATTAGTGATACACCTATGGTGACAATTTTGAGACAATAAAAATTGTCATTCGAATTTTGTAACAAAGTTCTATTGTCACTAAGTTGTCACAATATGTGTGTCCCTAACTGTCAATTTTACACTATGTTGTCATGACTGACATTGTGCAAACTATGCTTTGTGACAACATAAATTTATTGTCACTAAATGTATATAATTAATGACTTTTTTTATTATCATTTGTCATATTGTCATAAATTTACTGATCATTTTCTTGTAGTGAGCCGTTTTAACATCTTATTTTTATTTTAAAATATTTGTTATTTTATAAAAATCATATAATATTTAATGCATTTTTTTTTCAAATTTATTCTCAATAAATTATTGATGTTTAAAATTATTGAAAATTTTCAATGAATCATCATCAGAGGTGAATTAGTCAAGTATAGTACAAAAATTACAACTATTTATTTTTTCTTAATTTGTGTGAAATAACTTTATCTACAAATAATACATAACATAGGTAGTATTTATTTTGAAAATAGTTACTACGACATTTTTAAAGGGATTTGACAAAACTTGACAAATGTTAAAAAATAAAAAAATGGTCCAATACAAAGTATTGGAAAATTCAAACTAATCACAAAGAGAACAACTGGATAGACCAGCCTCTTCCACACAAGAAACAGGGTAAATCCACAGATTATGTCTTATCCTGGACAAGCAATCTTGATTTTTCTTCAATTCTTTACGTCTATATATACAAGTTCAAGTGTTTGCACAAAAACAAAAAAGAAAAAAAAAAAAAAAGACAGATTCAAGAGTTTGAGAGAGAGAAACCCAGCCAAGAGGAAAGCTCACATGTATTTTGCATTTTAGTAGTAAACTAAGAATATATCATTGAACATGAAGGTTCCGATCCTACAATTCGTGTTGTTTCTTCTCTTATGTTGCTTGCTACGCGGCCATGCAACGGTCCGTCGACACACATTTGTGGTAAGTATATATGTGCATGTGTTATAGTACCTTTTCTAGTAATATTTCACGTTTGTTCTTCTCATATAAAGTTAGGTGAACTACGTATAGTTTGCTCAATCAGATATGAAGTTAGAGGGACGCTGGATGCGGTGTCTCCTCCCTCCAATTTTATACCGAATTAGAATTTACATACATTTTTTAAAAAAAAAAAATCAGTTCACATTCTTTATTGTATCATTTATTACACTTTGCATATACGCACCAAATGCACAAACCACTTAGTTAAGTAATACACGCAATGTGTTAATGTGCAGTATCTATGTAGAGGATACAACGGAAAATTAGAACTTTAATTTGAAATATGTTAATCATATTTGCAGTTGAGGGACGCGCAATACACAAGATTGTGCAGCAATAAGAGCATATTGACAATAAATGGTCAATTTCCAGGGCCAACATTATACGTCACAGAAGGAGATACTTTAGTAGTCGACGTTATCAATAGAGCAACCGAGAACGTAACTATTCACTGGTATTAGTCATTGGCTTTACTACTTTTATTGGACAAAATTACACCATAACTTGTTATGTTAATTTTTGTGTGTGTGTGTGTGTGTTTACATTTAGTTATAAATTTATTTATATTTAGGGATAAAAATCCTTCTCTCCTCCGAACAATGGTCATTTTTATATTTTACCAATTAAATTTTATTTTTTTTACATTTTATCTTCTCAACTCCACAATTTTTACACATAACCACCTCTAAGCCTATTTTTCTTGAAAATAGGCATCACAAAAACTAAGCATGATGAATCTGCATACGTTTTTGTGTTACGTTCATCAAGGTGTATTTGAATAGGATATATGTAAGTTATTAATTTTTTTTGTTCTATCAAAATTATTAAATGAAGATTCTGATTTTTTTTACTTACTTTATTCAATTTTAGAAATTAAATTTAGCCCAACAATAATTTACATAACTTAAATTAAGAAAAACATAATTTATTTATCTTAACATTTAAGAATTTTCTTCTAAAACATGAATTTATCAAAATCAGTATAGCACAAATAAAATTAAAGAACTCTTATTGAATCTATTTAAAAAAACTAATTATTAAGTTTCTTAGTCTAAGTAGTGAGAAGCTAAAGGTAATTCAATCAAAAAAATAACAGTCAGATTTTTTTTTAAAACCAAAAAAAAAAAAAAAAAGACTAAATTTGCCACTGAATTCTTTTGCTATGGCATCAACATAAAACCTCATCGTCTTTTCTTATATGTAGGCATGGAGTGAAACAACCACGATATCCATGGTCCGACGGACCTGAGTACATAACTCAGTGTCCAATCCAACCTGGGACAAAATTTAGCCAAAAGATTGTGCTTTCTGACGAGGTTGGAACTTTGTGGTGGCACGCCCATAGTGACTGGTCTCGAGCCACCGTACACGGTGCGCTCGTTGTCTACCCCAAGAAGGGAGACAATTATCCCTTCCCTAAACCTGCTGCGGAAATTCCTATCATATTAGGTATGCTAATAGTCAAATTATTGATTAATCATTAGAGATGGCTTTATTTACTTATAGGATTAGATAAGCATATTTTACTGAAAAATGAGAATTATTGTAGCTTTAATATGCAACAAAACTAATGTTCACAAATTTTATAATTCAGGGGAATGGTGGAAAAGTGATGTACAAGCAATCCTTACTGAATTTCTCCAGAGTGGAGGAGTCCCAAATAATTCTGATGCATTCCTTATAAACGGGCAACCCGGTGATCAATATCCTTGCTCAAGATCAGGTAAGAGATGAGATTGAATTTTAACAAATTAAAATAAAAATTATTTAATTTCTATTATTATAGGTGCGTAGAATTTTTTATAAATTTTTGTAAAAAAAATTATACAAAATATAGCCTTGTATAGACGGAGCAGGAAGATTGCCCCTGCCAAACCCTACCCCCCCCCCCCCCCCGCCCCACAACAAGTAGCAATTTGCCAATGAATTTGTTGAGGGATTTTTTTGTAAGAATATGTGACTATTCGCTATCTTGAAATATGAAAATGCAGATACATTCAAGCTCACAGTGGATTATGGGAAGACATATTTGCTCCGAATGATCAATGCAGTGATGAACAACATTATGTTCTTCGGAATTGCAAACCATAACGTTACTATTGTGGGATCAGACGGGGCATACAGAAAGCCTTTCACGAGCAATTATGTTGCGATATCTCCGGGACAAACCATTGACGTCTTGCTAAACGCTGATCAACAACCTAGTCACTATTACATGGCTTCTAGGATTTATGCTATCGCTGGAGAAATTGCCAACACAACTGCAACGGCTATCGTAGAATACAGAGGAAACTATTCGGCCCCGTCTACTCCACCACTCCCTAATCTTCCCGATTCCACCGATACACTCGCGTCCGTCAATTTTACGAGACAATTGAGAAGCTTAGCTAGCAAAGATCATCCTATTGATGTCCCTAAAAAAGTGAACCAAATATTGTTCTTCACAATTTCGGTTAACACATTCCCATGCACCGTCGATAGTCCATGTAACGGATCCTTGGCAGGAGCACTGCGTGCGAGTATCAACAACATAACATTCGTGCAACCACGAATCGCCATTCTTCAGGCATACTATGATGGCATCAAAGGAGTCTATGGAGATGACTTTCCGAGTGAGCCACCTTTTCCGTTCAACTACACACAAGAATTTGTACCGCAAATTTTGTGGACTCCTGAAAATGGGACGGATGTGAGAGTGCTTGAATATAATTCCACGGTGGAACTAGTCTTCCAAGGGACGAATGTTGTTGCAGGTATCGATCATCCCATGCATTTACATGGATATAGCTTTTATGTGGTGGGTTCGGGATTTGGAAATTTCAACAGAACCAGGGATCCTCTAAACTATAATCTTGTTGACCCTCCTCTGGTGAATACTATTGCGGTTCCTGTAAATGGGTGGACAGCGATAAGATTCAAAGCAAATAACCCCGGTATATGCCAACTTTTCCTTCTTTTTTTCCACTTGTTTACTTTTATTCGTGTGGACTAATTTTAACGGTCTGACTCGAATTATATTTTTGGTAGGAGTTTGGCTTTTGCATTGCCATTTGGAGCGACATATAAGTTGGGGTATGGAGATGGCATTCATTGTCAAAAATGGCAAGAGCCCAGATGCTAAAATGTTGCCTCCACCTCCAGACATGCCAAGATGCTAAGTTATCGCATCATAGATAACTTTGAAAAACATTGACAGAACTAGTAAAACATTTCGGTACTTCAGTTATTTGTTATTAATTGTATACAAAACAAGCAATAATTTCGTCATGGTTTGGCCAACTTAGCCTGATGAAGTCTTCGTTTGGTCATCCAGGATCAATTTTAGTTGGTAATCTCAAGTTAGGATTGAATAGAACAATTAATTTCAGTTTTAAATCATTTGATAAATAAATGAATTGCCCTATTCAACTGATTTATTTGATGACTTTTCCTATAGTATGAGTACTAGTTCAAATCTTTTGTTACATTTTCTTATTACTTCTTGTACCACAAGAGCTAATCTGTAGACCAATGTTGTTTCTAATACAAGGCCCCAAGAGAACCATTTGTGCTTTAATTGAGACATGTATAAAATCTTGCAAGAACGGTAGAGGCACTTTCAGATGCAACTGCTTAATGATGCAACGTGAGAAATATTTAAGTGGTGTTTACAAATGAGAGGGGGGGAAAAAAAGAGTGCTTTCTTGCTTCTACTTGAAAAAAAGAAGCTGTGTAATGTTTTATTTTCCTACTTCTGTTGAAAATAAAATAAAATAAAATTTGGAAACAACTTTCAAGCTACCAAATACTCCTCACTTTTTCTTTCCAAACATTACCAAGTTTTACTAATTAATTTTTTTTTTTTTCAACTTTGTCTATAACTTTTACTTTTGTAAAAACAAAAGTGTTTGCAAACACCCTTTAACCCAAACAAGAAACAGAACAAATTTATTCACAATTGAAATGTCATTTTATTTCAGAAACAGCTCAACAAGGCCCCCAAGATTAAGATCCATAATTGATCAGCAGAGAAATGACATTTTCACACATAAAAAAACAAACACAAATTTGACGCAGAGATAACCAAATTACCATCTAGCTAACCTTTGATCTCAACAGTTTCATAGCCTCTCTCAATCAAAGCCTTCACAGCATCCAAAATGAGCTGCATCTTCCTACTAAGTGTTGGCCAATTCCTCTCCGGCTTAGCACCTTCAAATTTCACGCACCCGACCAGCCTGGAAAACTCGCTCACCATACGAGCTTCTTGAGGAAGGTCCGTGGTGACAATATGCTCGCTCAGTTTTGGGTCCCACCCGGTCACAAGCTCAGTGAATCCCGACTCCACAGATGTGGAAACGATGCCCTTTTCTCCTCAAATGGGATAATAAAGTCGTTAAGATGTAGAGTGCCTTTCATTCCAATTATAGTCACATCCATTGTCAAGTGGCCCAAGAAAGAACAATGGAAAGTGGCTGTTTTTCCATCTTCCCATTGGAGAGAAACGCTGCAGGCAAAAATGACTCCCACGCTGTTGAAAACGGTGCCACGCAACGAGAGTACTGATTTGGGCAAGATTGATCTGATGCAATACCACCCGGCATCACCAAGTGTACCGAGGGCATCAAGATCCAGCTTCACAAGGATGTCGTTCTCTAGAGTCTTGATCCGCAGCAAAGGTAAAGCAGCTATGCATCTGCAAAATTACAATTATTTAGGAAAATTTAGAAAATGATTATGTATATACATACACATATGCATGTGTGTGTATGTGTGTTAAAATTAAAAATTTGCCCAGCTAAAAAGAAAAATTCACTAGATAATTTCCCTTTGCCTCCCATAACTACATTTTTGACTCCATCCCACAAAAGAAAGACAAAAGGTAAACAAATTATATATAGATACTCAAATAGTTTCCCCATGCTAAATCAGCATTTCTATAACATAGTTTTCCATTATCGGAATCGTACTACCCTGTTACAGTTACCAATACAACCCACAAATATAGAGGGGGCAATCAAGACAATGAGAAAGAAACAATGGTGATGCAGAAAAAAATTAAATATTCTCTCTCATTATTTCAACGGCAAATCATTGCAAGTCTCATGTATTGGTGATTACAGTGGGTAAAAATCCAGATGATCAATTCCTTGCCTAATTATCTCGGTCATATCCACAACAGAAAATAAATACACAAGAAGAATGTATATTTTCCTCTCTGCTGTATTCTTCTCATCCATGGACTAAAGTTTGAAATTAAAATGTTTCTTAACCATCACAACGGGTTCTCAGGTTACACCACCAAGCAATTCAAGACCGTGGTTGTTCTTTTCGCAATTTCATTTTTACCCCCTCCCCGCTTCGACCAGAATACTTATGCAACTGGCAGGCAGGGTGTAGTGTAGATTTCCTTTTTTTTTTTTGCCTCCTTTTTTTTCTCCTCAAAATTCCAGAGCTGGAATGTGCAGCAAATTCTCATTAGTAATCAAATCCTACCCATTAATCCACAATTACTAAATCATTTTAGCCACTTTTGCATATCAGTTCAACAATTTGACAACAACTCAGTATAACAAAATCATATTGTTCCCCCAACCATCAAGCTAATCAAAACACTCACAACCTCATCCAACTAAATGCCACTCAAATCAAATCATTCATAATGGAAAAAGCAACAACGACTGTGTGTTTATATATATATATATATATATATATATATATATATTTGCAAATTAATCAGTTTTAGCACTAATTGTTTCTAACTTGACCAAGAATCCATCTTTAACCAACAGTTCAAATTCTACTCAAGTCTCATTTGAACATTACTTTGATCCCACACCAAAAACAATGCAAAATTAACAGATAAACAAACAAGAAGTACAAAAACACAGGACTCCACATACTGATTTGAGTTCACCGAATTTCGAAGAATCCAACAGAAACTCCTTCATCTTAGCAGTCCTGGGTGGTGCATCCACATGGTAGAGTCCATGATCTGCACCCCACGAGATTCACACGCCCCCAGAATCTCATCCAGCTCCGCCACATTCAGCGCCAAGGGCTTCTCCAAGAGCAGGTGCTTCTTCTTTCGGGCCGCGAGCACGGCCCATTTGATGTGCAGGCTGTGGGCAGCGGCATGTACACGGCGTCCACTTCGGGATCGTACACTACAGCTTCGTACGAGCCGTAGACCTTGGTCAACTCAGGGAAGCCGTTCTTTTTAGCGAATGTGGCGGCTTTCTCGGCTGCCGACGGCGTGGATTGTGGAGGTGGGGGAGAGGGGTATGGCCCGAGAGACCTTTCGGGCTATCTCGGCGCAGCCCACGATTCCAAATTTCATCGGCACGGCGGCCATTTTCGCCGAAGATTGGAGGGTGGGATGTTGGGTTGGGATGGGGGGAGGGTGCTGTTAGGGGCCGAGGCGGTAAGCTGAGTGATGGGGAGGGTTTATTACAGGGGGAAAAAATGGAGTCCGGAGTTGAGGGGACAAAGGCTTTGGCTCGTGGACAACTGAAAAATAGCCAATCATTGGGGTACTTCAATAAATAAATAAATAAATTCTATTATAGTGATTTAATTAATGCCATTTATTACAATTAACGATCCTTAAATAAAAAAAAATGCAGAATACTTGAGACTAATATTCAATTAAACTTATACGTGGAATGTCTCAATTAATTCTATTTTATCATTTATAAAATTCAAAGACATTTTATATAAATTTAAATAAGTATATTTGTGATCATATTTATCCAAAAAAATTTAACAATTATCAAGTATTTTGAGTAAATCGGATTAAAATTTAATTCAAATAAAATAAAAAAATAAATATTTTATTTTTAATATTTATCATTTACTTTAATAATAATTACAAAATTTGATTCTACATATATTTTTAAAAACTTTCCTGCCTTAATTATATTGAAATTAACATTGAAATCAAACATATTTTGTTATCATATAACTTTTTTAATATATTTATTCTTCAATTTATGATGTAAAAAATTAATTTATTCTATCAAAACTTTTTTATAATGAAAAATTATGAGAATATATAAGATGTCTATTTTCCATAGCTTGATACGAGACTAAATACTAGTTTAAATTTATAATTTGAAATTTATGGTGCCTACACATCATTATAGGGAATATCGAGAGATACGGATGAAAACATGTCAGCACATCCTGACATATTTTCATTTACACTCTTTGATATTTAACGCATTGAGTGTACTTGAGTATTTTTTTTTCCCGTGGCATAAAATGCCATTGGCACAATCATTGGGTGATTAAATATGTTCTTATTTGAGATTCTATCAATGTATGCATACTGTAACTGCCTATCCGATTTGATCAATTTGTCACTATAGAATAATCTCAAGTTTTTTTAGTAGACCTATTAAAGTTCACAATAACATAACGTTATAGTCGCTAATTTTCGTTGGAATGTGTGGGGATGCTCCATTAATTGTGTGGTCAATATAGATGGTGTTTTGAAAAATTTTAAAAAAATATTTTGTTGTTTTTAACTTCAAAAAAACTACTTTAAGTGTTTGATTTTATAATTTCTACTTAAATTAAGTTGAAAAAAAAAACAGAAGCTGATAAGTTGTGAGGAAGTTACTTGAAGTGTTTCTTGGTATTTTTGTAAATAAATTGAACTTTTTAACTATTTTCTACCAACTTTTGACTTCTTTTCACTTTTATTTCCAAACACTCCACACTTTTACTATCAATTTTTAATTTTTATTTTCAAACATTACCAACTTTTACTACTCAATTTTTTTTTCCAATTTTTTCAATAACTCCAATTTTTCCAAAAGCAAAAATAATCCCAAACACCCTCATATTGGTGTTATGCAATAGTACTCCAAACATACGCACTATTGTAGCGGTGCAACACTTGATTTAATCATTGAATATTTATTTTGCGTCTATTTTTAAGTATATTAGTATTATCATTTATTTTATAGTATTTATTTATACTAAATGAAAATAGAAGGAGCTTAAAATAATTTTTTCATGCATTTATTTATTGTTTTTTCTTTTATTTTTCTATCTCGTGTGTTTGTTTTTCAATATGCTATGTGAAATATTAGTGTTATTTGCGTAATTTAATAAAAATGAAATTAGTATTGAAGTTAATTAGAATTCCATATAGTTAGTTAATGAGAACTTGAAAATATCTTAAGTCAAGTATATAATTAAAAAAATAATTTTATACAAATAATGTTAACGTGTAATATTATAAAATAAGAGATAAACATTATTTTAAAATAAATGATGCTATCCTTAAGAGAACTTGATAAATATTGATTGCCTAAACCTACTTTTTTTCTGTTTTTGAAGGCCAAATGCAAATATCATTTAATTGGGAGAAATATCAGCCAAAACAACATCTAACACAGCTCGTAGGCATGGTTCGTCGTAATGGTCGTAGGGAACGGAACGGAGGCCACCGTTCCAATTTCGTTGCAACATCGCAAAACAGTCGCGGACATTCCACTTATTTTAAGGTCTAATATATACAAAAAAATTTGTACCTCTTTCTTGTCTTTTACATTGTATCTCTCTTTTTCTTTTACAGAGTATCTCTTTCTTTCTTTGCAGAAGTTCACAAGTTTTGTCTTTGATTTTTGCAAATAATTCTTTTTCTTTTACTTCTTATCCCCTGTTTGCAAGCTTTTATAGATTCTTTTCGATTCTGTCTTTCTTTTACAGACAATTCTCCCCTGTTCTATCTTTCTTTTATAGATAATTCCGTCGTTGATGAATTTTACAAGCTCTTTGCGGACAAGAGAGGAGTAATTGACTCAACCCGTTCTGTTCCCGCCGTTCCACCTGTTCCATTGCCGCAACAACACAAAAGAACGGTGGAACGGGCGTTATAACACCGAGACACTTCAATCCGCGACAAAGACTGGAATAGCGGAACGGAAGCCAGCGTTCCAGTTCCGTTCCGATTGTTATCACGGCGTTCCGGTGAACCATGCTCGTGGGAGTTTGCTGCTTATTGGGTCATCAAATGACGAATAGCGAGCGAGAAGATGAGCTGCTCGATGTCCTACTCGATTAACATGGTCAAAATGAAACTGACTAAAATAAGAGCACGCCGCCTCGATATCGTTCACAATCATACCAATATGCGAACAATCCATCTGGGTGGACCACAGAGCATTGATGAGCAAGAGGCAATCCCCCTCCACTAAGATATGAGACCATGTGCAATGGAGAGCCAAGGACAAGGCTTCTTTGCAGGCGAGGGCTTCGCCATGTTCAGCAGTTCCAGGAACAGAGTAACGGCGGCCGAACCAACCAACAAAATGACCGACGCTGTCTCGAGCTATCACTCCCACTCCGTTGGATTTATCATCCTCGGAAACTGCCCCGTCAAAGTTGATCTTGATGTAGCCCGATGCCGGAGGGGACCAGCGTGCATCGTGCCGCTGCCTATTCCCGGAAGTATGTCTAGACTCTAGACGTCGCCTCCTTGAATGAGTAATGAAGTGAATTGGCAGCATTCATGACCTCTGTCGGCGAGCGTCGACAATTCTTCTTGACTGTGTTGTTACGATTGCACTAGAAGCACCTAAGTATCGTGAGAAAGAGACTGAACTTCACTTGAAAGCCGACGACTTACCATGTTAATCCAATCTAAAGCGCTGCCCTTCCAATCCTCAATTACTCGCCACGGTAAGCATGAGAGAGCCCAAGTCGTTTGGGCGAAAGGGCAGTGAAGGAACACATGTCTAGAATCCTACACCTCCCCCTCGCATAGATGACACCCATCGTTGATCGAACAGTGCCTGTTGTTCAGATCAGTCCATGTGGGAATCACTTCATGAGCCAGTCTCCATATGAACATCTTGATCTTGTTTCGTGTACACGCTCGCCAAATCTGACTCCAAGGAGAATCTCCCCCTCAACTCGCCTCGTGGTGCTGACTTGGGTGGCTTAACCTGTTAAGCTCAGTGCCAATACGATAACCGCTCTTCACGGAGTAGCGGATGTGCTCAAAATGCCACTCCAATAAATCCTCATTGGAAGAATGCCCGAGGGGAATTTCTAGGATATCCTGCACATCGATCGGCAAAAACAAGGACTCAATGAGAGGTATATTCCACCCTCCATTTTCCAGATAGCGCAGTGTACTAACAGAAGCCCATTGGCCTGTCACAATCTTTGGAGAGAATTTTGAATGAAAGAGGCCTATGTACCCATGGCGCATCCCAGATGTCCACTTTCTGCCCCGAGTGTACCAGCCCTTAGCAAAGTCATGGAGCCGAACACACTCCTCCATGTAAAAGATGGATTGTGACCCAATTTTGCATCCCAAAGTTTCGGAGACTTGAAATATTTAGCATGTATAACCCTGCTTAGAAGGGAAGACAGATTAGTAACAATTCTCCAAAGTTGTTTTGCTAGCAAAGCATCGTTAAAGGTTTGGAGTTTTCAGAACACCAAACGCCCCTCCACTTTATCCAAACACATCCTATCCCACGAGAGCCAATGAATCTTCCGAACACCCATATTGTGCCAGAAATAGTTCGCCATCATGCTTTCAAGTTCACGTAAGAATGAATCTGGCAAGCGGAAGCAGGACATCGCGTACGACGGAATCGCTTGAAGCACTGCTTTTATTAGGATTTCCTTACCAGCTTGAGAAAGAGACCTATTGTTCCACCCCTGGATCCGTCGCCACACCTGTCGCGAATTGACCCAAACACTTCTTTTTTCTTTTTACTGATTACAGAAGGTAATCCTAGATACTTGTCGAACTCATTCTCCACCTTAATGCCCGCCATTTGCGCAATTTGATGTCTCATTCCCCACCTTAATCCTACTTGATTTCCTTAATTCAGGTTGTCATTTCAGTTTTATTTTTATAATAGGTGAATTTCAATATATTCTATATACACGCTACCTTTATTATATTGAATGTCCGTAACTAAAGAAATCGATACTGTTATGTAAATTAAGAGCGTCATCATCTATGCAAAATTATTAGAATTTTGCAAATGTTTAATAGTTAGAATTTAAAAAATTTCCTACTGGCTGTTAATTAATAATCACATATTTATATTCCTAAAATTTGGAAACCGTTTTCTTTAAATACAGAGCAAATTATCAGCAATTGTCAAACTTTAATTTAATAGACCGCGATCATTTATTTTTCCTCATCAAAGTAACCCTTGATTATTGTTAATTAGTTTTTAAAATTTGTTATTAGCATAAGTTAAGTCATTAATCATCAAGGAGCCCTTAGCCTAGTAATAAGAGGAAGGCATCATGGCTATAAAATCATGAGTTCGAATTTCAATGACGTGGCCATTGGGATTGTAGCCTAATGTTAGGAATTTGAATAGACACCAATAAGGTATTGAGTTCAAATCCTTTTGTCCCTTTTCTTTTTTCTTTGGCTGAGTGTGTGTGCGCGTGTGTAGCATTTCGATTAACATTATAAGGATATCCCGAGTTGATTATATATAAAAAAACGATCTGGGTATTAATCTACCAATAACAGTATATAATGTATTGTATTATAGTTTTTTATATTCGATAATTATTAATGAATGATACAATAATTTGAGTTTCATTCAAGAGTGTTGATATTGATGTAATTGAAATGATATGTAATAAATTTATCCCCATAAAAAAAAAGTTATTAACCATGTTATCTATCAAATTCGATAAAAAAAAATGATGCCATGCCCCGTTTTCGTCACTATTCATGGCAATAATTAAAAATTAGATATAAATAATTGTATTTGATTTGTTAAGATAAGTTTTGAATCGAATTTATTATGATTTCATATATATATATATATATATATATATATATATATACATACATACATTATTTTTAGTGTATATGATCTAATCCCTTAGTCAATGGTTAATATCCCATTATAGATATTATATCTTTATTTAATAATCTCTACTTATATTGAGTTAATCCGTCATCCCTTAATTTTAGTAATATGCAATTTAAATTAACTTTTACCAATTTAGCTACCTAAACGAGGCCCAACGGCCCAATCTCTTCTATTATATTTTGACGGTACTTGGCTCTCTACCTAAAAACGCATCGTATTGCAGTTATTCATGTTCTCTCTTCAAGTTCTTCAGTGTTTTTTATACTCATGCCATAATACAATATGCTTAGATTACACATACTAGTCGGTCGGCCACACTTATTGAGTGTGAAAAATAAAAATAAAATATAATTTAATTATATATTTAAATTATGAATATAAAATTAAAATACTTGTTGCATTTTATACATTATTATATATGTTTTAAGTATTATTAATATATGTATTTTATTAAATTTATTATAGAAAAACATTTTAAAATAAAAATAAAATGATAAGATTAGCAAATAAATAAGAAATAAAAATTAAAAAAAAAAAGATAAAAGAGAGATGAAAAACATCTATATTGATAGAGGAGATAAAATGGAAAAAAATAAATTAAAAAACATTAATAGCTAGAGAGGAGAGAGGAAATATAATATAAATGAAATAGTGGAGAGATCAAAAGAGATCAAAGACACCAATATGGTTATTAGACCATCTACTTGCTTTATTAATGATATATATATATATATATATATATATATGTGTGTGTGTGTGTACTAGTCGGTCGGGCACATTCGATGTGTATGTAAAATAAAAAAAAAAATTATGAGTATAAAATTAAAATATTTATTGAATTTTATACATTATTATATATATTTATTAATTATTTGTGATGTATGTATTTTATTGTATTTATTATAGGAAATTGTTTAAAATAAAAATAAATTGTAAGGTTAACAAATATAATAATAATAAGAAACAAAAAGTCACAAAAAAAGATAAAAGAAATATGAAAAAAAATATATATATATATAAATAGAGGAGAGAGAATGAGAAAATAAATAAACTAAAAGTATGTTAATAATGGGATAGGACAGTGTGAAATAATATAAATGAGAATGGAGAGACCAAAATAGATCAAAGAAATCAATATAGTTATTACACCCCTTAAACGATTTATTAATAGTATAGATATATCTTTTTTCTGGGTATTTTCACTTTATTTTTATGTAGTTTGACTATGTTTTAGTTAATTGTGATTTATATATTTTAGTGTCTTTTTTTTTTTTTTAATCTTCCCCTCTCTTTTTTGGTATATTTTGTGTACTCTCAATTATTATTTTTAAGATTCTTTGTGTTTTATTACTATAATGGTGATGTCTACGATTTTTTCTTTTGTTTCTAGTTTTTTTAGAAAAACAATGGACTAGAATATCAAAAACACGATATTCACGTTGGTAGATTTATTCGGTAATATAGTATAATACAATAAAGTTTTACAGAAAACACTATAGCCAAAAGCAAATTAAACAATGCTGGTAACAAATAAATAAACAATAAAGTTCAAAAAACTTATCAGTATTTATTTGATATATCAACGACTGAATCACCCGATTGAACCGATTAGCCTTAAAGAAATATTCGCCTTACTAACCGATGCGATAGGCCTGTGATAATCCTTTCAGGATAAGATAGTCCAGAAGTCCGGTCCAAGCTGCACTGCTACTTTGAACCTCACTTCGAAAGCTAATCAACTCAAGTGTTTGTATGCAAACAACAACACACACATTACATTGAAAGAACAAAATGTACACTCGATCTCACTTGATCAAAGGAGCGCTCAGAGAAATCTAAAATTTCTCAAATTGATCAACTGTTGTTTTTCCAAAGAATAATACACTTGCTATTATGTATTCTGATTTTCGTTGTATATCTTGTCAGGGAACCAGAAGACATCTATTTATGCGGGCACGAGATAGCCAGCATTAATGTTAACATATTAACACTTGGTGGAAACCGCCCTCGTTGCCAACGGACACGCTACGAACCTAAACGCAAAAGTGGACAACACATGAAAATACCAGAGCAATTTAGTAAGAAGTAAGCCCGAGACCCAGACAATTCGCCCAAACGAACGAGCCCGTGGCTCGTGCCAGGAGCCGAGTCAGGGCGGGCGGGCGGCGCACGCATGTGGGGCTGCCAAATATTAGTTGTTTAGTTTACACTACAATAATATTTAACCACATAAATATTAGAATTGTCAAGGCCAAATATTCAATGTGGGATATTTTACACTTGATTTTTAACACGTCAGACAACATTACCTTAGGTTTTATCTATGGATTTTTATTAGAAATGGTTTAATCCTAAATTAACCCCTTGTGAATGTCATCTTAACAATCCTATTTCTAAAAAATTTTTAATTATAATTTGAATATTTTCCTCAGAACAACTTAGACTAAAATTTCACATCAAAAAAAAAAAGGAAAACTTAGACTAAAATTCTTCCTTGACATGAATTGTAGTAATCCTGAATTAATATCATTGGAAATTTGGAATCAGTAACCCCCTTTTTTTTTTTGCCCTCCTACAACTATCATGTATTTGTTTTTCTTTTACACATTACTTTTGTATTTTTTTGTTGAAGCTTCTTATTTGGAAAATGAATTTCTTTTTTTTTTTCATATTATAAATATTTTTATTTTTTTTAGTTTTGATTAATACATGTCACCATGATTTACTTTTTGTACGCTATAGATTTTTTCAGTTTCTGTTTTTAAAATAAATCTTTATGTGTTTACTATCATTACAATGATATCTATAATTTTATTTTTTATTTCAATTCTTTTAATATAATCGAACATATTTATTTTAAAACAATTTATATGAGAAGTTCTTCCATTAGTATAATATTGGGCATGATTATATACCTATCTCATTGTTCAATTTATTTTAAATGTGTTTCCTTCAACAATTTATATCTTTTCTTAACTTTCGAAGTTTACATTATTTTTTTAAGAAAACTTATAAAATAGGTACTTCAGAGAATATTATATTTTGTTATTAATACCGCACACAGCATGGAGGGCAGAAGAAAAATGCCCATCACCTTACTTTTATGAAAGATAATGAAATAAAAAATAGAAAAGTAGTACTAACATCTGTATTTTGGTATGAAGTACGGGGACCAAAAAAGAGAGGTATTATCATTGTCCTCTTTTTCCCTTAAGATTTTGAATTTTAGTGAAATGAAGCGAATACAAATACACCTTTACATATTATTTTAAGTGATTGCCAAATAACAAATCAGAGTGGCGCAGCGGAAGCGTGGTGGGCCCATAACCCACAGGTCCCAGGATCGAAACCTGGCTCTGATATGAGTGGCTTACATCTGATTATTATTTTCATTTTTTCGCTTATGTAATTACAATAAAAATAAATAAATCGTTGCAATCTATCAAAAGGGGATGTAGCTCAAATGGTAGAGCGCTCGCTTTGCATGCGAGAGGCACGGGGTTCGATCCCCCGCATCTCCATATATTTTTTGTGTTTTGACTCTAATATCCCATGGGCCTAGGCCCCTCAAATTCAATAATCATTTAGTTGGAACTAGCCCAATTACTATCTGGTCCAGGTCCAGCAGTGCACAGTCCAGTCCACGACCCGTACTTTTGTGATTTGACTCTAATATCCCATGGGCCTGGGCCCCTCAAATTCAATAATTATTTTTGTGATTTGACTCTTCTTGCATTCGTGTGATAATCAAGAACTTTTTATTTGTACTTATCATTTTACTTAGACAAGCTCGCGTTAGTTTTTCTAATTACTTGCGACTTCAGGTTTAACTTAAAATCTCGTTTGAATTTTGAAATAAGCTTAACTAATATCTAAATTTTGTAGCACAAATTTTAAGAAATAATTACTCTTACCTCCCCTGAGTTTAAGCGAAATCATAAATAATCCCATCTTATTTTGAAAATTACTAATACCCCCTTAGCATATATCAATTTTTATAAAAAAAAACACCTTGTCATTAGTGAATTACTGAAAATGCCTTCGGTCAATTTTTCCATCAAAAATCAAATTTTTTGAGGATCAAAATACCCTTATTTATTGTAAGATTTTAAAACTTGAAGGGTGTTTATTGTAATTTTTCGAATTATATAAGGGTATATTTGTAATATTTTCAAAAAAAGATACGCAACGAAGGGTTGCTCTCTCCGATGGATTTTTTCGGCGGGATCTAAAAAGGTCCTGAGCTTATTACAATGAGTAACACATTGGTGAAGCCTATTTTGGGATAGGGCCGATAATGGTAGAGGAATTAGACGGAGGAGATGCAATGGCGAGTTAGGGTTTTAGGTAGTTTTTTTTCAATTAAATTCAAATAAATGGAGTGTTAACAAAATTTATTGAGGGATTTTGACGGGTTTAAGGAGACGAAAAAATTGGTGTGTAATTTCACCATCCAAATAGTGGTGATATGGCGGCGAGGCAAGGTATTATTCATGTTCAAAATAAGAGGGGGTTATTTGTAATTTTACAAAATTTAGGGGAAGTGAGGGTAAATTTCCCCTGCAAATATTTAGGGGGGAAAATGGTATTATAGTTTTTTTGTTTGATTTAGCAATAAGGGGATAAAATTGAGGGGAGTATTGTTAATTTTCAAAATAAGAGGAGCTTATTTGTAATTTTACCTAAACTCAGGGGATTTGAGGGTAATTATCCCCAAATTTTAATATATAAACACTTTCAACTTTCCTTTTTGATAAATACGATCCTCCTTTACTTGACTACTTCAAATGTTAAATCGAGATTTTAAATTTATTGAACTTTTCATGACCTCATCGTGGATTTTGTTGTTATTTATAAGGATAGAATAAATTAATTGTTTATTTAAATGTTCGACTTTTTATAAGTTGGCATGCATGATATATAGGTTTATCAAGTGTGAAGCTAGAGGTGATCATAAAAGTATAAATAAATGATGTTTTTGTTGAATATATGTGAAAAATAGGGATTATTATCAATATTTCCATGAGGTTTCTTCCAATGAAGAAGACACCATTTATATAGTGAAATTATAGTGACCCTCTTAAGTTATTTTTTTTCGCCTTACAAATAGCATTTCTTATTAGTTTTTGTAATTACAAAACAAAAATCCTTTTTTTCTATTAGTATTTTCTTATAACGGAAACGAAACTTGATGTTTTTTCTTTTGTAATTATTCTCAAAATCAATTTTTATTTCGTTAAATGGTAGAAAAAAGACAAATAAAAGCTACAGGTACATAAAAATAGATAAAGACTAACTTCCATTTAAGTTTTTAGACAAAAAATAAATAAATAAATAAAGTCATTTCCTAACATGTACCTCAGTTGTAGCATCCAATATTTCTATTTTTTTTTTTTTTAAATAAACTTAGATGAGACGATAATCCAATTTTGATCCACTCAAAAAGGACACCATACCATAGGATAGGATCTCATTACCTATCTTAGATTATGAAGACCATCAATAAAGAAAAAGAGGCATCGGTCATAGGCTGTGCCGTAGGGTTATGCGCGTTATTCTCAGAGGGTTGCATGGCGGTGAGGCTAATCCTCGCGAAGCTAAGCGGCGTGTTTGATCATCATGGCTGCAGGGGTCGGAAAAGAAGATCTCAAGGTGCAGGTTGAGGACAACAACAACATCCTCCACATAAGAGGAGACAGAATGGTGGAGAAAGAGGAAAAGAGGGATAAGTGGCACCGGGTCGAGGAGCTTTTCGCGGCGGTTCCGGCTGCCGGAAATTGCCGATCTTGAAGGAATATAGTGCGGGTTGGAGCATGGTGGGCTGGCGGTGGAGGTCCCCAACAAGGAGGTGCAGAAGCAATCCAAGAAAGTTAGATATATAGATGTTGCTTGAAATTAGGGTTTCTTGTTTTGGTTGGTTGGTTGGTTGCTTTGTTTTATCATTTATGTCATGTCAATGTATTGTGCTGTAATATGTAAATTATATGGGGTTGTCATATGATTTTGGAACTATAGTTTTATCAAAATGGCACTGGAAATAATTTGTGTGTTTTGTCAGGCAAATTTTTTTTGCTGGGAATAATTGGATAAAAGTAGATGTTTAGCTTTTGTATAACATAGATAGATAAATAGTGTATTTTGGTTTTTGATAGTGGAATATGTTCTTTTTTAATAATGTTGTTGGTAAAATTAAGGCGTGGAAATTTTTTAAAATTTTATTTGAAAATAGGTGATGAATAATTTAAATTACTTAAAATGAAGTAATTGGTAAATAATTAAATAAAAAAATTAATTTGGTTATTCGGTTCCTTAAGCATTTATTCATTTTATTATTAAAATGTTTGATAATGTTGAAGTTTTTGGATAAATATAAATAATAGTTACCTTTTTAGATTCAAATGAGCAGTATCTTAATTTTACATCTAATTTAGATGAGGCTATCTATACGAATGTATACACTACGTTTGGTTAGACAATGTTCAGGTTCTCAACAACATAAAATTGTAGGAATATCATTTTCAATTTTCCTAAGCTTTAGTAGTTGCTTATAAAAAATGCCCCATTGATATGATGGATACATTTTTGGCAAATTTGCTATGAGGCGGATAATGTCCTAATTAGCGTGGTAGGGGTAAGCATGGTAATCAAAAAATTTTGTACTTTAAAACTTACTCATTAACACTACTTAAACTTTTTTCTCTTTTTTTTTTTTTTGAAAAGTTTTTCTCTACTACAAGAAAAGTAATATCAGTAATAAAATACAAAAATGATAGTATAAAAATTGTCACAAATAATTATATTAAGTGACAATATTTTTTATCTTACCACTAATTAACTTTATTTAGTGACAACAATTTTTATTATGTCATAATATCTCTCAACCCCTAGCTCGGTGTTTAGGGAAGAACTTTGTGCCCATATTGTATTTGTTATAGTAGAAGTTTGTTCAAAGTTTGACCCGTGATTTTTTTCCCACTTTAGGATTTTCCACGTAACAATAATTAATATTTGAATCATCACCATTAACAATTAGAAACAGTCTTAGTGACAATTTTGGTGACCAAGATATTATTACTATGATTTATTGATAAGGTTCCATTATCACTAATTTGTCACTATATGTGTATCATTGTACATTATGTTGTACTAATTGACATTATGCTAATTATTTTTGTGACAAGATAATTTTTTTATTGTGTATTATTATTGATAATTTTTTTATTATTACTCGTTATATTATAACTAATTTACTATTTTCTTGTGACGTTTTAGATGTTGCAGTATGTCACACAATCGAATGTCTAAGTAGTCATTATTAGGCCCAATTCATTGGAAACCACATCAGTTCCATTTAAAGCTAACGGAAAGTTATCCGGCCCATTGGCTCAACATACTTCGATCCAATGTTTTAAATTTGGTATGTTCAAAAAACCAAAAAATCAACTGGGTTAAGGATCATTATTCCGACTGCTAGGTTAATTGCGGTTAAACTGGTGATGCCATAATTCTATCATAAATAATATTTAATATATAAAAAATTATCAAAAATAATAAATAATAAAAAAATCATGTATTTTTCCTATCAAAAATTAATATTTTAAACAAAAAAGGCAAATAATATTATAGACAACAATAAAAAGATAAATTAATGATTAGTCAAGTTTATAAGAGAATAAAAAAAAAAGAAACACATTCTATTCAATTAGTTTTTACCCAAATCTTTAGACTAATTAAGCACAATAATTACCCTTCTATCTGCTTGTCTCTCTGTTTCTCTCCCTCTCATGCCAGAAATGAGCCTCTCAAGTCTCATAAACCCAAAGTCAGTGATGATTGTGTGTGCTAAATGGATGCCTAACAAATTACAAAAAGATTCCCATTCCTATCTCCCCTCCAAAAGTGTTCATCTTGTGATAAACTCTTATAGAAATTAGCAGGTGAGAGAACACATAAAAATATACATGTTCACCATTAAAAAAATACGACAAGCATCATGGTAAAGACAAGAAAAATAATTACCTTGCGAGAATTTGTGATTTGAGACACATCAATTGTTGGGTCGGCTAAGAACTTGTGATTTGATATAAGAAGAATTCGTGAACTCGGCTGAGAATTGGTTGATGCCTGATGGAACGATAAAAGGAGGGTAAAAAAAAAACTAGGGTTAACTAATTTGGGGCTTTATTTATAATACGAAGTGACCTGGCCGGTTTCAATGACCCGATACGGGTTTGACTGGGTCACCGATTGAACCATTAGATCTACCGATTCTCTCAAAATACACCGATTTTGAGGAGCTTTCGATTTTGAGGGTTTACCCAGGCTGTTTTGATCGAGTAGTGGTCCGACCGGTTGAACCGGCTGGTTCGGACTGGGTTTGAAAACATTGCTTCGATCATTGTGAAACAATTTATCTATGAATGATTGATGGCAAATAAAATGTGATCAAAATGTGGATTATGGCGTAACCTGCAAATTATGCAACGACATTATTTGTATAGTGACTTTATTGTCCCTTGAACTTAATGTTATTATTTTTAATTTTTCCTAAATTAGAAAAGTTCCGCCTTTTTTGTTTTTAATTATGATTTTATTGTCATTTGGGTAGCGCATATATTCAAAAGAAAGAAAATTGTTGAGAATAGAAACTAATTGACTGGCAATTAAATTGTTAAGGTGATGCACGTTGACGTGTTGTGTTATGTATTGTTGGTAACTAGCGTTTTAGAAAGATGTGATTAAGCTATAGGTAGGTTGAGACATAGAGTTGGTGTAATTTAAAAATAATAATAAATAAGTTAAGAGTTGTACTCTTTATTTTTAAGAGGGATATGTCCTGCATTGGTGCCCATTTTTAAACGGCAACCGTCTTTCAAGATACAACTACTGACTTTCTTGAAATAACAATATAACAAATATCAAGAACTATCGAATTTAAAGTATTTAAAACTCTCGAAACTAAATGAGAGATAAGACAAATCGAAAATGATTTGGGCCAAATTTCAAAAAACACCCTATAGTTTGGCGAAATTGCTAAAACCTTCCATGCTTTAAAAATAGACGAAAACCCCCCTATAGTTTCGAAAACACTTCACATTTTCTCCTGATGACGGAGATCGACATGCACGCACTTAGGGGTGCGGGTATGCATGTGATTTAGCCTCATTTAACTTTTAAAAGTGATCAAAATAACCGGAATACTCTTAAATACAAACATATTG
Source organism: Petrea volubilis (assembly GCA_026212405.1). Lineage (NCBI taxonomy): Eukaryota > Viridiplantae > Streptophyta > Magnoliopsida > Lamiales > Verbenaceae > Petrea > Petrea volubilis. The sequence continues at coordinate 18,999,996 of CM047884.1, forward strand.
ACTATTATGCCCATTTTCTTATAAATTTAAATTAACTTATCTAATATTGCAAACAAGTCCTTTTATTTGTTAATTTTGTTTTATTTTTCTACCATATTCAACCTTCTCTTCCACCACCATCATGCCAGAGCCGCTGCTGGAATAATGGCCAAAAACGCAGGTCTATGCAGCTTCTCAAGGTAAACAAAACCCCTCAATTAATTTCACCAAATCTCAAACCATTTGCATTTAATTTGAAAAAAAAAAACCACACAAAAACCCTAGATCCGCCACAATAGTTGTTACATCTTCTTCCCCTAATAACAGCTCAATCAGCATTTAAAACCCTATAATGTCATGACCAATGGCTTCCTCTCTTCAAGTTGGTTGACATAGTGTATAATTTTACATGATTTGATAAAAAAAGTGAAAAAAATTATAATTAAAAGCGTGGTGTGTGTTTGTATGTATATATGCGTTTATGTGTGTCGATTTTGTGCATGTGTGTGTGTTGTGTGTGTACATATGTGCGTTGTGTATGACTGTGCGTGTGCGTTGTGTGTGTGTGTGTGTGCGCGCGCGCGCGCTGTATGTGTGTGCTATGTTGTTGTTGTGTTGTGTGTGTGTGTATGTGTGTGCGTGCATTGTGCGTGTTAGTGTGTGTGTGTTTGTATGTATATTTTAATTATTATATATTAGTTAAATAAATATATAATATTTATATATTTATATTTTACATATAATTATGTTTTTTATTTAGTTTTATAATCAAGTATTAAACTCTTTCGTTAATTTTTTAAGTAAAAATTTAAAAGTTCAAAATAAAAAGGGGTATAACGATCTTTTTAGTATAAATCTAACGGCGTTAAGCTTGAGTTATCGGCGTTAGCATGTGTGTAGTGTTTGCAAAACCACATGAGGCTTTTCACCTATTTTTAAACCATGGGGATTTTGGAGCAATTTCGCCAAACCACAAGGAGAATTTTTACAATTTGGTCAATGATTTGTTACTTTTTGTTGGTGTACACCCAAAAAAATGAATGGACAAATTTGGATTCTATGCACTCTTATTTCAAATGTTATTTCATCATCCGATTCATAATTTTGAGGTGGTAACTATCTCTATCCCAATCGATACAATTCTTCTTTTTTATATTGTTGATCTGGCCAATCTTTCCACAAAATATAAAATTTTATAGATTTGGGCTTAATTGAGTCATTTTATCTGTGATAGTTATTTGGCCTGTACTAAAAGTACTTTCTGAAGCTACAGTAGACATTTGAGACGTTAGTATATCACGTGCAATAGTCAAAAGAATTAGGAAATTATTTTTTTCTGACTTCCACCATTCTAAAACATCAAAATCATCATTTATATCACTTAGTATTTCAAGACGTAAATAACGTGTTAATTCATATGAATGACTATTAGATATATTTTTGCTTCTTTTTAATGAATTTAAAGAAGAAAATATAAATTTGCCGGATTTACTTGGTAATGATTCTTATCTACAAGAATGTGTTTCTTGTTGAAAAGATCAAGTAGAAGAGTAAATTTCAACTAACTTATAAACTAAGGATTGAATTTCTTCTTTTTTTACATTTATATCTAGGGATCATCACACTGGAGTACTATAAGGTTTACCTAAATTATAAATAAAACCCTTATTTTTGAAAAATTACCTAACAAACCCTAGAATTTGTAAATATTTTACAATGTTAACCTTTTGTCTACAAACGTTAGGGTTTGTAAGGGAAATTGTCAATTTTTTGTTGCGTTCTTCCTATTTTACCTTTTCAGTCAAAGTTTGAACAAATTTGATTAATTTTGTAGGACTAAAATGCCCTCTGGGTCAAATTTGATTTTGTTGTAACCCATATTACTATCAAATATTTCTACATTTATCAGATCCAGAGGGCATTTTAGTCCTAAAAAATTAGTCAAATATATTCAAACTTTGACTAAAACGGTAAAATAGGAAGAACGAAATAAAAATTTGACAATTTCTGTTACAGACCCTAACGTTTGTAAAAAGAAAGTTGATATTGTAAAATATTTGTAAATCCCAGGGTTTGTTAGACAATTTTCCAAAAACGAAGATTTTATTTTTAATTTAGGCAAACCTCAGGGTACCCCGTTGTAATTATTCCTTTATATCTATTCCAATTTTTGAATCAAGATAAGTATAATATTCTTCAATCAAATATTTACAACTAGATAATTTGCATCTAGGATAAAAAAATACAAGATAAAAGACAAATACAAGGAAGTTTAGTATAATATTTATTCCATTTATCTTCCATATCTTTAATAATAGCACCTACATTATTATCATTTCTATGTGCATGAAATATTCTAACAATTCTAATTATTTGGGGTAACATAATATTAGCAGTTGGATAATACAAATCAGACATAGTATTAGTATCTTGAAGAAATACATCTAAAAGAGGAGCAAGGACATTAATAATTTTTCAATCGGTTTCGCAAATAAAATCTTGCATATCTTGATTAATTAATTTTGTTATTATTTTTGAGTATGAATGTGCTTTCATTAACATCTTATAAGTAAAATTTCACATAGTGTTAATATCAAGATAGGTTATTTTAAATTCCATTTTATGTTTTTTAACTAAACGTCTATATTTTTGTGTTTTTATGGAGGAAGCCATAATACATGTTAAACATGATCTAATTTTATCGATATATGGTGCTATAGAAGACATACCATTTTGAACACAAAGACACATAATATGAAAAATACATTTAACATGAAAAACTTTACCATCAAACAAGAGTTTGAAATCTTTAATCAAATGTTGTACGGCTTTAGTGTTGTTTGTAGCATTATCAAAAGACATAGTCAAAATTTTATTATCAATATTCCAATAATTACAACAATCAACAATAGCTTTATAAATATGTGCACGGGTATGTGGATGATCAAGCAATGCAAATTCAATAATTCTTTTTTAAAAAAAAAAAGTCTTAATTGATTCAATGAATTGTAATACAAATATAATGATAATTACTCCTACCTTTCTACATATATGACGTAAAAAAAAATTTTGAATTTTTTTTTTTTGCTAGATCATTGATAAAAAAAGGGGACAAATAACTCCAACCATTGATTTTTAAAATTTACCGTCGCAAAACGATCAAAATTTTGAGTTAGTTTTGCTGCTCTCGCAGCCGTGTGATGAGATCAAATGGGTGTGAGATGGAAAACAGTCCTAAAAAAAAAAAAAGTGTTGCACAGCTGCAACCTACAGCACAAGTCAAAAATAGCGGCTGGCTCTGGGCCAGCCGCAGCCGTTGGATTAGATCCAACGGCTATGAGCTGCACAACTCTTTCCAAAAAAAATAAATAAATAAAGAAATGGGCAACAGCTAGCAGCCGCAGCACAGCCTGCAAAAGTTGCAGGAAAAAGTCAAAAAGGTTGCACAGTTGTAATCTATAGTGTAAAATAACAGATGAGAAATTTCTTCTTGCCGACAAAATCAGTCACCGTATACACGAAAAGTGAACGCGTTCTAATACTGTATTATAGAGAAATGTCGACAAATCAATTAATTGCGAATTCATGTGAAAGATATATATATATATATATATATATATATATTGAACGCTTGAAGAGGAGACTTAGCTGGAACCTTATGCCAATTAATTCATTTGTAATTTGAAAGACATACACAAACTAACTAAGCCTACATACTCCTTTCTAAATACTTAGCTATGTCATCACCGTCGCAATGGGTATTTGTTCCCCACTCTCTCACGGTTCCGGACTTTGATGCATATGGACACTCGTTGCAGGTGAGTGCAAACTATAAATATCTATGATTTATTATTAATATGAATTTGTCCTCTCTATACTTGACTAGCCAGTGCTGCTGAAGTTAATGCTTCAACAACAATTTTGATTAATTAAGAAAATACATCATCGCTTTATAATTTCTTTCCATGATTCAAGGATATTATATGATATTCTAAAACTGACACAAAGATTAGACCAGGACCTACCTTTATCCATCAGTTCGATCCCCAGTACTGTAGCAACTTCCCTGCTTAATGATGAAGTTTTAAGAATTTCGCTTGATGTGTAGTTTACTTTTATCCCATCAATTAATTCTTGAACTTCCTTTGTGCTATTCCATTAATCTCTCTCTCTCTCTCTCTGTATATATGTCTCTGTGTGTGTGTATATATGTACGCGTGTGCGTATATTCATGATTAATTGATGTATATCAGTACCATGGTTTGCCCGAACGGAGGCCGCCTTTCTGGTGTTTCGGTCTGTAACGGTGATTGCCTGATGCGGTGTTCCGGCGGCCTTCCCGTTCTGGCAATTTAATGGTGCGGATGAGTGGCAAAGAAGACGAAAACAGGGAAGGAGATGAGCGGGTTCGGAGGCGGGTGAAGAAGATAACGAAAACGACTCTTAATCCTAATTAGTGGTTACGGGCTAATGCCAATGTTAATAGTACCACTTCATTTAATTTTAATTAAAAAGCATGGGCCCAAGGAAAAACCTTTTACAAATCTTGACATTTTTTTTTTAAAAATTTCAGTCCATTTTATTTTGGCACGTATAAAAAAAGTCAAAAGAATAAAATTATAAGACCATATATTACAATACAAGCATCCTATCGACAATCTACCAACCAAATAAATTATTAAAATCATAATATTTCAGTGGATCAAACAACATTTAAACTCATATGAATTATTTTTAATCCTATACTAAATAAATGAGGCCATAACTAATTTTAAAAATATATGTTAAATTTAAAAATATGTGGAATGATCGCAACCATTTCGTACATTGCAACAAAATTGGAATGATAGCCTCCATTCTATTTTTCACGGTTGTGGCGAATCATATATATCACACATCTTGTCCTAACTGTACTATTTTTAGGAATATGAACTTGTGACCGTCAGAGCCAGGGCATCTCAAGGGATTACAGAAGGTAATTCGTAACTCCATATGTTTTTATTCTTTCTATAGTGCATATGGCCATTCCCCACTCCATCCTCTCATATATAATTTGTCTTTGCAAATAACGCAATAGCTATATATAATACTGTTAATTATCCACTTTCCATAATTAATTAGTTCTAGATTCTACTCTGAAAGTTATTAATTTTAGTATCTGAGTTTTTTTTCACTAGTGTTAAATTGGTAGATAAATATTTCATATGGGTTACAATGCGTACCCAAATTTCATCACAAATATCTTCCAACTAATATATGTTAAATTATGACTCACCTTATATAAACATCTTAAGAGATTCTACATAGGGGTGAGCACAAATTTTTAAAAATTATCCAAACCGCCTACACTATCATTTTTATCAATTTTTTAAAATAATTGTAGTTTAATTTTCTCGTCAAACCGCATGGAACCGAACTGTTTATATATATTAAATACATATATATATATAGATATATCTGAATTTTTTATTTTTTTAACTTAAACTCTTCAATGTATAAGATAATTTCACTAATCATTTTAAATTATTTCAAATTTCATTAATTATTATTTTAATCATTTCATATTTCAAATACATCTAGCCATTCATTATTAAATTATGCATGGACTAAAATTTTAGTATATTATATTAGCCAAAATCTTAGGAAGTTGCATAGTAAAATCAATATTATGGCTTGAACTTGATTTAATATGTAGCGTCGTTTTATATCTATTACTTTTATGGACTTTATACATTTAGTTTTTACACTTTTTATTTATAAAAAATTTGTTTTCATGCACTGAATATTTAATATTAATTTAAATATTTTATTGATATTAGAAGATGATATTTTTCTTACTTTTGTCTAATTATTTTTTCTTGTTTCAAACTGCCAAACCACACCGAATCGAAGTAAACCACTTTAAACCGCACTTTAATTTAAAAAAACTGCAATTCATAATATATTTTATAAAAGACCGCACATGGCCATTGAGTTTTAAATATGTTCCAAAAAAATCAAAATCAAACCGTGATCACCCCTATCCCTGTATCTTATAAGATGTTATTCGAGCTTATGAAATGCTAAATATTGCTTTAAAATAAAGGCCAGTGACAATATCAGAACAAATTTCTCATAGCCACATCAAATTTAATGTACTTTACCAATTTTGGTTAATACTCACTATTAGAAATAATTTTTAAATTATCCTAGTTTTACAACTTTATTTTCAAAATATCCTTCTTTATTAAAAGTTTTCATTTTACCCTTTTTGAATAGTGATTTTACTATTTAAATAGTAATTTGACTGTTTAAAGTTTCTATATTTGCTTTATTACCCAAACTTTCGATTTATTTATGATTTTATACCTTGTATTTAGAAAAAGTAAGATATATCCCATTTTTCATGATATATGAATTTTATTAGTTTTATTCTTTCTAGATTTTTACAAGTCATAAGAATATAATTTTTTAATGTTCTATCTTCTTTTCAAAATTCTTTTAGTTCTTTGTCTATTTGTTCTAAATCTTTATCATATTTTTTAAGAATTTCGTGGTTTATATTTTTATTGATAAAATCAATAACATAATCTTATTTATTATTATATGTTGCAATAAGAATTTTTAAATCTTCAAGTAAATCCTCTAGTGGTTTTAAAATTGCTATTTTATGTTTGTAATTATTTTTTCTTTTAAATTGATTTTTTATGATATCAAAATCTTTTCCCATTTTTATATTTTATGTATCCAAACAATAATCATTTATTTGTATAAATCTCATAATTAATGAAGAAGTGATTTAAAATCATATATTTTCATAACATCAAGTAGAGAAATCTTACTATTTAAATCTTTAAAAGTATATTACCTCTTTAATTTCCTCACTTCTTTAAACCTCCATCTGGACTCGTCTTCAAGCACTTCGACAAGCCTGACTGGTTTTAGCCCAAATGCCCACCTGGCTTCACGGGACTTACGATTCCAAACGGTTGCTGTCTCGAATGGTATAATCACTACGGCCTTTGTAAGGTTAGAAAATTTTGGAAAAATAGGAGAAATACAATCTTAAAAGATTTCTATAGAAAAATTTCGAAACTTGAATATTTATGAAAATAAACTGATTTTATTTTCTTCAAAAAGGATTTATACAAACATGATCTAGAAGAGGGTTATAAAGATCTATAAGAAGCTGGTTTCCTATGCTATGAATATTTTT